>JANAVB010031818.1:1529019-1598122 GCA_029216955.1 Iris pallida
TGTTCGGGAGTTAAAAGCACAGTTTGAGGTTCTTAAGCACAAAGATCAGCTCCAGAAGTTGGGGATCAAGCAACCTTATCCTCCCCACTGGAATGATGTGCCTTTTCCTCCTAAATTCAAGCCACAATCTATGGTATTATTTGATGGAAAGGCTTCTCCAAGTCAATATATCAATTATTTTAATATTATGACTGTGCATGTACAGAAGAATGATGCTCTTCTCACCCGAGTCTTCATAAGGTATTTGACGGGTACAGCATACGACTGGTATCACAGTCTACCCGATAATTGCATATCGTCTTTTGACGAGTTTAAAGCAATATTTCTCTCTCGTTTCTATGAAGGAGGGATGGACATGAATATGTCTTCCTTAATAGAAATTAAACAAAAAGAAAAGGAGGATACTCGGACGTTGATTGAACGTTTCCGACAGGCTACTTTGAAAATGCCTCCTGGTATGCCAGATTCAGTATTGATTGATACATGCAAAATAAATTTGCGACCAACCATCGCTGTTTTTACAGGCTCTCAATTCACAGATTGGGCCTCATTTATTATAGCAGCAGTTTCAGCCGAGACCAATGGTAGATTGGCTCATGAACATGGGATGATCTTCGCCTCAGATGATAAAGGAAAGAAAGCCCCTTCAGGCGACAACTCTGGTAGTCGCAATGGGAAAGGAAAGGAAACCCTAGTGGTAAACTTTCAAAATCCAAAACTACACCAAGTAATCCGGAGTCTTCTAAACCGAAAGAAGAATACTCTTTCGACGATAGTGATATTCCTGGAATATTTCAGTGTCTCGTAAAGAGTGGTAAGCTCCAGATTTCGGATCCAAAATGACCTAATAAGGTGGATTTGGTTGATAATCCCAAGTATTGCATCTATCATAGATACATAAATCATCCCACTAAGGCTTGCTATGTCTTGAAGAAGAAGATTCAAGAATTGATAAATGCTAAAGCTATCGCTTTAACTAATGATGATCATACAGTCACAACCAATATGATTTCTCTTCAATTTAGAGGTTTTCCTCCACAGTAAGTTTCTGATGGGGTTGTCCCAATTCTGAAGGCGACGATGAAGATTGTGAATCTTTCACCAGCCAGAGATCAAAGTGAAGAATTAGTGCCTCTCACCTTAAAAAATGGTGAAATCATGTGGGTACACCCTGACTTATTACCTGAAATGGAACATGGAAGTAAAATTTCAAAATCCAAGAAAGGTCAAAAAGTTAGAACCTGTAATATGATTTCTCATGTTGTTACCCCAGATTATGATGATTATGATCATTTATGGGATGACATCCATTTGGAAGATAGGCTACGGGGTCTGAACATATGCCCTCCAAATTTGGCTCCTCCTACCAAACTAAAGCTTAATCATCAACAATGGTTAGCTATGAACAGTGTCCCTTTGTACATGGCACAACAAGTTTTTACTGCTTACGAGAAAGCTCCAGTTGGGATTCTACCTCCTGCACCAAAAATTTCTACCCTTGCCACTACAGAGGTCTCTGTTCCTTCTTCATCTGCTGAACTGTCTAGTGAAAGTCCGCTACCCACACACATTTACAGTCAACAATTAATCCATCTCATAAAAATATGGGCTATGACTTTCAGAAAGCGGAAGGCTTGAATTATGGTAAAGGTATACGAGTTCCTTTACAAATTCAAGGTCAAAAATCCTCCGTCGGATTGGGATTTAAAGTTCCTCATAAAAATCCATATAAGAAGAAGGCTAAGGGAATGTAATGTCTGTGGTTCGTATTACGTATTCTTGGAATACGTGTACGTATTTTACTTTGTATTGCAGGATTTCCTTCTTGGCTTAGTTTATTCCGGGTTCGGGTTGGTTGGTTCGGCTTGGCTTGGTTTTGATTGGGTTCATAATGAACCCAAGGTGAACCCCCTACCTACCACCACCTTGGTATTTATTAGCCCTCTTCATTCTCTCTCTTCATTTATCATCTTCTTCTTCCTCATTTACTTCCTTATCTACCAGAAAGAGGTCTAGGCAAGTGTAACTTACTTCATGGAGGAACTCCAATTTTATTGCTTCATTCTCTTTCTTACAGTATTTTAACTAGCTTTAGTACTTGGCATTTCTTATTTCCATGGCTAGATTCTTGTAGATCTAAGTTTATTTTATTTTCGGATTTTTTGGGTTTTGATCTACTTAATCTTATTATTTCTATGTTTTGATGGTTCCATGTTGTAAAGAATTTCGTTCTACCCCATTTTGACCTATGGAAGTTCGGATTTGGGCTCCGGATGATAGAGTTATGCAGCTTGGAAGCCATGGCTTATGGTGTACTTCTTCTCGGAAATTTGGAGAAGAAGCACAGTTCCGAGCCGCATGATAGCACTTGACCGCATGAATATTCATGCGGCAAGTCAGCTTCGAAACTGCATGCACTATCAACTGGACTTGACCGCATGACAAGTTCATGCGGCAAGTATTTAGTTCGGCTGCATGGGGCCCTTCTTCCCGAACCGTATATGCACCCTTGCCCCCAGCCGCATAGGCATTGCTCCCCGCTGCCGCATGGGACTTCGCCCATCCCGAGCCGCATGAACTCCAATACTCGCGAGCCGCATAGACTGCAGTCTCCCGAGCCGCATAAACTCCAATACTCGCGAGCCGCATAGACCGCAGTCTCCCGCTGCCGCATGAGGACCCGAGTCCTCTTAGCCGTATAACTGACTGATCCCGAGCCGCATAGATCCTGGTTCTCTTCCAGCCGTATATGATCATTCCTGGCCGCATAGGCCTTAGCCGCATGGCTCTTCTATAGCCCTGAGCATGACACGATAGTGACCCATAGTGGTGCACTCTTGACAAGAAAACCTGACATGACCTGATAGTGGCCCGTCGTGGCACACTTCTGATAAGAACACATGACATGATAACCTGACATAATTTTCTTGAACAGCTGTTGCGACGGCTACCTGACATGACATTGTTGGCACAGTTTATTTTGAGTAATTAACAGCATCTTCGTAGTTTAGTCTTTTGCTCTTCAGATTCTTATTCTCTCAGACGATCAAGGACTCTCTGTGTTCTTCCTTGAAGACTGTGGCGTTCACCGGCATTCCCTGCATAAAGTCGGCGTCTTCATACTTAGTGTTTTCGAGTCTGTACTGGTCTAAGTTTTCTGTAAACACTAAAGGATGGATGATAACTAAAAGCACAAATCGAAAATCAAATCATTCAGAGCGGCATACCGGCGGTATGCTCCGGCATACCGGCGGTATACCGTTTTCGTATCCAGAAAAGGTTCTGTGACAAAAAGCGGCATACCGACGGCATGCTACGGCATACCGGCGGCATACCGCTTCTGGACATCAGAAAGTTGCTGTCTCGAAAAGTCGGCATACCGACGGTATGCTCCGGCATACCGGCGGCATGCCGTTTTTAGCAACACAAAAGTTGCTGTATCTTTTTGTCGGCATACCGGCGGTATGCTACGGCATACCGGCGGCATGCCGTTTCTAGCAACTCCAAAACCTTCTGTGACTTTTGTCGGTGTACCGGCGGTATGCTCCGGCATACCGGCGGTATACCGGATTTCGAATATTCAATTTTCGATTTGATCTGATGTGCATTAATGACCGCATTTAATGCTCTTGAACGGTCATATTTATGACCGTTACTATTTGGCCGGCATACCGGCGGTATGCCGCGGCATACCGACGGCATGCCGTTCTGCGTGCATTCAGAGCATTAAATGCCTCCCACTCTTGGTTGTCTTATAAAAGGAAGCTCTCTCTCTCTTGAGCTTCTTTACCAACTCCTTCATAAATTTTCCAACAACCAAAAGCTCCACCATTAATACTCTCCCAAGCTTTTCATTGTCATCCTCTCCCAAAGTGTTAGAGTATTTAAGAGTTGTACACTTTCGATCTTCAAGTGTTAGAAGATCAACAAGCTTTCATTCTCTTTTGTTTGAAGTTGGCGAGCCTTCGTAAGAAAACTCGTGTGTAGAAGTTGGCGAGTTCTTCGGATCCAAACTCGTGTAGAAGTTGGCGAGTTCTTCGGATCCAAACTCGTGTGTACTATTTGCATAATAGTGGATTAAAGCCGGAGAGAGTTCCGGGACTGGATTGCCTCAAAAGAGGATACCAGGATACATCCTTGCGTTTGCGTTTGATCTTTCTACTCTTTACTCTAGATTGTTCTTATTGCATCATCTATTATAGTTTAATTTTTAATTTCCCTATTCACCCCCCCTCTAGGGTTCTACAATTGGTATCAGAGCTTTGTTCTCTTGATTTGGATTTACTTCCTTGAGTGATCCATGGCCTCTAACCCTAGCTTCAACACGTTTCACAATGAGGGACACTCCACAAATAGGCCTCCCCTATTTGATGGTACCAACTATAACTACTGGAAGATTAGGATGGGCATTTATCTCAAGTCCATAGATTTCGACTTATGGGATTGCGTGATAAATGGCCTTCCTACTCCTTCCAGAGCTGTTGAGGATATTGCTTCTGACACCCTTCGAGAAACACTTGCCGAAAGCATCAAGAAGCTTGCCTGTCGAGATGCCAAGGCAATGAACGCTCTCTACTGTGCTCTTGACAGTAGTGAATTCAACCGCATCTCTACTTGCAAGACTTCTAATGAAATTTGGAAGTTACTCGAAGTCACACACGAGGGAACCTCACAAGTGAAAGAATCTAAAATCAGTAGACTCACGCAAGAATATGAGTCTTTTAAAATGAAGCATGATGAATCTATTGCTAGCATGTTTACTCGTTTTGGTGATATTATTAACCCTCTCTCTTCTCTTGGAAAGGAATATCCCGCTCATGAAAAGATAAGGAAGATTCTTAGAGGATTGACGAAAGCTTGGAGTCCTAAAGCTACCGCAATCATTGAGGGGAACGATCTTACCGTCATGAACCTAGAGACCCTCATGGGTAAACTAATGACTCACGAGCTTGACATGAAGGATCAAGAGGAATCCTCCATTCAAGAGAAGGAGAAGGAGAAGAACAAAGAAAAGGAGAAGACTCTTGCTCTCAAAGCATCAAGGTCCTACTCCAAGGATAGCTCCGATGACAATGAGTCGGACGACGATGAAGAAATAGCTCTCACAGCTAAGCACTTCAGAAAGTTCTTAAAGTTTAACAAGGCCAACCGCTCTAGACGGGACAATGAAGAAGATCCGGCATGCTATCAATGCAGAAGACTCGGACACATCAAAAGGGATTGTCCGATGATACGAAAAGATTCAAGCAAGTACGAGAAGCCAAGCAAGGGAAGCTCGTCCTCCAGAAAGTTCGCCAACACTAGCATTTGGTGTGAAAGCGACGCAAGCGACTCCGACAATGACAAGGAGTGCAAACACAATGCCAACGTTTGTCTCATGGCAACCGATGAGGTACTTGATGATCTTTCCTTAAACACTCTTACCTATGATGATTTGGAGAAAGCCATTCTTGAGTTACATGAAGAACACAAAGGTGTTCGGAATAAATACAAGAAATCTCTTAAGGAGGTCGAGGCTCTTCAACTTGAAGTAGAGAGGCTCTCAAGCATCATTAGTGATGTGAAGGGAAAATCTCCTATTTCCGACACGGATGAAGTGGAGTCTTTGAGACTAAAACTTCAAGAATCTCTTGACACCATCAAGAAAAAGGATGATGAGATTCAATCCATGAGAAGCTCTTATGAGTTTGCCATGCGCAAATGTCAAGATGCTAATAGAAGAGAATATTCTACTTCTATTAAGTATAATGATCTTCTTACACGGAGTAAGAATTCTAGTAATAAGAATTCCACTCACATGCATGCTCCTAGACCTCCCCACACTCATCACAATGCTAGATATAACCATTACATGAACACTACACACAACTCCTCTTCTAACACTAGAAGAGGACCTTTTGTTAAAAAGAAAACTTCTCATCATGCATTTTTCTATCATCATAACACTCATGGTAGAACATCTCACACTAGAGACTCACATATGCACAACACTCACACTTCTTCCTTTAGATCTTCCTTAATGTGCAATTATTGTGGGTTGCTTGGTCATACTTCTAATTTTTGTTATACAAGAAAACAAGTTGACATGAGAGTTCTTAAATGGGTTCCTAAGACTAACACTCAAGGACCCACAAGATCATGGGTACCAAAATGTTCATCTTCAACTTATGTTGTAGGTGACGAATCCTTCTCATGCTAGAAGCAAGTGGATTCTCGATAGCGGTTGTTCACGGCACATGACCGGTGATGCTTCACTTTTTACAACGCCATCGATGAAGAAGGAAGGACATGTCTCCTTCGGTAACAATCTAAAAGGTTATATTATTGGAAATGGTAATATCGGTTCTCCTCCTTATCCTTGTATCAATAATGTATGTCTTGTTACTAATCTTAAGCATAACCTCCTTAGTATTAGCCATCTCACCGATAATGGATATGATATCAAGTTTGTTAAACTCAAATGCTACATTACCGATAGCTCCAATGGAACTATTGTGTATGAAGGCATTAGAGAAAACAATATTTATGTTCTTTATCTTGTTGAAGGTACTAACAATGACAGGTGCCTAGTTGCAAAGAACGATGAGAGTTGGCTTTGGCACATGAGGCTTGGACACGCTAACATGGATACCATCTCTCGTCTCGCCTCCAAGAAGCTTGTACGAGGACTTCCTAGCATCCCCTTCAAGAAGGATATGGTTTGTGAAGAATGCGAGAAAAGTAAGTTGACCAAGTCATCTTTCAAATCCATCAACTCTGTGAGTACGACAAGACCCCTTCAACTTATTCATATGGATCTTTTCGGGCCTAGTAGAGTAGCTAGCCTTGGTGGCAAACTCTATGCCTTTGTTTTAGTTGATGATTTTTCAAGATTTACTTGGGTTATTTTTCTTGCTTGCAAAAGTGATACTTTTCGTGAATTTGTTGCTTTTTGTAAACGTGTTCAAAATGAGAAAGGCTTTTCTATTAACAAAATTAGGAGTGATCATGGAGGTGAATTTGATAATGTTGATTTCAAAAGATTTTGTGAAAAGAATGGTTTTGGACATGATTTTGCTTGTCCCCGTACTCCTCAACAAAATGGTGTTGTGGAGAGAAAGAATAGAACCCTCGGCGATATGGCCCGGGTCATGTTAAACCAATATAAGCTCCCCCAATATTTTTGGGCGGAAGCCGTTAATACGGCATGTTATGTTATTAATAGGGTCTTAATTAGACCTATTACTAAGAAGACTCCTTATGAGCTTTGGTTTAACAAAACTCCTTCTATTGAATATTTCAAGGTTTTTGGTTGCAATTGTTTTATTCTGAATACCAAGGATAACCTAGGCAAGTTTGAAGAAAAAGCCTATGAAGGAATATTCCTTGGATACTCTACTCATAGCAAAGGTTTTCGTGTTTTTAATAAAAGAAGTCTTGTTGTCGAAGAGTCAATCAATGTCTCTTTTAATGAACTCAACTCTTCTACATTCTCCTCCTCCGAGGATATTGATGACATCTCGTTTGGATTGGAGAACTCCTCTATTAAGGATCGTCCCTCTTCATCTAACAATGAAGTTGTGACCCCATCAAAAGAGTCTCCTCCTCTCGAGCCTCCTCCAAAGGATCTCCCAAGAGAATGGAGATTTGTCACCAATCATCCTAAGGAGCTCATCATTGGAGATCCTTCCTCAAGTGTTAGCACAAGATCCGCCACTCGTGATCTTTGTGCCAATGTGGCTTTTATCTCTCAAATAGAGCCTAAAAATGTTAATGATGCTTTTCTCGATGAATTTTGGATGATAGCTATGCAAGAGGAGCTTAATCAATTTGAGCGAAGCAAGGTTTGGGAACTTGTTCCAAAACCTAACAATCATCCCATTATTGGAACTAAATGGGTATTTCGCAACAAGCTAAATGAAGATGGGTTAGTGACTCGTAACAAAGCCCGATTGGTTGCCCAAGGCTATAACCAAGAGGAAGGCATTGACTACGACGAAACCTATGCTCCGGTTGCACGTCTTGAATCCATTCGTATGCTTTGTGCCTTTGCTTGTTTTAATGACTTTAAGCTATTTCAAATGGATGTTAAGAGTGCTTTTCTTAATGGTATTATTAAGGAGGAAGTTTATGTTAAACAACCTCCCGGTTTTGAAGATTTTCAATTTCCTGACCACGTTTTCAAACTTCATAAAGCCCTTTATGGCCTCAAACAAGCTCCACGTGCTTGGTATGAGCGTCTTAGCTCTTTTCTTGTTTCTCACAATTTCTCAAAGGGAAAAGTTGACACCACACTTTTTATTAAATCCCATGATGGAACTCTCTTATTGGTTCAAATTTATGTGGATGATATTATTTTTGGTTCTACTAACAACACACTTTGTATAGAATTTGCCAAAGTTATGCAGGAAGAGTTTGAAATGAGTATGATGGGAGAACTCTCCTTCTTCTTGGGGTTACAAATCAAGCAAGGACCTAAAGGAACCTTCATCAATCAAGCAAAATATACAAGGGACCTCCTCAAGCGCTTCGACCTTGACTCATCCAAATCAATGAGGACCCCTATGGCTACAACGACCAAGCTTGACAATGATGAAGATGGCACATCGGTCGACATTCGTAAGTATAGAGGTATGATCGGTAGCTTACTTTATTTAACGGCTAGCCGTCCGGATATCATGTTTAGTGTCTGTTTGTGTGCACGATATCAAGCCAATCCAAAGGAATCGCATTTAAGTGCCGTCAAGCGTATTTTTCGTTATCTCAAAGGCACCATTAACATGGGTCTTTGGTATCCGAAATCCTCATCCTTTGAGCTTCACGGCTTTTCGGATGCGGATTTTGCCGGATGCAAGATTGACCGAAAAAGCACTAGTGGCACATGTCAATTCCTCGGGAAGTCCTTGGTATCGTGGTTTAGTAAGAAGCAAAACTCTGTCGCTCTCTCAACCACTGAGGCAGAGTATATTGCGGCTGGTTGTTGTTGTGCACAAATTCTTTGGATGTCACAAACACTTTTAGATTATGGTATTTCTCACTCTTGCACCCCTATTAAATGTGATAACACTAGCTCTATCAATCTCACGAAAAACCCGATTTGTCACTCACGCACGAAGCACATTGAAATTAGACACCATTTTCTTCGAGACCATCAACAAAAAGGAGATATCCATCTTGAATTCATTGATACTACTTATCAATTGGCCGATATCTTCACTAAACCTCTCCCGGAAGACCGCTTCTCTTTCCTTTGCCGTGAACTAGGCATTTTATCCTTTGATCCCTAACCGTTTCTCGTTCGGCACACCGACGGTATACTGCAGTATACCGGCGGCATACCGTTTTTCGAAGCAGAATTCAGTTCTGTTTCGATCTTCGGCATACCGTCGGTACACTACGGCATACCGCCGGCATGCCGTTTTTCGAACCAGAATAATATTCTGTTTCGTTTTTCGGCATACCGGCGGTATACTCCGGTATACCGACGGCATGCCGGACGACTGCGGACAGGTCACCTCTCTGAGCTGGGCCCCACCTTCTTTTCTCTTTCCTCCTTTATTCCTTCCATCATATCCTTCCATACTATCTTATTCCATCTCTCCCATCACATCCTTCATTAACTACCCATCTTCTCAACTCCCCTCCTATTAATTACCTCTCTTATCACTTCCCTCTTTTCTCTCCTCTTTTTACTCCCCTCATTAACTTCCCATTCTCCCTTCACCTTCCCCATTTACCACTCCTCTACAACCGTTCCCCCCCTTCTTTCTTTTTCAAAAACTCATCCCTTCATCTTCCCTCTCTCCTTTATATACCATCCTTTCTCCCTCCTCATCTCTACTCCTTCCTTCTCCACTACTAGCTCTGCTCCTTTCTCATGGCAAACCCAAAGCGCCCCCGATCCTCCTCCACCATGTTCAACCCGTTCGTTCCGGTGGCGCTTCCCTCCGGCTATGACCAACGCGTCTTCTCCAACGCCTTGGCGGCCGAGCTTTGGTTCCAACACTTCGCCAAACACAACGTCTTCAAAGGACGGGCCATCAACTGGAACCTCTTCCCCGGTCACGTCCCTTTGTTTGACGATGCCAGTCTCTCCTCTCTTCTTCGGCGCCAAATCCCTGTCTACCCGGATGCCGTCCGTCTATTCTACTGCAACATGAGAGCGGATGACGACGACCCTTACGCCATCCAATCTATGGTGAATGACCGCCACTTCCGTCTCACCTCTAAGGAAGTGGGGGCTATCTTGGGCATCCCGGACAAAGGTGATGCGTTACCTCTGTTGGGAGCTCTCACCTCCTCGGCGGCATCACCCTTTGACGAATTCTGTCGCATCATCTGCAAGGGTCCCAACCCTCCCGCCATCCCGGCACTTTCCGTCCAGCTGGAGCCGTTTTACTACGAGCTCCACCGTATCGTGTGCCACACTCTGTTTCCAAAGGGCGGGAACTATGACGCCATCACTGGTGACGCTCTTGTTCTCATGTACCATCTCTATGCCCGGAAGCGTTTCTCCTTCCCCAAGACTCTTCTGCTGCAATTCCGGCGTACCCTGCCTGCGGGGAAGCAGAACCTCTGCTATGGTTCCTTCATCACCTTACTCATGGAGGCCAAACAAGTTGACTTCTCTCTCTGCTCCTCGGATGGGGTCCCCTCATTTCTGGCCGTTTCCCGTACCCTTGCTGGTGGCTCGTCTAGCCGTGCTTCCTCCTCCCAGGAGCAACCGGGTTCCACTCCTGCTGCCCCTGCATCTACCCCTCCTACTTCGGGCCGCTACATGCCTCTTACTCAGCACCACTTTGATCTGAGGATGGCCCAGGCGGAGGAGCAGATGCGGACCCACACTCGTGGACTTGGCGCCCTCATCCAGTCTCGCTTCCATGATCAGGGGTATTTCATTCAGCGTTCTCTGCAAGACCGGGATGCCTTTCTGGATCTTAATCTTCAGGATCCTATGTACACGGCCCCGCAATTTTCTGACCCCAATGCCTATGGGTTTATGTACCCGGACGGCATTGACCCCTTTGGCGCCCTCCAGCAGGCTCAGGATGACGATGGTGATGAGGATCCGGCTGAGGATTAAGGCTGGTCTCTCCTTTGGTGATGGTTTCAGTGGTTTAGTGGTTCTTGTTTTTATGTGTTGCTTGTTTGTCTTTTGTGGTCCTTCGGGGACCGGTGTGGTTGTTTCTTGCTTTTTGCAGTCCTTCGGGGACTTTATCCATGTTTGTGTCTAGTGTCCGGCTCTCGTCATGGAGAGTCTTCATTTTCTTATTTCTGCTTTGCATGGGTCAAGCATGTATCTTAACTTTACCTTCAATATATTCATGCATGCTTTTATCACTATTCTCGTATTTTTACATCTTTTACATGCACTGTTTACTTTAGTTATCCCCATCTTTGAATAAGTGACAAAGGGGGAGAAATCGTATTGAGGGGGAGCTGTCTACCTACGGGGGAGATACTCCCTGAAGATGCTATCTCTCTATTTTTTTGTCAATTATCAAAATGGGGGAGTTTGTTGGCACAGTTTATTTTGAGTAATTAACAGCATCTTCGTAGTTTAGTCTTTTGCTCTTCAGATTCTTATTCTCTCAGACGATCAAGGACTCTCTGTGTTCTTCCTTGAAGACTGTGGCGTTCACCGGCATTCCCTGCATAAAGTCGGCGTCTTCATACTTAGTGTTTTCGAGTCTGTACTGGTCTAAGTTTTCTGTAAACACTAAAGGATGGATGATAACTAAAAGCACAAATCGAAAATCAAATCATTCAGAGCGGCATACCGGCGGTATGCTCCGGCATACCGGCGGTATACCGTTTTCGTATCCAGAAAAGGTTCTGTGACAAAAAGCGGCATACCGACGGCATGCTACGGCATACCGGCGGCATACCGCTTCTGGACATCAGAAAGTTGCTGTCTCGAAAAGTCGGCATACCGACGGTATGCTCCGGCATACCGGCGGCATGCCGTTTTTAGCAACACAAAAGTTGCTGTATCTTTTTGTCGGCATACCGGCGGTATGCTACGGCATACCGGCGGCATGCCGTTTCTAGCAACTCCAAAACCTTCTGTGACTTTTGTCGGTGTACCGGCGGTATGCTCCGGCATACCGGCGGTATACCGGATTTCGAATATTCAATTTTCGATTTGATCTGATGTGCATTAATGACCGCATTTAATGCTCTTGAACGGTCATATTTATGACCGTTACTATTTGGCCGGCATACCGGCGGTATGCCGCGGCATACCGACGGCATGCCGTTCTGCGTGCATTCAGAGCATTAAATGCCTCCCACTCTTGGTTGTCTTATAAAAGGAAGCTCTCTCTCTCTTGAGCTTCTTTACCAACTCCTTCATAAATTTTCCAACAACCAAAAGCTCCACCATTAATACTCTCCCAAGCTTTTCATTGTCATCCTCTCCCAAAGTGTTAGAGTATTTAAGAGTTGTACACTTTCGATCTTCAAGTGTTAGAAGATCAACAAGCTTTCATTCTCTTTTGTTTGAAGTTGGCGAGCCTTCGTAAGAAAACTCGTGTGTAGAAGTTGGCGAGTTCTTCGGATCCAAACTCGTGTAGAAGTTGGCGAGTTCTTCGGATCCAAACTCGTGTGTACTATTTGCATAATAGTGGATTAAAGCCGGAGAGAGTTCCGGGACTGGATTGCCTCAAAAGAGGATACCAGGATACATCCTTGCGTTTGCGTTTGATCTTTCTACTCTTTACTCTAGATTGTTCTTATTGCATCATCTATTATAGTTTAATTTTTAATTTCCCTATTCACCCCCCCTCTAGGGTTCTACAGACATGACCTGTATAAATTACATGGACACCGTGGGCGATTGTGCTTATACAAATAAACCAGTCCTGTCTTGCATCATGTCTAGGAAGGGACTCCTGAGTACCACGGTCAGGAGTACCTATTGAAATGAACTAAGGACTAATAACTAGATTAATACATTAGTCATGAAGGGATTTCCCCAGCTACAGGCAATCCCGTTACCTGGGCGCACCTGGGATCTGTAGCCTGCCGTCGAGTAGGGCACATTTCCAGCACACTGTCATGTGTTGCACCCTTCAAGCTACCTAAGGGTACATGCATTTCCTGGATGGTGTACCCACCTGAATTCAACCCCTAATTTCGACCTGGGTAACCTGGATGGACTGCAGGGCTTGTGGCTGTGGAAGATTCTCACTGCATCTTGTTAGTAATTAGGCTTGTGACAACCCTAGTTAGTTAAAGTATCAAGCCGTAGTTCTTGCTTGGCCGTGAAGTGATTGGATGGAGTCTAACCTGTCTAGCCTTGTCCTGATCCTGTTCCAAACTACTGTATGACCAGAATGCTTGTATTTATTTTACCGATAAATGGTAAGAATTCTAAGTTCTGTTCAGACGAAGGGTTACAACTCCGGTCCTTGTTTGGTTTACGGATTGTAACCTAGTTATCTGAATAGTTCCATGGTTATCTCATCGTATATCATCCTGATGTATTTTCTTTATTTCCAGTTCTTACTTTTATTTATACTCTTGTGCTGATTGCTGGTTTTAGTTCCTAAGTGAAGCTTCCTTTGTGGCACTTGCTCTTTCTGGGATCTGACCCAGCTGGTTTTGTATAGCCAGATTTTGGAGCAGCTCCAGAGGATCTACCAACTATCCAGCCCAATGGTGGCGACTAGACGTAACCCGGGCAACGAGTGGGTCTAATTTTGCTCTCCCACTTTATTGTAACAATATTCTTTTGAGGCGTTTAGCCGACGAGCACCTGTTTAGCTCGATTGTATTTACTTACTGTCTGCCTACGGGCTGTAACATGATTGACAGATCCTAGGGTTGATCATGTATGACTAAACTCTTGCTAGTCCTGACATTTTGTAATGACTAGCTTCATGATCAGCTGAATATGTAATGTTTGGGACGCCTTACTATTGTATATTTAATGATCATACATCTTGTAACTTTTACTTACTTGCTTGTGATTGAGACAATAGGCTGTTCATGACCTTAAGAGACTGCTGGCTTGTAGATAAACCCTCATATATCCTAGATAGCCATGACCGTATAGCGAGGTGGGTTGCACTTCAATATACGTAGCTGGCTATGTCTGCCCCCGCTCTCCAGTACTCTGGTTCTGGGGCGTGACATGGTTTAAGTGGTGGCCCATGCAGGTCTTGTAAATCAAGATATGTGAGGGTTTACCGAATAGATGTCTCAATCAGTATTCGTCCTTGATCTCTGCTCGTATCTTCTAAATCCCTAGATTCTTGTCCTGATCATGTGCTTGTATCGTTGATCTGTCCTGGTCCTTCCTTATTGTTCCCTATGTCGTCTTCTTCAGCGGCATGGTTCGTGGTCCTACCGACCAGCAAGGCGGAGCACCTCCCGCGGACCAGCAGCAACCAGGAGATCAATCCCAGCATTTCGGAGTAGCCTCCAGAGTCGTGCCTTCTGATGGAGAGCCACCAGTCCAGCCAGTCCAGCCTACCGAGCCTGATGATGGCACATTAGTAGGACTCGTCAGGACCTTGATAGCTTCTCAAGATCGTCGTAGAGATGCCTTGCAACAGGCAGTGGCGGATGCTTTGACCCGGGGTAGTCATCAGGGTAACAGCGCGACCAACGGCTTCAAGCGCCTGAACCCTCCATTCTTTGACGGTAGTGAAGATGTTATCGCAGCAGATGCATGGCTTCAGGATACTGAAGTGATTCTCGATGCAGCCAAGACTCCAGAGAACGAAAAGGTGGCCGTTGTGCGCCTGCAGTTGTTAGATCTTGCCCGCAGCTGGTGGGCAGCGCAGGCCGTTGGATTAGCAACACCCATTGCTTGGGCAGTACTCAGAGAGAGATTCCAGACCAAGTATTTCGATGCCGTGGCTCGGTATGATCTGCTGACCAGGTTCACCAATCTGAAGCAAGGAGGTAGGACGGTCGATGGATATGCGGTCGAGTTTTCGAGACTCAGTCGGTTTGCTCCCACCTTGGTGGCAACCGAGTATGATAGAGCCCAGCGATTCCAGCAGGGGCTTCACCTGGAGATTTTGTTGGCAGTCGAACAGTTTGAGCATCAGACTTTTGATGCAGTCTTGAGAGTAGCCCGGAGGCATGAGTATACCTCCCAGAGGATTGTGGATAGGGTCAGAGGTCGGAAGAGATCTCACGGCCAGATGAATCAGTCTTCAGCACCAGCCCCGACAGCCAGGGCTTTGACTATTGGAGCTCCGAGGCGAGCGGCCTCAGTAACGTCGGTTCAGCATTCAACCCCGATGTACCCTCAGCAGCAGCAGAAGCAGAAGCAGTCTTCCGCAGTGGGATGTTCTCATTGTGGAAAGCCAGGCCATGTAGTGGCAGAGTGTCGTAGGGCACAAGGATTGTGTCTGGTTTGTGGAGCACAAGACCATAGGGTTGGATCCTGCCCGAACAGGGGTGGTTCATCATCGTCCAACCTTTCTAGCTCTTCGGTGAGAGGACCAGCACCGGTCCATCAGCAGCAGCAGCAGCAGTACCCATTGTCGAGGCCCTTGCCACCTCAGTCCCAGATATTCCAGCAGTAGAACCCCCAGCAGCATGCACAAGCCCAAGCCTTGAGTCAGAGCAGGCAGCGAAGATTTTAGCAGAAGGGACCAGCACCCCGAGGGCACGGTCAGGCTATGGTAATGACCGCAGAGGAAGGATTGGCACCAGGAGAGGTAGTGGCAGGTACTATTCTCGTCAACTCATTTCCGGCTTCAGCTTTATTTGATTCTGGTGCATCGCATTCTTTTATGTCTGCACGATTCGCGACACGGGTAGGATTGGAGCCCGAGTCATTATCAGTAAGGCTCAATATACTTACTGGTAACGGACTTGTGGGAGTAGATAGGGTGTTTTCCTCGTGTCGGATCGTAGTTAGCGGTAGAGAATTCCCCGCTAGATTGATAGAGTTCCCGATGGCCGATTATGATGTGGTCCTAGGGATGGATTGGTTGAGGAACCAGTATGCTAGAATAGACTGCCACATTGGCAGGGTTGTTTTTAGCATTCCAGGCGAGCCAGAGTTTTCCTTTTCCCGAGGCGCGGTTGAGCCTTCTCCTCCAGTATTGCGGATGGCAGTAGCAGCAATGCAGTTGCCCAGAATAGTGGATGAGTTCCCAGATATTTTTCCAGAAGAGCTACCAGGTATGCCTCCGGAGCGGAAGATCGAGTTCACCATAGACTTGATTCCCGGGACAGCCCCAGTGTCATAGAGAGTCTACAGGATGGCGCCTTCAGAATTGGAGATATTGTACAAGATAATTGAGGAACTCCGAACCAAGGGATTCATTCGTGCTAGTGGATCGCCTTGGGGAGCCCCGATGCTTCTTGTGAAAAAGAAGGATGGTACGTCCAGGTTATGTGTTGATTATCGTACCTTGAACTCAGTAACAATCAAGAACAGATATCCTCTTCCGCGGATAGATGACTTGTTTGATCAACTCAAGGGGGCTTCAGTATTCTCGAAGATTGATTTGCGCTCAGGTTATCATCAGATCAGAGTCAGAGAGCAGGACATCCCGAAGACAGTTTTTAGATCGAGGTATGGGCATTGGGAGTTCCTTATTATGCCTTTTGGAGCAACCAATGCGTCGGCAGTATTCATGGACCTCATGAATCGCATCTTCATGCCTTATTTGGATCAGTTCGTGATTGTATTCCTAGACGACATCCTGGTCTACAGCAATAGTGAGGCGGAGCATGAGCAGCATCTCCGTGTGGTTCTTCAGATTCTCAGGGAGCACCAGTTATATGCCAAGTTCAGTAAATACGAGTTCTGGCTCGATCGCATTTCGTACTTGGGTCATATCATCACCAGAGGAGGAGTAGAAGTGGATCCCCAGAAGATTGTGGCTATTGAGTCATGGCCAGTGCCCAGCACAGTCGCAGAAGTTCGTAATTTTTTTGGATTGGCCGGCTATTACCGGCGATTTGTTTCAGATTTTGCTCGAATTTCAGCGCCATTGACCCAATTGACCCGCAAGGATGCACAGTTTGCTTGGACAGCAGAGTGCCAGAGTTCTTTTGAGCAGTTGAAGCGAGGATTGATTACAGCTCCTATTCTCACGCTTCCAGATGGAACCGGAGGATTCTCAGTATATTGTGATGCTTCAGGCAGAGGCTTAGGATGTGTTCTGATGCAGCATGGGAAGGTAATAGCTTATGCGTTATGACAACTTCATGATCATGAGAGGAATTACCCAACCTATGACTTGGAGCTGGCAGCAGTGGTGTTTGCACTTAAGTTATGGAGGCACTACTTGTATGGAGATAGGGTAGAGATTTTCACCGACCACAAGAGCCTGAAGTATGTTTTCACTCAGAAGGATCTTAACATGCGTCAGAGGAGATGGTTGGATCTTCTTGTGGATTATGATGTCAACCTACAGTATCATCCCGGGAAGGCCAACGTCGTAGCAGATGCTTTAAGCAGGAGAGCCGGAGTTTATTTCCTAACAGCGCAACCAGAGTTGTTAGCAGATCTTTAGAAGATGGGTATTGAAGTTGTTCTCCCTTCCAGTGTAGCATTGATGGCCAGCATACAAGTTCACTCCACTATAGTCGAGAGGATCCGGATGGCACAGTCAACAGATTCCAAGGTTCAGCGACTCAGAACAGAGTGTGAGGCAGGACGAAGATCGGAGTTATGCATTCATGAAGACAGTACACTTAGGCATGGTAAGCGTCTTTGTGTACCCAGCAGAGATATCAGACATGAAATCATGTCAGAGGCTCACAGTTCGCAGTATTCCATCCATCCTGGCAGTACGAAGATGTACCGTGATATCCGGCAGCACTTTTGGTGGAGTGACATGAAGCGGGAGATAGCTCGGTTTGTCTTTCGGTGTTTGGTTTGCCAACAAGTTAAAGCCGAACATCAGAGACCGGCTGGACTTCTTCAGCCCTTGCCGATTCCAGAATGGAAGTGGTAGCATGTGACCATGGATTTCGTGACTGGATTACCTAGATCCCCAGCTGGTAGAGATGCTATCTGGGTTATAGTTGATCGGCTCACGAAAGTGGCTCACTTTCTTCCATTCAGAGTTGGTCAATCGACGGCTCAGCTAGCAGAGATGTACCTTAGGCAGATTGTCAGGTTGTACGGAGTGCCAGTCAGTATCACCTCGGACCGAGATTTAAGATTTGTGTCGTACTTTTGGCATAGCCTGCAAGAGAGTTTGGGAACTCGTCTCCAGTTCAGTTCAACATATCACCCACAAACAGATGGCCAGTCGGAACGCACGATCCAAACTATTGAAGACATGTTGCGGTCTTACACACTTGACTTCGGTGGTTTATGGGAATATCACCTACACCTGGTAGAGTTCTCGTACAACAATGGCTTCCAGGATAGTATCCAGATGGCACCGTTCGAGGCACTGTATGGTAGGAAGTGCAGATCCCCGCTAGCCTGGGATGATGTTGGAGAGAGATAGATGCTTGGTCCAGAAATGATCGCTCAGACAGTTGAGGTGGTCAGGAGAGTCCGAGATTATCTTAGAGTTGCCCAAGATCGCCAGCGCCATTGGACCGATTCTCATCGGCATCCTTTAGAGTTTTCGGTCGGCGATCATGTATTCCTAAGGATTTCGCCTAACCGTGGCGTCATTCGTTTCGGCGTACGGGAAAAGCTTAGTCCTAGGTATATAGGACCGTTTGACATTCTGGAGCGAGTAGGAGATGTATCCTATCGTCTCGCTCTTCTGCCGTCGCTAAGAGAGGTGCATGACGTGTTCCATGTATCCCAATTACGATGGTATATCCCGGACCCGAGCCACATCCTGGATCATTCGGAATTGGTTGTTGGTACCAACCTTTCGTATGAGGAGAGGCCCGTGTCTATATTGGACTGGAGAGAGAAGATCCTCAAGAACAAGACTATCAAGTTAGTCCGAGTTGCTTGGGGTCATCACTCTTTGGGGGAGTCTACGTGGGAGCGTGAGGATGATATCCGATCGCGATATCCCGACTTGTTTGACTCGTGAGGTATAATATCTTTCTTATGCCTCATGCCTTCGATTCCTTGCTTGAATGAGTGATTGTCTGCCTAGTTATAGCTTGCATGTGATTAATATGGCTTGTCATTGCTCCTCTAGCCTCTTGATTAAATTTCAAGGACGGAATTCTTTTAAGGAGGGTAGAGTTGTAATGTCTGTGGTTCGTATTACGTATTCTTGGAATACATGTACGTATTTTATTTTGTATTGCAGGATTTCCTTCTTGGCTTAGTTTATTCCTGGTTCGGGTTGGTTGGTTCGGCTTGGCTTGGTTTTGATTGGGTTCATAATGAACCCAAGGTGAACCCCCTACCTACCACCACCTTGGTATTTATTATCCCTCTTCATTCTCTCTCTTCATTTATCATCTTCTTCTTCCTCATTTACTTCCTTACCTACCAGAGAGAGGAGAGAGAGGTCTAGGCAAGTGCAACTTGCTTCATGGAGGAACTCTAATTTTATTGCTTCATTCTCTTTTTTACAGCATTTTGACTAGCTTTAGTACTTGGCATTTCTCATTTCCATGGCTAGATTCTTGTAGATCTAAGTTTATTTTATTTTCGGATTTCTTGGGTTTTGATCTACTTAATCTTGTTATTTCTATGTTTTGATGGTTCCATGTTGTAGAGAATTTCGTTCTACCCCATTTTGACCTATGGAAGTTCGGATTTGGGCTCCGGATGATAGAGTTATGCAGCTTGGAAGCCATGGCTTATGGTGTACTTCTTCTCGGAAATTTGGAGAAGAAGCACAGTTCCGAGCCGCATGATAGCACTTGACCACATGAATATTCACGCGGCAAGTCAGCTTCGAAACCGCATGCACTATCAACTGGACTTGACCGCATGACAAGTTCATGCGGCAAGTATTTAGTTCGGCCGCATGGGGCCCTTCTTCCCGAACCGTATATGCACCCTTGCTCCCAGCCGCATAGGCATTGCTCCCCGCTGCCGCATGGGACTTCGCCCATCCCGAGCCGCATGAACTCCAATACTCGCGAGCCGCATAGACCGCAGTCTCCCGAGCCGCATAAACTCCAATACTCGCGAGCCGCATAGACCGCAGTCTCCCGCTGCCGCATGAGGACCCGAGTCCTCTTAGCCGCATGACTGACAGATCCCGAGCCGCATAGATCCTGGTTCTCTTCCAGCCGCATGTGATCATTCCTGGCCGCATAGGCCTTAGCCGCATGGCTCTTCTATAGCCCTGAATATTGATATTTTATTAGATATTTTATGTCCATTTTATATCCTTACGCCTTTTGTCATGAACTTGATAATCATGGATTTGTTTAATATGTTTGGAAATGATACCTGAGCATGACACGATAGTGACCCGTAGTGGTGCACTCTTGACAAGAAAACCTGACATGACCTGATAGTGGCCCGTCGTGGCGCACTCCTGACAAGAACACTTGACATGATAACCTGACATGATTTTCTTGAACAGCTGTTGTGACGGCTACCAGACATGACATGACCTGTATAAATTACATGGACACCGTGGGCGATTGTGCTTATACAAATAAACCAGTCCTGTCTTACATCATGTCTAGGAAGGGACTCCTGAGTAACATGGTCAGGAGTACCTATTGAAATGAACTAAGGACTAATAACTAGATTAATACATTAGTCATGAAGAGATTTCCCCAGCTACAAGCAATCCCGTTACCTGGGCGCGCCTGGGATCTGTAGCCTGCCGTCGAGTAGGGTACATTTCCAGCACACTGTCATGTGTTGCACCCTTCAAGCTACCTAAGGGTACATGCATTTCCTGGACGGTGTACCCACCTGAATTCAACCCCTAATTTTGACCTGGGTAACCTGGATGGACTGCAGGGCTTGTGGCTGTGGAAGATTCTTACTGCATCTTGTTAGTAATTAGGCTTCTGACAACCCTAGTTAGTTAAAGTATCAAGCCGTAGTTCTTGCTTGGCCGTGAAGTGATTGGATGGAGTCTAACCTATCTAGCCTTGTCCTGATCCTGTTCCAAACTACTGCATGACCAGAATGCTTGTATTTATTTTACCGATAAATGGTGAGAATTCCAAGTTCTGTTCAGACGAAGGGTTACAACCCCGGTCCTTGTTTGGTTTACGGGTTGTAACCTGGTTATCTGAATAGTTCCATGGTTATCTCGTCGTATATCATCCTGATGTATTTTCTTTATTTCCAGTTCTTACTTTTATTTATACTCTTGTGCTGATTGCTGGTTTTAGTTCCTAAGTGAAGCTTCCTCTGTGGCACTTGCTCTTTCTGGGATCTGACCCAGCTGGTTTTGTATGGCCAGATTTCGGAGCAGCTCCAGAGGATCTACCAACTATCCAGCCCAATGGTGGCGACTAGACGTAACCCGGGCAACGAGTGGGTCTAATTTTGCTCTCCCACTTTATTGTAACAATATTCTTTTGAGGCGTTTAGCCGACGAGCACCTGTTTAGCTCGATTGTATTTACTTACTGTCTGCCTACGGGCTGTAACATGATTGACAGATCCTAGGGTTGATCATGTATGACTAAACTCTTGCTAGTCCTGACATTTTGTAATGACTAGCTTCATGATCAGCTGAATATGTAATGTTTGGGACACCTTACTATTGTATATTTAATGATCATACATCTTGTAACTTTTACTTACTTGCTTGTGATTGAGACAATAGGTTGTTCATGACCTTAAGAGACTGCTGGCTTGTAGATAAACCCTCATATATCCTAGACAGCCGTGACCGTATAGCGAGGTGGGTTGCACTTCAATATACGTAGCTGGCTATGTCTGCCCCCGCTCTCCAGTACTCTAGTTCTGGGGCGTGGCAGGAAAAGAAGATTAAATCCTGTAATATGGTACTTCATTCTCCTGAGTCAAAAGAAGAGTCTTTTGCTGGAAAAAGATCTGGAAAAGACTACCACAAAAATTATGAGGGAACTTCTAAAGAAGCGGATGATGCCTCTGAAACACTACCAACTCAGTCATCTTATGTTCCTGCTGAGACAAGGCCTTCTAAACCCCCAGTGGTTGAAAAAGGGAAACAGAAGGCAGTACATTTTGATGCCCCGTTGAAGTCTAGTTCAAAACAAGGGTCGATAAATCCTATAAATTTGACATACTAGCCCAGTTAGCCAATACTCCGGCTAGACTTTCTATCTTCGAGAAACTTTAAGCAAAGCTTTGCTACAAGCCGATTCATACTTAGCTCAACTCAAAAATCCTGATAATATACCGGTGTCATGTCTCCAATGCCATAGTGTGATGGAATCAATTCCTAACATTACTTTCACACAAGAGGATATGTGTTAAAGCATAATCGACATAACAGGCCTTTGTGTTATACGGGGTATATTGACTCTACTGAAATTGACAGGATTTACATCGATCCTGGGTCTTCCATCATCATTATTCTTCAGAGTATGCTAAGACCATTAAGGATTCCTACTAGTGATTTGACTTACACTAGTACAATAATCGTTGGTTTTAATTCTGGAAGGAGTAAACTATTGGAGAAAATTCGCTTGAAGATTCAAATAGGTGATCTTCGAACCATGGCAACCTTCTATGTTATCAACTCAGATGTATCTTATAATATCCTCCTTGGAAGACCATGGATACATGAGCATAACATTGTACCTTCGACTCTCCACCAATGTTTTAAGTATGTGGATTCTCAAGGGATTGTAAAGACTGAATTTGCAGATATTAATCCTTTTAAAGGTGTTGAAGCCTATTTCTCTGATTCAATACTCTATAAATAGGAGCACGTGAAGGAAATATCTGATATGACTGAAGATCGAGCACCTGCAGAAGATCAATCGATTTCAGAAGATCAATCACCTTCAGAAGATCAACCTTTGATGATTAAGGTTAAATGTCGAATTCAACCCCAACCTGTCAATGATGAACCTTTAATGATTAAAGTCAAAAAAAAAAATTCAAGCTACGTCTGATGAAGCTGTGAGGGTTCCAGTCAAGAACCAGGTTCAAACCAACACTAGTAATCAGCCTCTTATGATCAAGGTTAAAGGACGTACTTCTCGTACAGCTGATCCAGAACCACTGGTTATCAACCTTGGCAAGTCTACGTTGAAGATGGATGATGGTCCATTAATGATTAATCCAAAGCGTAGTAGTCAGTCTATCAATGATGTAAATATTGATCACTCTGTATTCTTTTTTTTTTCTTTTGG
This sequence comes from Iris pallida, assembly GCA_029216955.1. Taxonomy (NCBI): domain Eukaryota; kingdom Viridiplantae; phylum Streptophyta; class Magnoliopsida; order Asparagales; family Iridaceae; genus Iris; species Iris pallida. The sequence goes on from JANAVB010031818.1 coordinate 1,552,176, forward strand.
AGTATATGGCTGTCAAATTTATTGAAAGAATGACTTTATCTGCTGATAATCAAAGTCATCAACATAAAACTGATACAAATACAGAGGAAACCTTATATATTAATCATAAGAAGAATCTTATTTTGTGATCCCGTCTAATTAAGAAAAACAAGCGTCAAATTATGTTTGGCTTGGCTAGAAATATCTCTGTTATTCAGACAGGTAATCTCGTAGAGATAGATAAAGGAAAAATCAGAATTGACAAATATAGTCAACAATCTCTTAAGATTATCCAAAATATGGGATATGATTTGAAAACCATGCTAGGTCTCAATCAAGGTAAAGGTAGACGATTACCATTATGTGGTGATCCGTTTTATCATCAAACTCGTCATGGGTTGGGATACGATCCATCCCACATGTTTAATGAAGATATGAAAGAAGAATTTTCTTTCAGTTCTTTACAATCCTCAAATTCTGAAGGAATCCAGTATGTTGAATCTGAGCGTGTCTTTTCAGCCAATATGGTTCAAACCAATGGTGAATCGAAACTATTTGAAAATGACCCTTGGGTACAGCAAATGGACACTCAGTAGGAGCTTCGGTTTGAACAACGACAGCCACCCACAGAAGATGAATTATCCAGATTGATGTTGGAGACGAAACTACGTCTAAGCCAATATTCATCAGTAAAAACCTTTCGAAGATAAAAAAGAAGAGTTGATAAAGCTGATAAAAGAATATATCGATATTTTTACTATGGAGTTATGAGGACATGCCGGGTCTGGATCCCAAAGTAGCTACTCATAAACTCAATATTCTTTCTAATGCCAAAACTATAAAACAACAGTAGCGGCATTTTCGACCAGATATGATGGATGCAATTAAAGTAGAAGTCAAAAAGCTGATTACATGTGGCTTTGTCCATGAAGAGCAACATCCAGATTGGGTTGCTAATATTGTCCCTGTCATGAAGAAGAATGGAAAAGTTCGAGTTTGCATAGATTTTTTAGATCCTAACACAGCCTGTCCAAAAGACGAATTTCCACTTTCGATTACTGGTCATGATAGACAATACATGTGTTTTTGAATGCATGTCTTTCATGGACGGATTTTCAGGATATAACCAAATTAAAATGCATCCAGGAGATGAAAAGCACACTGCTTTCCGTACACCCTTTGGAGTTTATTGTTACACAGTTATGCCTTTTAGTTTGAAAAATACTGGCGCTAAATATCAAAGAGCCATGAGCAACATCTTTCAAGATCATCTGCGAAAAATAGTTGAATGTTACGTAGATGATATCGCTGTCAAAAATCGACTAAAAGATGATCACATTCAAGACTTGAAGACAATATTTGAGTTGATGCGTCGACATCAATTAAAAATGAACCACACTAAGCCTTTCTTAGGGGTTTCCAGTGGCAAGTTTTTGGGATTTGTCATTACTTCTCAAGGTATCCATGTTGATCCTGATAAAGTAAAAGCAATTCTTGAAATGTGTCCTCCACGTAATCTGAAAGAGCTCCGTAGCTTTCAGGGTCGCATTGCTTATATCAGGAGATTTATATCCAATCTTTCTGGGAGATATCAACCTTTCTCTCGTTTATTGAAGAAAGGTGTATCATTTGTTTGGGATGAAGCATGTCAAAAAGCATTCAATCACATCAAGCAATACCTTACAAATCCACCTGTTTTAGTACCCCAGTAGTGGGAAGACCATTTTTGCTGTATGTTCGAGCCTTAGATCATTCTCTTGGTGCTCTTCTTGCACAGAAAAGTGATAAGGGTCAAGAACAAGTAATTTATTATCTCAGTCGAATGATGGTTGGAGCTGAACACGGATATACTCCTGTGGAAAAAGAATATTTAGCCTTGGTTTTTGCCATTCAAAAGACGCGACATTATGTATCGGGACAGATTATTCATGTCATATCCAGAATAAATCCTATTCGGGTATTGATGAAAAAGCCGAGTATCCTTAACTCCCGGTTAGCTACCTGGGCAATGTTGCTTACTCCTTATGATATGGTCTACATACCTCAAAAATCAGTGAAGGGTCAAGCATTAGCTGACTTCTTAGCAGCACACCCTATACCTGAAACTTCCAAGCTATGTGAAGATATTCCAGATGAAGTCGTAGATTGCAACATGACTTTGAAAAATGACATTTGGCAACTATACTTTGATGGAGCATCAAAAGTTGGACCTAAAGGCAATATTGTCTCCGGAGTAGGCATCGTTTTGGTCTCTCCTGATAAAATGGTCATATACCGTGCTTATTCTCTCAATGAACCATGTTCCAATAATGTGGTAGAATATAATACTCTGCTAATTGGTCTTCAAGTAGCAAAACAATTGGATATTGAGTTCTTAGAAGCTTATGGAGACTCTCAACTGATTGTTAATCAAGTCAGAGGGACATATGAGGTCAAAAACCCTGACCTCATTCCTTATCATCAAGTGGTAATCGAATTGGCTCTTTCATTCAAAGGATTTTTCATTGAATTCGTACCACGTTCTCAAAATTTGAAAGTTGACGCTCTCGCTAGTCTGGCTGCAGACTTAGCAATTCCAATTAGAAGACAAAACACTACTACTTTGTTGGATAGAGATTTATTCTGTGTCAAAAATAATTTACATATCGAACAGAGTTATGCTACCGAATCAAATTCTCAGCAAAGAGATTGGAGAAGTCCATTTATTGATTATACGGTTTATGGGATTTTACCTGAAGATCCAAAAGAAGCTGCATCAATCAAAAGACAATCATTTCGATTCTACTATGATACTTCTATGCATATGTTGTATCGCCGTTCTTATGACGGGCTTTAACTATATTGTCTTTCGAAAAGCGAAGCCAAGCAAACACTCGTGAGGCTCATGATGGAGTTTGTGGTGCGCATCAACCAGGTCCGAAATTACAGGACCGTATTCGAAGAATGGGTTATTATTGGCCTTCTATGATAGCAGATGCTATGGATTATGCCAGACGGTGTAAAGCATGCCAGATTCATGCTGATTTTATTCATCAATCCTCTGAATTTCTACATCCTACAGCAGCTTCTTGGCCTTTCGAAGCTTGGGGTATGGATATTATTGGTCCAATTAATCCTCCTTCTGTCAAAGGACATCGGTTTATCTTGGCTATAACTGATTATTTTTCTAAATGGGCAGAAGCAATTCCCCTTGTTGAAGTAAAAATGTCTAATGTGATTAACTTCATCAAACATCATGTCATTTATCGTTTTGGGATTCCCAGAAGGATAATTCATGATAACGGACCACAATTTGCCAGTCAGACGTTTTATCGATTTTGTGACAAAAATCGTATCCAGAACATAGCTTCTACAGCTTATAATCCAGCTGCTAATGGTTTAGCAGAAGCTTTCAACAAAACGATTATTAAACTTCTCAAAAAGTTTGTCTCTTCTAATAAACGTGATTAGAATGAGAAACTTGGAGAATGTTTATGGGCTTATCGAACAACAGTCCGAACTCTAACTAATTTTACACCATTTTCATTGGTTTACGGATGTGAAGTTGTTCTTCCACTAGAGATCCAGATACCATCTCTTAGAATAGATATTGCTAATGAGCTAACTACAGAGAATAATGATCGCTTGAGACTCCAAGAACTTGAAGGTTTGGATGAGAAGCGACTTCAAGCACAACAACACATTGAGCTGTATCAAGTCCGCATATCTCGAGCTTTCAATCGTAAAGTTAAAGAAAGGGTGTTTAAAGTAGGAGAGTTAGTTCTAGATGTCCGAAGACCTATGGTTATGACTCATAAGAGTAAAGGCAAATTCTAAGCTAAATGGGAGGGTCCTTATGTAGTCGAAACCGTATTCTCCAATGGTGCATATAGGTTATCTAAACCTAATCGAGATTTGCTCATGATGCCAATTAACGGTAAATTTTTGAAGAAATACTACGTTTGAATTTCTTATTTATTCTCCAGCTACCAAGGTTTGGTTAAGCTGATTATTTATTCTCCTAAAAGAGAATTTTGATCTTCTGTCTTACCAGCTGATTTCAGAAAGAAAAAGATTTATTATTTATCATGTCTTCATTACCTCTGAATAAATATTAAATCTACTTCTTTTTCCTTTATTATCTATCATGTCCATATTACCTCTGAATAGATATTAATCTATTTTCTTTGAGTCATTACGATCTATTATGTCCATATTACCTCTGATCGTATTGTATACTCTAAAGAAAACAAGATTTATTATCTATCATATCCATATTACCTCTGGATAGATATAATCTATTTTGTTGAGTTTGGAAAACTTATCATGTCCATATTACCTCTGATAATTATTTTCTATCTCACAACCATTTTATAAAAAATGTTTCATTCATTGCATGATTTGAAATATTACAACAAAAGAAAGATAGAATACAAAATTCTTTATTGATAACATGAAAGGAAGAATACAAAATTCTTTATTGATACAAACTTCCTAAGGTGGAGCAGACAGATCTTCAATCATCTTCTGCAACTCTGCTAGACGTTTTTCATGAGAGCCCACTACAGTTGTGTATGCTATAGATCTTCGGGCTTTCGTAATGCAGAGGTAAGAGAGTTCAGCAAAGGCAGATATCATTTTGTCTTTGACATCTTCAAGGGTTTTTACTTTTGCTTCAGAACCAAAGATCTGTTCCTCCAAAATGGAACTTTGCCTTAAGAATTGATCTCTATCTGCCGTCATCCGGTTTTACTCCTCCTACAAACGAGCCAGCTCAGCCTCGACTTCACGAATTTTATCATTTTGCTCATAAATTTTGATATTCATGGAGTCATAAGCTTGTTGATGCTGCTCCAATAAGGGTTTATTTTCTTTCAAGAAAGTCCTCTCCACGGCAACCTTATTGCTGTAATCTTGAAGAGATTCCTTGAAGATGGTTTCTCGAGTTGTGTACTCATTGGTGAGAGCATCATACTCGGATTGGACGAGGATTTCTATAGTCCCACTTGACAACCTCAGATAATCTTTGATGGATTGTTCAAGTCCTTGGACTATTTTTCGTAAAGCGTCTGCCTGCTCAGTATCATTGAACATTGCTATATTGTCTATGGTAGTAGCAATAGCACTTTTTAAGCTCTCATAACTAAGGCCTTTCTTCAAGACCATTTTGATCAACGCTGCTAAAGTCTTGTAAAAAGTTTCAGTATGAATCTCTACTAAAAGATTCATATCAGCGTTGGAGCCTGTGTATCGATGATATCGGCTAATCTCTTTTCTTGAAATCCGGAGACAGATGCTGTCGTTATTGTGGTAGCAAGCTGAGTCAACGATCTATCTTTTATCGCTACTATAGTCGATTGATTTTCAGGGAGTTTCGGGACTGTATCTTCAACAACGTTTTCTGCTACCTCAGGAAGATGAGCTCCGGTGGTAGAAGATGGTATCATAGAGGTGCTGCTTCCTATGTTCGATTCAGACTCGAACACAGCTGTTTCAGGAACTTGATATGCACTGGTAGCAGCAATTGATGTTGCCTCAGCAATTTTTTCTTGAACAACAATTGATTCATTAGCATCTGGTTCTTCGGCTGCAACTGGTTCTTCTTCTGCTGCTGGTTCTTCTTCTCTTTCTTCAATAAGAGAAGGCAATTCTTATTGTACCTCTACTACAGGCTCTTGTTGTATCTCCATAGATGGAGAACATTCTTTAGAAGCGGAATCTTCTTTTGAAGAAGAACTCTCTTCTTCAGACTCTATTTCCTCTTCATGGATAGGCTCTTGAGAAGGAAGAGGAGCAACGGATTTTGCTATATTGATGATACCTACAAAGATTAAGCAAAATAGTTAATATACAAAATCATAATACATATTATTGTATAAATTTTGTGTAATTTATCTTTACCTGGAGTAGGTACAGGATGCGACAAGAGTGCGTCATAATCCATATCCCAGCCATCATTTTCTAAATCAAGGGCCGGTTCATCCGAGGGGATGGGTTCCGGATCAACAGTGTTAGTAGTGGCGGTGTCTTCAACAGCTTTCGCCTTTTGCGGGGAGGTTAGATGTAGTGAAGTGCTGAGGCGTCCGGAAGATAGGACTCCTATAACTTCTGTTGCTGCTGCTGGCTGGGATGCTGAGGACCCTTCTCCAGGTTGAGCTGAAGAAGATGTAATATTTTGTGGCTCCTCAACAGGAGTTTCGCTTTCTGGAGTAGCGGCTCTCTGTCTGGAAGACCCATTAATAGTAGTCTTCTTCTTCTTTTCCCGAAGAATAACAGCTGTATCTGTTTTCCGCTCCCGGGTTGTAGTGATGGTAATGGGTCCTGCAACTGGTTCCCCCATTCCCATAGGGAGTGCTTCCAGATATTCATCTGGAACAGTAGCATCATCAGGTATGTCCGAAGGTACCCTAACTGGTTCTTCGACATTTCCTTCCTTGTCCTATCGAAGACTTCCTTTAATGCTGTAGTCATTTGCGAAGGAACGAATGGAGGCATAAAAATGAGCATAAGAATGGAGCATTCGTAGCTCAGTTGTACTTGTGGAAGTGGACACACAAAATCTGGCACCGGTACATCCAGCATTGAAATACCTCCATGCCGTTACACCATCAACTAATTTTCCATAATAGTTGAAGCTAGTGGAAGGATTACCAACGTGAAGTTGGTCATACCCGAACTGACGAGCGAACCGATTGGGTAGATATGGTTCGAACATACAGTTGTCTTCAGTTCTATACATCAGATGCGAGGGTCTGATGCATATTAGCCATTTAATGACTGGTGCAGGTATCTCACTCCTCTCTTGACCTACATCTTCAAATTGCACACCGAAACAGTCAGCTGGGACCGGTGGTCTTGTGCAGAAGAAGTTCTACCCATGGGAAAAGTTTAGTATTGTCCGGGTATCCGCCACTGAAGTCGCAGTCCACGTGGCTTTATTAAACTTCTGGAGGAATACCTCCGTATCATTTCCAGGGCCTGGTGGCAATAATTTACAGTTGTGATGCAATAACCAGCCCATCAAATAAGTGTAGGGCATCTTCACCCTAGGGAAATCTTTTCGATAATGAGCATTATTGATCCGTTCATCACCAAATGCTCGTAAACCTGCATTTATCCGACATACCATTGCCGATAACAGGTTGATTCTGGCCTTGAATACCAAACGTACTGCTAGCCTTAGTACGTTTCGGTGAATCCTGTCGACTATACCAGTCCCTGGTATGACCCATCTTCAGAGCCACAGGAAAAGAAAGCCCGCCAACAAGGCTTCCTTTGAGAGCTTCCGACTGCCATGTCTCAGAAAGCTCAATGCTTCAGTTCCTGTAGGGAATTCTCCGGTCTTGGTGGTCAAATATTTGTCCGGAGACTTATAGGTGATCATCCAAGTGTTTATTGTATCAGCAGGAATTATTGAACAAGGGTTGATGGGTTGAGCCTTGTTGTCTTGGAATCTCTCTTTGTCATCCTTGAATATCTTATTCTTATGGTAGAATAGATATGTTGTCCATTTATTGATGTATGCCAAATGCGATCCACTTTCATACATAGTGGTGTAAATCAGATAATGGCACATCAACTCTTGGTATACCTCAACTAAGTGAGGATTTTTCTCCCTAATTTTAGTAAGTTCCCAGTTGGAGGGAACGTATTCTTCATATGGAGCTTCCCCTATTGGCAGCTTGGAGATGAATTGCATCTCATGGAGTGCAAAACCCATTTCACCTATTGGGGTTGCAAAAGTCCCCGTCGAGCTGATATACAATTCCATCAAGGCTAAGAACAAGTTATTGTTCATTGGTATGCCTTGACTTGTGGAGGCTACTGCTTCAAACAGCCTAATGGCTCGCAGGTCCGCCTCAAAGTTCTTCATGATCCAAGCACTAAGTTGAATCCAGTTATTATTGTGAGGGGTCATCCATCCTGGCAGCCTAGGGTTGACCTGGGGATATAGTACTGATGCTTTCATAAACTTGTTTATGAACATTAGTATCTGTACCGGTTGGATCAGAGCTGAGCCCTCGCTCGATGTAAATCCAGGCAGTAAACCGGATAAAGGAATGACACCACCGTTGGGAGTCTGCTATGGTAGCCCATTTGGTTGGACCCGTCCCTCTTGAAAAAAATTCTGCCTGGTCTACCATGACTGTTAGGAGTTAGGTTCCAGATCATCTGTCTTGGGTGAGTGGCGTGAATAAATGAAGATAGGGAATAATCCCTTGGCATGGTTGGGAGATACATCGCCCTCTCTACAAACTTAAACACCTAAGCCTCCTTCTTGGGGTTCGTCTGTGATTGAAAATCAATAGCATCCCCAAACATGAAAGCAAGCTTCAAAAATTGCTGGCCATCTAGTGACACTAGTAATTCTCTATTTATCAATGACAGTAGCATTCTGTCTCCCTGAGCAGCTATCAGTGGTTGTCTCTCTTCAGGGTATTGTTTGTCAGTTTGTGGGAACTCAACATGAGACAAATTCTCCAAATAGTTGGAACCCAAGATACCAGTTGGGGAACCAAAGACTTCAGAGAGAGGATGAATCTGCAAGTCCACTGCAAAAAGAAGATCAAGAAAAAAAGAAATCAAGTTAGTAAAATTCAGAATTGATCTCTATACATCTCTACGCAAATGCTTCTACGCAAGTAAATGTTTGTGCGTAAAGATTTTGAAATTTTTCATTCTTTGTTTTAAAAAAAGATTGAAAAATATCCTAAGTTGGTTCATCTCTACACAAGAGCTTTTTTACGCAAGTGAAGATTTGTGCGTAAAGGAGTTTGAATATTTTTCATTCTTTGTTTCAAAAATTTTGGAAAATATACTAAGTTAATGCAGTGTATGACTAAAAGTTTTTTTACGCGTACTTTTCTCTGTTTAGAAGAGTAAAAGTTGTACGCATGAAAACATATAGTCTTTTGACTTGCTTTACGCTGACACGTATGAATGTGGGTGACTTGCATATTTTTAACTTTACGCTGGCACGTATAGACATGGGCGTATTTAATGCTTAACATTTTACGCTGGCACGTATAGACGTGGGCGTATTTTATTGTTTATATTTTTACGCTGGCACGTATAAATGTGGGCGTATTTTGTTGTTTTTATTTTACGCTGACACGTATAGACGTGGGTGTATTTGGTGGTTTTTATTCTACGCTGACACGTATAAACGTGGGCGTGAAATTTAGGTTTTTTTGTTCGGTTCTTCCTCTTCTCCGACGAACCCATGGCCAAACTAGATAGGGTTTTACCTATCATGGCCGGAGCCACAGAGGGGTTGGTCTTTTGGGTTGCCTCCGATGATGCGACGGTGGTCTCCGTACGCTCAGTCCTCGACGAAGCAATAGCGGGCTTCTTGCCCTTAGCGTCGACGGTGGTCTTGCTCTTTGGTGCCATTTGTTTGAACTGGGATTTCGAAGATAAGAGTAAAGAAAATTGAGATTGCAAGAGATGAGTAAATTTCTCTCTCTACTAGCGAAGCTCTATTTATAGAAAATTTTAAAATCGGTTCAAATTCCCGAAGTAACTGTTGGGTATCCCAAATTTTACGCTTCTGAGATGACTGTGGGGTATCCCAAATTTTACGCTTCTGAGATGATTGTTGGATATCACGAATTTTACGCTTCTGTTCAAAGTATTTCAAGTTTTGAAAAAAAAACTTTGAAAACTTTGAAGGGGGTCTTGTAGAAGCATAAATAAACTTCATAGACCAAGTGCAAAGAAGTTGAGAGCTTTACGCAAAGTCAGTTTAGACTCTACGCGAAGCCCATTTAAAGACTCTACGCAAGTCAAACTGAGTCAGATTCAAGCTCTACGCAGAGATCAACCAGAGTCTAATTCTACGCAAGCTCCTTTACGCAAGAGCTATCCTCAAACTCTACGCGAGAGCATTCTCAGACTTTACGCTGAGAGACAGGCTGTCCAGACCGCATTTAATGCGCGTGATACTGCTCTGACAGATTAATTTTCTGACAGAACATTGCACAGAAGCCAAGAAGATTTTTGCACCAAATCCAACAGTTTGTAGTTTAGTGTGCAGATGGGCTACTTTACGCTCAAGAGACCGCTTCCTTTACGCATGAAAGTTATTTGAGTTTATTACGCTCAAGGCTATCTCAGCTACTTTTTGTGTGCGTAGAGTTTATTTGAGCTAGCTATACGCTCAAGGCTACTTTTTAGCCGCTCTATACAGGAAGTTTGTTTTGGGTTATTTTATGCTCAAACTTTTCTGGCTATGAGAGAACGTGGTCTGGATACGTGGCTTTCATGCCATACTTATCGAGGAAAAGTGTGTACGTGCTCTCCCCATATGTTGAAGTTGTAGGACACGTGTCACCATGCGTAGAGACCACAACTCTATATGGGCCACGTGTCAGTAAGCGTACAGACAGAACTTCGTACGTGGGTTACAGTTACTCTAACTGCTCGCGTAAAAGTCAAATTCATTGCTTTTTACGCACAGAAGACAAGCCTATATAATGACTTCTTTTTTAAGAAAGACATAACAAGATTTTTGGAGCCCAAAGACTTTCAGAGCAAAGTAATTTTCCAGAGTATTTCTCTTCAACTTTTTCTCAAGAACAGAGTGAAGCAAAGCAGGAAAGCATCCGACTGTGCCATCAGTGCCAATTGTGTCGATACCTTTCTGGTGACTTAGTTCTTTCGGTTGTTCTTCTTCAAGCTGTTCTCTTCATCATCATCGTGTGGTCCAAGGAACAAAGTGATCGCTCTCATATCAGACTTCCAAAGCAATACTTCCCAGAATCTATTTGTACTTTTGTACTTTTTTCGTTTTCTTTCAAAGGCCTTTTAAGGGTATTTTGTTAAGTGAAACAACATCGTGTAGAGATCGATCAGCAACGCGTGGTTTTCAACCGTTGTTAACAGTCAAGCAGAGGGATTCTTCAAATCGAGTCACGAAGTCAGACAGGGAGACCCCTTATCCTCTACCATTTTCATCATCGCCGCTGAAGTCCATAGCAGAAATCTCAACAAAATGGTGGGTACTCCCCGATTCCAACATTTTTACACCACTACCGGATGCCCCATCATCACTCACCTTGCTTACGCCGACGACATCCTTATTTTCTCCTCCGACGACGTCGGGTCCATGGAAGTGGTCCACAAAACGCTACAGAGATACATCAGATGCTCCGGACAACGTATCAACCACAACAAGAGTGTTATTTATACTCACCACAAGGCCAACAGAGAGCATGCCGCCACCCTTACTAACATCACGTCCTTTTCTACTGCGTATCCTCTGTTCTCTTACCTTGGGTGCCCACTGGAGTACGACAGATCCAACGCGAGCATATATGAAGGGCTAGTGGGAAAATAAAGGGAAAAAAATGAAGGATAGCACAATGCGACCTTATCACCAGGCAAAAAGATGATCCTAATTCAGCACGTCCTTCCCTCCATCCCCATTTACACTCTAGCAGCTTGTTCGCCCCCTAAGAAGGTGCTCGCTCATATTGAAAATATTTTTGCCAACTTTCTATGGAGTCACAGCGAAGGCAAGGATAAATATCACTGGGCTAGCTGGAACACCATGGCCAGACCTACAGCAGAGGGAGGTCTTGGATTTTGAAGGTTGTCGCATGTGGTAGATGCTTGCTCAATGAAGATGTGGTAGAAGCTTCGCAAGAGCTGTACTATTTAGGCACTGTTCATGAAGGCTAGATACTTCAGGTATACACATCCGTATGTCGTTGACTATAATAATAGGTCATCTGATTCTTGGCGACGCATCTTTAACGGACGACATCTTACAGAGCCTCTGATTCATCTTAAACTGGGCACGGGCGAATCGTTGCTGTTCCACGAACGTTGGTCCGGAAATGGCCTTCTCCCGCATCAAGCTGCAGCTCCACTCCATAGTGCAATTTTTGATATGTGGGATAGCGTTGGGGATTGGAATTGGGACTTAGTCCGGGAGTGGATTAGAGAGGAGGCTGTAGAAGCTTTGGCTGCTAATGGACTGAATGTTAAGTCGAAATCAGATGCTCTGAGGTGGTCCCTCTCGGATAACGGTGCTTTCTTTCTAGCATCGGCGAAAAGAGCAATACGCGGAGTCGGTGTGCCATCCTCGATCATCGTGCTTTTCTGGCAGACTTGTATCCCTAAAAAATGGTCCTTTCTAAATTGGAGAGCGTTTTGCAGGAAGCCCCCTACTAATGACGCTCTCACCTCCATTGGATTCAGCCTAGCTTCAGCTTGTCACTGCTGTTCGGAGCGTCAGTTGGAGACGGTAGATCATATTGTGCACTCAAGAGACCTGTCGACGTAGGTGTGGATCGCCATGTCTATTCGGTGCAGACATAACCGTGTTGTTGGGGGCTTCAACGATCTCTTAGCCAACTGGGGTACTGCTGTCATGCCCCAGAACCAGATTACTGGAGAACGGGGGCAGACATAGCCAGCTACATATATTGAAGTGTAACCCACCTCGCTATACGGTCACGACTGTCTAGATACATGAGGGTTTAACTACAAGCCAACAGTCTCTTAGGGTCAAGAACAAGCCTAGTGTCTCAATCATAAGCAAGTAAGTAAAGGTTATAGATGTATGATCACCAAATATACAATAGTAAGGCGTCCCAAACATTACATATTTCGTTGATCATGAAGCTAGTCGTTACAAAATGTGAGGACTAGCAAAAGTTTAGTCATACACGATCAACCCTAGGACCTGTCAATCATGTTACAGCCCGTAGGCAGACAGTAAGTAAAATACAATGGAGCTAAACAGGTGCTCATCGGCTAAACACCTCAAAAGAATATTTTTATAATAAAGTGGGAGATCAAAAATAAACCCACTCGTTGCCCTGGTTACGCCTGGTGGTCACCATCGGGCTGGAAGGTCGGTAGATCCTCTGGAGCTGCTCCGAAATCTGGCTATACAAAACCAGCTGGGTCAGACCCCAGAAGGAGCAAGTGCCACAAAGGAAGCTTCACTTAGGAACTAAAACCAGCAATTAGCACAGGAGTATAAATAAGTAAGAACTGAAAATATAAAAATATCAGGATGATATACGACGAGATAACCATGGAACTACTCAGATAACCAGGTTACAACCTGTAAACCAAACAAGGACCGAGGTTGTAACCCTTCATCTGAATGGAACTTGGTTTCCTACAAATTATCTGCAAGATAATATAAGAAAATCAGGTCATGTAACAATCTGGTACAGGATCAAGACAAGACTAGACTGGTTATGCCTCATTCAACAATCACGACCAAGCAATTAAGTACGGCTTGATACTTTAACTAACTAGCGTTATCACAGGTCTAATTACTAGCACGATGCAGCGAGATTATACCACAGCCACAAGCCCTGCAGACCATCCAGGTTACCCAGGTCGAAATATTAGGGGTTGAATTCATGTGGGTACATCGTCCAGGAAACGCATGTACCCTTAAGTCGCTTGAAGGGTACAACACATGACAGTGTGCTAGAAATATGCCCTACTCGACGGTAGGCTACAGATCCCAGGCGCGCCCAGGTAACGGGATTGCCTGTAGCTGGAAAATCTCTTCATGACTATTGTGTTATTCTAGTTATTAGCCTTAGTCCATTTCAGTAGGTACTCCTGATCGTAGTACTCAGAAGTCCCATCCTATCATGATGCAAGACAAGACTGGTTCATTTGAACAATCACAATCGTCCACGGTGTCCAGGTTATTTATACTTGTCATGTCATGTAGCCGTCGTAACAGCAATCTGAAATATATCATGTCATGTTACTTGTCATGAGTGCGCCTCGACGAGCCACTATCAGGTCATGTCATGTTACTTGTCAAGAGTGCACCCCTACGGGTCACTGTCGTGTTCATATTACATAATACAAGCATTCCATCAAGAGTCCCAAGTTATATAAGCATTATGTAACATTCTAACATAAGAACAAGAATAATAATAATAATAGAAGACCAGAGCTATAAAAGGCCATGCAGCTAGGAAGAAACTAGGCATATGCGGCTGGAGATGAAGGGTCTCGTACGGCTCAGGGGAGATGGGCATATGCGGCTCTGAGTGACAGGGCCATATGCGGCTGGAGATGAAGGGTCTCATGCGGCTCAGGGGAGATGGGCATATACGGCTCTGGGTGACAGGGCCATATACGGCTGGAGGAGAAAGACTTATGCGGCTGGGAGGAGCGGGGTCCTATGTGGCCAGGAATGGGGGAGGGCACATGCGGCTCCACTAGTACGGGTCATGTGGCTCAGGAGTTAACTCTTATACGGCCAGAAATGACTCGGGTCCTCATGCGGCTTGGAGTGAATCGACTTCATACGGCTTAAAGGAATTGGCCTTATGCGGCTAGAAGGGGAGGGTAGTTATACGGCTGATGGATCAAGTTCCATGCGGCTGGCGAAAAGAACACTTGCCGCATGAAATGCGGTCAAGTACTGTTCTTCTTCTCCAATTTCCGAGAAGAAGAACCCCATGAAACCCAAGCTTCCAAGCTCCATAAATCCTTCATCTATAGTCCAAATCCGAACTTCTATAAGTCAAAATGGGGTAGAACGAAATTTTCTACAACATAGAACCATCAAAACTTGAAGATAACAAGATTAAACAGATCAAAACCCAAGAAATTCGAAAATGACATAAAATTAGATCTACAAGCAATGAGCCATGGAAATTAGAAATGCCAAGTACTAAAGTATTTTAGAATGCTATGAAGAAGAGAATGGAACAATAAAATTTGGGTTCCTCCATGAAGCAAGATGCACTTGCCTAGATCTCTCTCTCTCTCACAGGTTGGTGAGGAGTTAATTGTGGGGAAGAAGAAGAGTAATGAGGAGAGAAAAAGGGGAGGGGCTAATAAATGGAGATGGTGGTGGTAGGTAGGGGTTCTCCCCTTGGTCCATATTGAACCAAAGCAACCCTAAACCGAACCGAGCCAACCCAAACCAAGATGAACCATGGCCAAGCGAAAGGGAAATACCCAATAAACCAAGCAAGAAGACAGGAAATACAAGATAAAATACGTATACGTATACCAAGATACGTAATACGAACCACATGCATTACAACTGCTTCGCACAGCCACCAGATCGTTGCAGCCACTATCATTTGGGTCATTTGGAAGAACCACAACAAATTCAGATACGAGGGTCACCAATATTTTGGCAACCAATTGATTAGGGAGGTCCTCAGACAAATTAACAAAGTCAGCAATGTCTACAAGCACATTAGTGAGGGGCTCAGGTGCACCTTGCATTTCTAGCGAATGTTTCTTTTTGTTGTTGTAGTTTTGTTTTTGCGCTTACTTGTAAAGGCTTCGACATTTTGCGCCTTTTAAAGGAATAAAATCTGGGGATTTGGCATATATATATATATATATATATATATATATATATATATATATATATATATATATATATATATATGTGTGTGTGTGTGTGTGTGTGTGTGTGTGTGTGTGTGTGTGTGTTTGTGTGTGTTAGTTAGCATTGTTGACTTAGACAACTTTCTACCGTCGATGCTGCAGCACAGGATGGACGTACCGATGCACTCATGCCCTTATTTCGGGTGCGGGTCGTGAAATTTGTTCACTCTCCTATCACAAGGAGACATGTGTGAACTAAAAACCACTTTGAGAGTGGTTTTGTACACTCCCAAAGTAGATTTGACTTAAGATTTGCCACATGTATCCATGTGATAGGGGGTGAACAAATACCATGATTTTGGTGGATGAACAAAAATGGACTCAAACCCAACACCAATGAGTCCCCCGTGCTAGGTTCGGCCACCCACATCATCCCCCATGTGGCCGCCACCCTCAAACCAAATAGAAAACCCTATAATGCATGTAAACCCAATAAGAGGCCCATATATATTTCAAACTTCAACCAAACCTAACCATAAACCCTAGAAAACCTCTTCCTCCTTCCTTGGATGAACCCTACTCCCCTATGTCTCAAATTTTTGGCCACCACCTTGTACCCAATCACCATCAACATCATCTCTTTCAACAATAACTTCTTTCTCCTTCACAAAATCCATCCTTTTCATTCCGCATTCATCCAACTTCTCAAAACAAATCCTAGAAGCACCATATTCACCATCCATCCTTCAAGAACCATTTCCAACACCTTTAAACACATCAAGAAGGGGTTAGCAAGTAAGCAAAGTAAGAAAGTTGTGATCTTAGACAAGGAGGAGTTCCCACAACCCTTCTAGCAAAGAATTTCGGTAAAAACTCCATCTTTTCCATCATAAACCCCATGCTATTAAATCTGTAGAAAATTTAAGATTAATATCTTTCTTTTTTTTGATCTCTTTTATTCCATATTTTCATCTATAAAGTTGTACGTTGGATTGTTGAGAAATTAAGTTATAGTCGAACTAGTTTTGAGCATCTTTGATGCAAAATTCTATAAAATTGTTAGAATTGGAAGTTGATTACTATAAAACATGATTTTAAAAAATATTTTTATGATTTTATCATCTTAATCTGAATGGAAAAAATAGGGATCATTATACATATTTTCGAATAAGTTGTTGACCTAGAATAACTAAAATTTAGGAGTTGATTTGACAAATATATATGAGTTTATTTTCTGTGAAATAATTAGTATTAATTATTTTTTTAAAATTTATTTCATGTATTTAAATCATATTAGAATTTTGGTGATACTCCGGACAAGATTTGGGTAGACTAGCTGACAAAGAAGTCAATTAGCCATAAATTTTTCGTAGAATGCCAAATCTAGAATTCAGAGGTTAATTCCATATATATTATATTAAAATTATTATTTTTATGATTTAGATGATTTATATGCATGCCCTTGAAGTAGGGACTTAACCGGGAATTTTGGAACTCAAAAACTGTAAAACTAGGTCCCGATGTCTCATCGAAACATGTGTTGTTGTGTATGAATTTAATGGTTCTATGAGATATTTGGACGTGGTTAATATGGTTAAAAATAATAAATTATATAATTTGGTAATATTTTAAGTTATTAGTACTTAAAGTAGTTATTAATTTTTTAGGATCATTAGATTCGGAAGGCCTTGACGTGGGGCGATATTTCATCATCACAGTGCGGAACAAGGCAAGTGTAACTTACTGTTGTCTCAGTTTCTTTTTATGTAATTTTATTTTATTTCTTGTATTTATATTATTGTTATGGACCTTAGTGGATATATCAATACGTCCTTCCTGATTGTATTCGGGTGCATTCAACTATTGAGTTGTCTAGTATTGATATGTAGAGCCTTCTTGTGATTCTATGGATATTATTTTCATTGAGACCTGCAGGATATGACACATGATTGACACATATGTTATCCTGATACTTGTATGTTGATTTTTCGAGTTACCGAATTTCCCGATGACTATAGGGCTAAGATTGGTTTTGTTTTATTTTCTTTGTAGATGTGTCATAGGATTTGTCGTCAAGATAGAGGTTAGATCAGTAAGTTGTGGATGAGACTTATTTGATTCTTTAAGAATTGAGGACATCTACTACTTGCGTGGGCCATGTTGTGCACTACACTTTATATTATGTATCTATATTTATTCAAAGAGAATACCTATATCTATGATCCATGGTTCTTTCTTAGTTATCGTTGAGACTCCGGCACGATACTACGGCTATATATGTATATTCTTGTCCAGTTGTCCTGTTGTATTTTACTTTGAAGATGTCTGTGCTTGTGAATGTTGTCCTCAAAGCATCATGTTAGTTTGGTTCTGTTTACCTACCTGGATATGTCAGTTTATTATTTCCTTTAGCTTGCATATTATGTACTTTGTTACGTCCCTTTGAGGACCTGATAATCTCTCCAGGTTATTGCTAGTTTTCTTCCATGTATTGCTAAGATCTGACATGGGCATATCGAAAGCTATATCTTCTGGTATCGTTAGTTGATGCCATCTATCTGTTCTTTCTTAGTTATTTCTTTTCTTAGTTCATGATATAGTTAGTGTTGTAGATGATATTATTATGATTATATGGACACTTGTTCTTAGTATTTTGGCACTACAAGAAACCAGGGTGTTTTACAGCAGTCGAAAATTATTGCAAAAATCATATAACCCGTGGCAAAATCATTCTATAACAGTTATTGGAACCATTGTAAATTCGAGCATTGCAGATTGCTCTTGCAACGGTTACAGAAGGTTTTGCAACGTTTCTATAAATAGTTACAAATAATGTATTATTGTAACCACCACTTTTCTAAAATAAGGATATTTTGGTAATAATGTGATTTTTTGGGATTAATTTATAATATTTTAATTGGTGTTGTGTTAGCTGTCGGTTTAACCTTAGCTAACCATAATTAGAGACTAACCATGATATTAGAAACCTAATTACCAAGCTAGATTTGAATTTTAAGTTTTTAGTCCTAATTAGGAAACTTCTTGAATATTGATTTTTAGGGTTTTAAGTTATTTGACTTTTTGGGCTTTTTGCTAAAAGGTTTAAAATAACTTAAGTGAGTTTGGCCCTTACCTAAACCCTAACCCTAACCCTAGACAACAGCTTGGCCGACCAACAACAGCCTCCCCTCTTATATAACTTAGCATGTAGCCACCAAGCCTCTTTACAAACCCTAATTTTTCCTTTTCTTCAAAATAACCCACTTTCCTCAATTCTCATCCAAATCAATCCAAACGAAGTGCGTTGTGATCGTTGGGAGGAGAGGAACTTGTTGGAGACTTGCTAGCAAGGAATAAGAGGAGTTGGACTGGAGGAAATCGGCATCGACGTGTTTGGAGGCTCGTTTCATTGAGATATTGACTCTCAATAGGTAAACCTCTCTAAATGTCACGACCCGCACCCTAGTGTAAGGGCACGAGAAGTAGGTTCGTCCAGCCTACGTCGCAGCATCGACGGTAGAACGCTGTCCTAGGTCAATCATCTAACAATATAAGGTACCTGTACAGTATATACACTCCGAATGGAGGTGACATAGCAGAATACAGTCTCAATCACATCTAAGGCAGAAAATGATAGGATAGATAGAAATGAAATGAAATCCACAAAGAGATACAACAGATAAAAGTCTAAGTGTCTAAGATATCACAAATCAAGAAAATATCTCAAATCTCAATACAGTAATCCATAGAGTAAATACAACTGAAAATGACTAATCTAAGCTAATGGTGTCTCATCTACTGCTAGTGGATCCTGCTGGAGATCCAGGTTACAGCAATCCTCTAGGGTAGTCCCATGGTAAGTGGTACAGGGTTCCTCATCATCCTCTGTAAAATTTTCAATAGGTCCAGTCAGGACGGAAGCGAGCACAATACATCTCACGCAGATCATAACAGGTTAGAAAATATAAACATGCAGGAGAGTACGATACATGAAACTGAAAGAATGTACATGATGTAAAAGAGAACTGTAATGGAAATATCTACTATAAGTAGATAACTATCAGTGACTATTGATGTAGAGTACAAAATTGACATGTGAACGACTGGATTTGCACATGAATATACTAAAGAGGCGCACATGGATATACTACTTTGGAATTGTTCATATGACTATTTATACTCCCCCATACCCCAATCAATACACAAGGATCCAGACAAGTTATGTTACGTACATGATTTTCACATGAAAGCCCATAGATGGGTGTACATGAAGTATACATGAGGGCTCAGAACTGAGTGCACATGAATTCCATATGAAGGCCCATGAAGGGTACACATGAAGTATAGGTTATACATGAAATACACGAGAAACATGACCGAACATGAGAGCACATGAGAGTACACGAACGAGCATGAATGAGCATGAAGCACATGAGAAACATGAATAACATGAGAGCGAGGAATACATGATGTACATGAAACACACGACATAATGTATCCGATGCTCCCGAGGGGGATAACATCTCAATGTAGGGATCCATATAGTACCAATCCGTGATAATATCGTGACAGCATCAAATAAGGTAAACTAGAGCAGGAATATAATTCTAAGCAAGTTATGAAATAATCAAAGAATGTACTCGCCTGGTATCTGAATAGCTATGAAAATATACTGCCCGAGATGAGGTATCCGACTCCTATTTAGAGCAACACAAGTCAAGATGTATACAGGGGGTGATAAATGAAATATATAATGCATCTGCATGTTGTCTAGGGTCAATCTAGACTAAAGTCAACACTTGGTCAACTCTAGTCAACCACACTAGTCAAACTAGGTCAAGCCTAACCCAAACAAGTCTCACTAAGCCTAACCAGTCTATCACAGCATCCACACACGATACAAGGCCACACAAGTCATCAACACACATCAAAATTATAATTCACCAATTTTAAATAGTATTAAATTAATTAAAAATTCCCATAAATCATAAATCCTATTATTAAATAATAAACTTTTACAAAAGCTTAAAATTACCCTCATTTTAGAAAAATGGGTGTTATAGCCCCGTGCGTGTCCTGTTGTTCGAGTGTCATAACTCGACGCACAGGACACGATTTCACGTGAAATTTGATGGACACGTAGGGGCAACCTCTGCCCACGTGCTCCAAAAATTTTATAGGGTTTCGTGGAGTATGACAGGAGAAATCGAACCCGCACGGGTTCAGCCCATTGTGCACGAGCGCGAGAAATCACCGCTGACACGGCCTTTGATCGCAGACACGACGTGAAGTGGACACGAACCAAGACCATGGACTTGTAGCCCTAGACCTTGGCTAACCCTAGACTCGACCACATGGCACAACGTGGCTCGTGTCGCGAGCTACGGACGTCGACACGCGCCCACGAGGGCCCGCGCGCGCGTGAGTTCAGCCCGTGCACTGTCCTGCAGTCTGAGTGTCAAAACTCGATGCACAGGACACAATTTTATGTGAAATTTTATGGACACGTGGGGCAACCTCTGCCCACGTGCTCATTAAATTTTATGAGATTTCGTTGAGTATGCGCGAAGTTATCGCATCTGCAATGATTCGGCTGATACCGTGCACGTGCGTACGTGCCCGTGCGATACGCACTGATCGGAAACGATTCAGACACAAGTTTAATCCTGTGAGTACCGAAGCATGACACAACGTGTATACCTCCGTGTTCGCCAAGTTTCACGAGTTCTAGTTGTGTATTTTGGAATTTGGGTATCGTGTTGGGTTTTGAGTATCGGTTGGGTTTGTTTTGAGTTGATTTTAGTTTTGAAATCGAATTTCTGAGCTTTAACCCATATTTCTGAGTTTAGAGTTTAGGTTTAGTTAGATTCTGAATTCGATTTTGTAGTTAGACTATGGTACTTTCATTCGTATAATATATATATATATATATATATAGTTCCCTTGTAATATAAATATCTATATAATATATTGATAGTATAAATATAGGCTTATATAGTATATATGGTTTCTATGAGTTTGGGTATTGAAATGATAGGTTTCAGTTTGATTTTAGTTTTGTTAGTATCCTAAATACTTTATATATAAATCTATATCTATATACATATATCAATATCTAGTTCAAGTTTAGTTATATGTTCAATTGTTCAGATTTAAGAGTTTATTTCCAGCTTTGAGAATGGAATGATAAGTTGTTATAGTTTCATGGTAATATTTTGTGTAGGTATATGTTGTGTATATATATAAAGTTCCTTTGTGATATTTCTATATATATGTAGCTATATATATATATATATATATATATATATATAGAGCCTAAAAATCAAGTAGCGCCTTGAATATACTGATCAGTGATCAAGTTGTGCCCCAAAAATTAAGTTGCGCCACTGATGTGAAGCTCAGAGAACAGACTGCGCCACCGATCAGATTGCGCCCGATATCAGACTGCGCCCAATCTTTTTGTGCCAAAATATACGTGGCATCTAACACTTAATGGTCATCATTACCTGACAATACTGACGACTGACACAACAGTGAACGAGGAAAATCTCTTAGAATCCCGTGAATTGTGCCGCTCAAGACAAGTTGGTTGATAGCTGTCCTGTACACTTCGTGAGTTGCGCCCAGGTGCAATCTAAACAAATTTCTTAGTTGCGCCTGGGCGCAACTTGAACGACTTTTGCTCGGAAGCTGCCACGTATGTAGGCGCAGCTCAAATCAAGCGCAGTTTGACTTGTTGACTGAAGCTCGCACAACCTGATAAAGTTGAGACAACTTACATTCTAAAGCAGGATGCCGTGGCGAACATGCCACTAATCTCTCAAGACGTGTTTACTATCATGTACACGACCACGCGTATCTCAATCATATGATGCCACACGTCTAAATACAGTTAGTACACGATTGACAACTGAATGAAAGTTGGCACAAAAGGAGGTTGGTGCAAGCCAGTTTGGCACAATCCAACCTCGTGCACATCAGAATAACTGCTAAAACAGTATTTCCTGAACTCTATAAATAGAGTTTCCAATCATCATCAGAGATACACAGACAGAGATCAAGAACTCTTGCAAAAATTGATGCTGCGTTCTCTAGAGGCTACAGTCTTCAAGTTCAAATAGTCCAAGGGATAAAGTGATCGTCTCCTGATCAAATTCTTAAGTTGTACTTCCCCAGAATTTATTGTTTGTACTTTTACAAGTTTGGAATAAATTTGCAAACAAAATGGCGACTCTGCTGGGGACGACTTTCTCCTCCGACGAGGGAAACGACAACTCAATGTAACATTACGTCGATCGGCAAGACGCAGAAGACTCTGGTTGTTCAAGTCAACCAGACGGCCTACGAAAATATGATCAACACCAAGAGCAAACAAGCAACGGTGGCTATCACCAAGAATAGGACGGTGTGGACTCCTAAATCTCCCACAGTCGCTGTTGCCCAGGCACAACTTGAGTGCTCAACGACCAAGGCACAATCCGCCTCAGTGGCTCCAGTACAGCATATTCCTGTTGCTAGGGTACAATTAGCTCACTCTGCTGCCCATGCACCACAGTCAGTTCAAGCTACTATCGAGGCACAGTCTACCAATGTTGCTGCCAATGCACCACCAGTAGTCCGTAGGACTATGGCGCAACCCAAGCAATCGGTAACCCAGGCGCAATCTGCTACCGGCGCAACTCAAGGGAACTAGTCTTTTGGCTATTCCCTCTTCCAATTCTCAAGTTCTAAACTTAGAGAATAATGTCCTAGTGCCAACACTAGACAGAACAAAGGAAAAATCCTATGACATTTTCTCAATTGGCACAATCTATGCCTAAAATGATCATACAACAGAACAAAGGAAAATGCTTCTTAGCTAACCCTATTCAAAATAAAGGAAAGTACCCTTTGGTCTTTCCTCAAACTTCCCTGGTCTATGACTCAGAGGAAGATGTATCAGATTCTATTCCTGTAAATAAAGGTCCTCGAATCTCTGATACCGGAAAGAATACTGATCAGAGAGGTATCTTACCTACCCCTATGAGGTTTGGTCAAGACCTTCCTACCTTGCAAATTTTAAGATCCAGCAAGGAAAATTGAAGGTATCATAAACAGAGACACCGGGAACAGAATTTTTAGATTACGCACTTATCTCAATAGGCGTCAACCAATATCAACTTTGGCAAAATGCAAGAACCCTATGCCAAAGGCTAATCTGCACCAAAAGTCAAAGTTTGAAAAGAAAGACCCATCTACCTATGCTAATGAGTTGAGTAATCTTTGTACACTCAAGGAACTAAACACCTAAAGAATAGGAGACATGTTCCTAACATCATTAAGGAATATGTTCCTCCGACTTCTTCTCGTCCTGTGGTTGTAACTGATCTCCGACAACGTCTTACACAAAGGGGAAGACTACGGGAATGTTTTTCTCACCTCCAAATCGCGCTTCAAATCGCCACTGCCTACATGAAGTTGTCATCAACTGTCGTTGCCAATCGGCTCGACGATCTGTCTTTGATCGTCTGAACTATGCTTCAACTCCTGAACATGTAATAGAAGACGAAGATGAACTATTGTATGCTTCTGTTAACATGACTTCTCAAGGCACTGGGGGTGGGAAACGTCCATGACGTAATGCATCCTGTAATCCCAGTCAACAATACTTAGACCGGATCCATGCATCCAATGAAGGTGTCTTTCAATACACTAGATCGAGAAATCGTCATTTGATCTAAGGTGTCTTTAATCAAGAAGATCTCCCTATCAATCATGTGGGAGAGGACTCTCTTTCGGAGTTTGATGCAGATAGTGAAAGTTCTGAACAAACTATCTCATCAATAGTAGCAAGAGAAGTGACAGCATATACCATTACGGAAGATCAAGATGCCTCTACGTCAACCAGCCAAGAGCAACGAATTGTTGCATTAGAAGACAAATTAAAAACCATGGCAGAAATAGTTGTAAGCATGCACACCATAATGGTGGCTCAACATACAGTGCTTCCGATTGTAAATTCTGTTACAAATCCTGAGCGTGTAGCATCTTTTGTACCTGTTTGTCTGGGGGTACCAGCCCCTCAGGTTGCTTCTGTGCCAATTCAAGATGATCCAAGTCAGTCTGGTGCTGGGGGTGGTAATTACTACGCTGTTCCTCCTCCTAACACTCCTAATCAGCCTACCAATTCCCAAATATCGGGATGCTAATGAGGCTGTAAAACTCTTACGCACTCAATTTGAGGCCTTCAAGCAGAAAGATGGCCTACAAAAATTGGGCATAAAACAACCATATCCTACAGAGTGGAAGGAAGTTCTATTTCCTCCTAAGTATAAACTCCCAACCATTATGCTGTTTGATGGTAGCACTTCTCCAAGTCAGTACATCGATCATTTCAAAGTGATGACTGATCAATTATAGCCAAATGATGCTCTCCTTACCAGAGTGTTCGTCGGTTGTTTAGCCGGTGCAGCGTATGACTGGTATCGTAGCCTACCTGATGGTTGTATCACTTCTTTTGCTAGTTTCAAGCAAATGTTCTTGGAATGATTTTATGAAGGAGTCAATGACATGACAATGTCTGCCCTCATTAAAATTAAACAGAGGCACAATAAATCCACATAGAGTTTCATTGAAAGATTCTGCCGAGAGGCACTCAAAATGCCTTTAGGTACTCCATCTGCTGCAACAATAGACACTTGCAAATCAAACTTGTTGCCTATTATCAGTATGTGGACGAGATCTACACAATTCCAGGATTGGCCTTCTTTCATTGTTAATGCAAAGGCGGCAGAAGTGAGTGCCGAAAAGTTCAAGCAGTTAGGAGTCCAGATGACTCATCCTAACCAAGATGAACATTTTACACCTGGGGTAGTAATCGCCAGAATAACCGCAAGAATAAAGAAACATTGGCCATCAATCTTAAAGGCAAGGAGTCTTTGGCTGTCAATGTTACTCAGACGACATCCACCCCACTAGCACCACTGCAAAAGTCAACTCGTCCAAAAGAAGAGTATTCTTTGACAAAGATGATGCTTTAAGCATCTTCGATTGTTTGATCAAAAGCAATAAGCTTCAGCTTCCATAGGCAAAGCGACCAGAAGAAGTTGGTAAAACTGATCACCCTAAATACTGTGTTATTATAGATTCATAGGGCATCCAACCAGAGCATGTTATGTGCTCAAGGGCAAAATCCAGGAGTTGGTCAACTCTGGAGCAATTACTCTACAGCAGGACGGAAAACGGTGACTGCTAATGTGGTTTCTCTCCAATTCGATGATTTTCTACCATAACTCGTACAAGATGGTATTGTCTCCATTCCAAGAACTACTCTAGAAATTGTGAATATCCCACCTCCTCAAAATGAAGGTCTTGTTCCGATGTCAACTAACAGAGGAGAGATTATGTGAATTCATCCAGATCTGGTGGCAGAATTTGAAATACCTTCCTCTTCTAAGCAAAAGAAGCATTCCAAGTCTAAATTCAAGAACTGTAATATGGTATCCTTTGAACCATTAACAGAAGAAAAAAATCCTAATGGACACTAGATCAGGGAAACCCTATCTTCGGGAGTATCCTGAAAATTAAGAGAACCCTGCTCCATCCCGGATGCTCTTCCTCCATCATCTTCTCCTGCTGAAGATACACCGTCTATCCTTGCCAGTGGTCGAACCATCTCCTCCTAAACCAACATCAGCAGACAAGGGAAAGCAACATGTTCGTTTTGATAAAGCATTGAAGAAGTCATCATCTCTTGGACTTGAAAAGCCTTACAATTTTGACTATTGGCTCAATTGGCCAATACTCCAGCAAGATTGTCAATCTTTGAACTTTTACGTCTCTCAAAGAAACTTGTGAGACGTTAAGTGAAGCCTTGATGCAGGTTGACACTTATTTGACTCTTCTCAAGAAGCCCGAAAAGGAGCCAGTCAGCTGTGCACATTGTCATAGTGTATTTGAATTAATGCCCAATATCATTTTTACACAAGATAACATGTTGTTAGAAGATAATCGTCATGATCGACCTCTCTATTTCATGGGGTATGTGGACACCATGAAAGTCGACCGTATTCTGATTGATCCCGGGTCTGCACTTAGCATCAGGCCAAAGTCCTTATTGGACGCTTTAAAAATCTCAGTACATAATCTTTCTAAAACTATCACTACCATCCTGGGATTCAATCAAGGAAGAAGTGAACCTTGGGAAAGATACGCCTAAAATTTCAAATTGGCAATCTTCGTACAAAGGTAACTTTCTATGTTATTGACAATCATGGCTCATACAATGCATTATTGGGAAGGCCATTCCTCTATGAACACAATATTGTACCCTCTACGCTCCACCAATGTTTCAAATATGTGGATGGTAATGGAGAAGTCCAAAAAGAGGTTGCAGATCTGAATCCTTTCAAAGGAGTTGAAGCGTATTGCAATGATTCTCGTATGTACAAAGAGGAATTCATGAAGGTGGTACTAGCAGTGGACACAGATGAAGAACAGAAGAGTATACCTAATGATACTCTGGTGATTCCAGTCAAAGGACGTACCCCCTGTCCTCAGTCTTCCAAACCACCGACTATCTATCTACCTTCCCATGAGAAGCGACCTAAAGGTGATAGTCAGAAACAAAGGGAGCTCACCTCTTTTGAGCCGCTTGTAATCGATCTTCGTCGCAAGAAGCTCCCTCCTCCTTCTTGTTCTTCTTCTCCCTCTCTTGTCATCAATTTGACTAAGCCTGCTAAGGCTAAAGTCCCTGTTGTAAATGATGGTGTAAAAATCAATAAAGTATCTCATTTGCAGTATACTGATGTCTTTCACTATACTCAGTGTTATCTGGATATGCTAGATAGCTTTAAACTACTTACAATAGAAGTCGTATCATCTCGACGAAACATGGTATCACTGGATTCAATACAAGAGTCGTACTTCTTAGTACCGTCTCGAAAGAAAGATGAAAAGCCTATATTCTTCAACAAAAGAGAAGAACCAAAAAATCATGCTCTATAATGATAATAGAGTTGATACAGGAAGGCTACAATTACGACGCTATAGTCCACAATCTAAAGCCATCATCCGTAAAATGGGCTATAATTTCAGAACAGGTCTCAACAATGGTAAAGGAAGGCGAACCCCTCTTCGTATTGCTGTTCCAAAAGAAAAATCACAATAATACCACAGTAAAACGAAACGAGGATTAGGTTATACGTCACCACTTCCAACTCCAGAACCTTCTGAATCTGATGAAGAAGAACGTTCAAACTCTTCTGACTCTATCTCATGGGATTCTGATACCAGCATCGGTCATGTTCATAAGGTGATAGTTCTTCTAACATGGTGTCTGCCGAATTCTCAGAAGATGGCGAAAGTGATATTGAAGAATCTACTGAAATGGACCCTTGGGCACAAAGGATGGACAATCGGTAGGAACTTCGTTTTGAACAACGAGAACTACCTACTGAAGATCAACTGGTCCAAATCGATATTGGAGAGAAAGGTGCATCACGACCAATCTTCATTAGCAAGAATCTTCCAGAGGATGATAAACAAGAATTAATTCATCTTATTCATGAATACATTGACGTCTTCGCCTGGAGTTACGAAGATATGCCGGGATTAGATCCTCAAATTGCAACTCACAAGCTTAACATTTTGTCGAATGCCAAACCGGTCAAAAAATAACAACGGCGATTCAAGCCTGAAATGATGGATGCAATTGATGATGAAGTCAAAAGCTTATAGCTTGTGGTTTTATCAGAGAAGAACAACATCCTGACTGGGTGGCCAATGTCGTCCCTGTCTTGAAGTAGACCGGAAAAGTTTGAGTTTGTATAGACTTTCGGGATCTCAATGATGCTTGCCCTAAAGACGAATTTCCTCTCCCAATTACTGATGTTATGATCGACAATACATGTGAATTCGAACAAATTTCTTTCATGGATGGATTTTCTGGATATAATCAAATCCGAATGGATCCTGAAGATGAAAAACATACTTCGTTTCGTACTTCTCGGGGTGTGTACTGTTATACGATCATGCCGTTTGGTCTTAAGAACGCAGGTGTAATTTACCAGCGGACTATGAGTACTATCTTTCGAGATCATTTGCGAAAGACTATCGAATGCTATGTTGACGATATTGTTGTCAAAAGTCGTTTCGAAGAAGATCACATTCAAAATTTAAGAACTATCTTCAATCTAATGCGCCAGCATCAACTCAAAATGAACCCCACCAAATCTTTCTTGGGTGTCTCTAGTGGTAAGTTTCTCGGCTTCGTCATTACCTCTAAGGGTATACACGTTGATCCCGAGAAGATCAAAGCCATTCAAGAGATGCATCCTCCACGCAACCTAAAAGAGCTACGAGGATTCCAAGGTCGACTTGCGTACAACAGACGGTTTATTTCGAATTTATCTGGACGTTGCAGACCATTTACTCAATTAATGAAGAAAGGTGTATCTTTCGTTTGGACGGAAGAATGTCAATGAGCATTTGATGACATAAAGCGGTATTTAATGAGACCACCGGTTCTTGTACCACGATCTCAGGAATACCCTTCTTAATGTATGTCTGGGCAATGGATCATTCATTGGGAGCTTTGCTAGCTCAGAAGAACAAGGAAGGTCATGAGCAAGCCATCTACTATCTTAGCCGAACGATGATTGGAGCTGAACATCGTTATAGTCCGATAGAAAAGGAATGTTTAGCCTTAATGTTTGCTGTTCAGAAGATAAGGCATTACATCATAGGCCAAACTATTCATGTGATATCCCGAGTCAATCCTCTTCAAGTCTTAATGAAGAAGCCAAGTACATGGAGCTTCTAGAATTTGACCTGGAGGTACCCTTGTGGCTGGAGTAGGAATTGTTCTTGTTTCATCCGATGGATTAACTATTCAAAGGGCTTATTTTTTAGACGAATCATGCTCTAACAATGTGGCAGAGTACAATGCCTTGCTCATTGGACTTCAACTAGCCAAATAATTGAGTATTGAATATCTCGAAGTATATGGTGACTCTAAGCTGATTGTTAATAGGAGATATATGAAGTCCGACATCAGGATCTAGTACCATACCATGAAGCGGCAACCAGGATAGCTTCTGTCACCCGTTCCCAGAATGCGTATTTTAATACGTATATTGCCTGAATGTATTTATTAGCATTTATCATGTAGTCCTGTATTTAAATTCTTAATAACTTCATGTTAATTAATTATCTGCATTTTATTTTCTGCACTTTATTTTTCTGCAATTCTATTATCTGCTCTTTAAATTTTTATGTTAATTAATTAGCTGCTCTTTAATTTTTATGTTAATTTATTTCCTGCAATTTTATTTCTGTATTTCTTCCTGTAATTTTATTACCTGTATTTTATTCCTGCTTTAGTCTTACTTTCGGGTTAGCCTTGTTGGACCCGTGCAACCCGACCCATTGGACCCATTGGACCCATTGGACCGGCCCAACTCCCACCTACCATCCCTTCCATATTTAAAGCCACCCTCACCATTCTCTCCTCATTACTCATTCTCACCATTACTCTTCTTCTCCTTCATTACTCTCTCCACCTACCAAACTGTAGGCAAGTGCCAACTTGCTTCTTGATGGATCCCCATTATTATTGTTCCATCATCCTCCTTATTTGATTCTAAGTCTCTTAGTACTTAGCATTTCAATTTCCATGGCTAATTTGTTGTAGATCTAAGTTTGTTACATTTTCAGGTTTCTTAGGTTTTGATCTAGTAAACTTTGTTATCTTCAAGTTTTGATGGTCCCATATTGTAGAGAATTTCGTTCTACCCAATTTTGACCTAAGGAAGTTCGAATTTGGACTCTGGATGAAGGTTTTATGGAACTTTGAAGCTTGAGTTCATGGTGTTCTTCTTCTCTGAAACTTGGAGAAGAAGAACAGTACTTGACTTGACCGCATGAATAAATCATGCGGCAAGTGATTTCCAGCCGCATGGACTTTCCCCACTTAACCGCATATGCGCCCTCGTCTTTCTTAACCGTATGAACTTGTACTCTCCTGGCCGCATGGGCTTGACTTGGTCGCATGACACTTCATGCGGCAAGTAACTCAGCCGCATGGGACTCTCAGCCGCATAGGAATGAATCCCTTTCTTGACCGCATGGAATTGTCTCTAAACCAGCCGCATGAACCAGACTCACTCGCTGGCCGCATGAGGTCCTGAACCTTATAAACCGCATGAACTTCCCCCCCCCCCTCCGCCAGCCGCATAAGCAATCTCCTTGACCCGGCCGCATGGGGTTCGACTTGGTTGAGCCGCATGGACTCATTTACCGCCAGCCGCATGAGTACCCTTTCCGCTGACCGCATGTGTGTCTTTTTCGGCCGCATAAGCCCAATTCATCCTAGTCGCATGGAACATCCCTTCCGCTTGCCGCATGGGAGCTAGTCCCACTCCCAGCCGCATAGGTTCCCGCCTCTTCAGCCGCATGTGCCTCTACCCCTGAGCCGCATGAACCCGACTCCTTTCCTTGCCGCATAAGATCCATCCTGGCCGCATTAGACTTAGCCGCATGACTATTCTATAGCCCTGAATATTGATATTTTATTAGATATTTTACGTCCATTTTATATCATTACGCCTTTTGTCCTGAACTTGGTAAATTACGATTTGATTGACACGATTGAAATGAATTTTATTTCCCGAATTTGGCAGTAATTAACATTGATTGTTATCTTGATTAATAATTGATTATGCCTTGTCGCCATTGATAATAATTGTTAGCTTGACTAAAATTGATCATGCGTTCCTAGTTGGAACTAAAGAGGCTGGCTAGTCGTCTTATTGAATTGAATGAATGAGACACGTTCATGAAATAAACTATTGTAATCGACTGGCTAATCTCGAATATTGACATACAGGCACATGCAGGCTTCAAATTATTTATTTAATTATTTAGTATTTTTCTACGAAAGAAGTATGTGTACTTTATGGTCAAGGCATGATTCCCGTGGTTAGATTTGATTGTTACATTACGCTATGTAAGACCTGCAACCTAACCGCACTGGTATCGTTGTAGAGTTGTGCATATCGTACCCCGTACGAAAGTACTCTTTGAATGACCATGATCCACGGCATGGGATTTCACTCAACGTAGGGACTATTAAGTTAAATAAAATAATGATTGCATGGAGAGAATGGATTCCCGAATTCTTACATGGCAGCCCCTTTGAACGAGTAGTACCCGACGGGCCGGCTGGTTCCCACAGATACTGTAATCTGCCACACGGGCAGGGAACAGTATCTGCTTTTTATATATGTATATTGTATATTGACGAGCGTCCTGCTAGGACTCGTCTAATTCATGCATGGGCCAATTGATTGACTGGATAGACTAGCCTTGCTTGCACATAGTAAGAACTGAGGAATCCCTAATTATATTATTTCAGGATAACTTGGAACTCATAATAGCAAGCCATAGGAGTTGATTGGCCGTTCAAGATGATTTATTTGTGCACTATACTCTGTTACCTAACTGGGATGATCAGAATGTCAGGACATGACGGGCCAACTTCTGTCCTTGTTTGGTTGGGAGGTTGGTTCGAAGTGTCTTGATGTGATGTGAGTCCTAGTAGCAAGCAGAGATCTATTATATTCTCTTACTTACTGGTTTAGCCTTCATATCGTCCTCCCTTGTGGTACTTGCTATTAGAGGTCTAACCTCTCTGGTTTTGCATGGCCAGATTTAGAGCCAGCCCCGAGGATCCAGCTATTCTACCTCCAAGATGGTCAACACTAGAAGGATGATCGCAGGAGGCCTCGAGTGGGTTCCTTAACTTCACCACTCGTTTGTTATCTACTTTATACCTTGCCGTTTGGCACCGACATGTTAGTCGGATTATCTTGTACTTACTTTTGCATAATTGTAATTAAGTCAGACTACAGCTGATAACAATTGTGCATACTTGCTATATCACCTGGCTATGTTTTATAAAGCCAGATCTCAAGAACATTTGATTGAGCGTTTGGGACGCCTTACTGCTTTACCTTACATGGTCTATATTCTGTTCCTTGTTTGAATGATTGAGACAATAGATGTGTAATGACCATAGTAAGACTTTTATGTAGAATGCACCCCCTCGTCTGGTTAGAGCATTGATCGTATTATACGGTATCATTACTACCCGTAATACGTATGGCTGAGTCATTCTCCGCTCTTGGTTCTGGGGCGTGACAAGGTTTTAGTGGTGGCCCATGCAGGTCTGATTTCAGACTTGTGGGGTTTTGATTTATAGGATGTTCAATCACACGTGTTCCCCTTGATCTTATGATTCGTCAATTCTCAACTCTAGTGACATTCCAGTATCCTTTGACTTCATTGATCCTTCATGTCCGGTCGTTGATTGTTCTCTTGTCCCTTTTCTTAGGGGCACCTCGTCCGTACCTGTCAGAGCTGGACAGCAACAACATAGACAGCAGCATGGACAACCTGACCAGATTGGTCAGCAACAAGGGTCAGAACCACTTCATGAGGCTATTCAAGAAGAAGTGATAGTGGAACCAGCAGCTGGGTCGCAGTATCCGGACATTCCACCCCCACCGACAGTTCCACCTACCCAAGTGGACACACAGCCCTTCTGGAGATCATGAGAGGAATGATGGCTACTCAGCAACACCAGATGTTGGCCCAGCAGCGCATGCACGCTCAGTTGCAAGAGCAGAATGTACTACTCAACCAAGGATTACAAACGGCATTGGAAAGAGGGGCGAGGCCAGATTCAGGAGCGTCAGCCCGATTTGCAAGTATAGCCCCCGCGTTTCGAGGGTACGGAGGATGCCATCTCAGCAGATGCATGGCTTAAGGATATCGAGGCTATTCTGACAGCGCTAAGGTACGGGAGCAGAAGAACGTGTGGATCTAGTGAAGTTGTTACTTCAGGATCTCGCACGTGATTGGTGGGAAGCAGAGGAAGTAGGCATCAGACGTCCTGTTGCATGGGACGATTTTACTGCAAGGTTCAAGACGAAGTATTATGGAGTTGTGGCACAGTTTGAGCTACAACAGAAGTTTATCGGCCTTAGACAGGCTGGCAAGACTGTAGATGCTTATGCAGCGGAGTTCTGCAGATTGAGTAGATTTGCCCAGAGATGGTAGCGACGGAGCGCCAGAGGGCTATGAGGTTCCAACAAGGGTTTCATTGAGCTCTTGCAATTGATAGAAGGGCACAATTACCAGACTTTTGATAAGATATTGACGGCGACTCGAAGGCATGAGATCACATTCAGAGGCTTGCGGCAAGGACTGGGGGTCAAAAGAGATCCACAGTCAGATTGAAGGAGGAGGGGGAGCAGCGCCCCGAACAACAGCACCATCCCCTGGCATTCGTATTACGATGTGGCGATGCGAGGGCCAGCACCACCACCCGGCAGCAGCAGCAACAGCAACAGAGGAAGAACCAGCAACCCCCGGCAGGCTGCACTTATTGTGGGAAGATGGGGCACACTAGAGATGTGTGTCGGACATTGAACGGACTGTTCTGATATGTGGAAATCTAGACCATCGGGTTACCACATGTCCCATGAATTCGAGGACAGGAGGACCAAGGCAGCAGTTTCCTGCTGCCAGCACCAGGGGCAGGCCAGTATCGAGGACCAGCATTGGCAGTGAGGCCGTTGGTGCAGCGTCCGTTAGTATCACAGGCTCAGATGTTTCGGCAAGCAGGGACCGCCGATACAGCAACACCAGCGTTAGACCACCCCAGCATCATCAAGGTAGGGGCCAGCAGCAGCACCAGGCTAGGCACAGCATGGGAATCAGCAAGGAGGTCGAGGGCAGGCCTTCACACTGTCCTTGGAAGAGGCATTGGCATCGGAAGATGTTATGGCAGGTAAACTTCTCGTCGCCTCATATCCGCAGTAGCATTGTTTGATTCGGGAGCATCCCATTCATTTATATCTGCACAATTTGTGACACGACTAGGAATGGAGTCGAGGCATTGCCAGGGAGGTTGAAATACTCACTGGTAATGGGCTCGTAGGAGTTAGTAGAGTCAGTTAGCATGTAGGTAGTGTGTGTGCGGGTCCTTTACCCGGTTGATAGAATTTCCTGTTGGAAATTTTGACGTTATCTTAGGCATGGACTGGCTGAAAGACAGTCATGCGACAATAGATTGTCGTAGCGGGAGTGTATCTTTTGATATTCCAGGCATGGAGAGGTTCACCTTGGTCAGGTCAGAGGCAACTCAGCAAGAGCAGGGAGTAGTAACAGCAATGGAAGAAGTTCAGATTCCGAAGGTAGTTGAAGAATTTCTAGACGATTTCCCGAAGAACTTCTAGGTCTACCACCAGTTAGAGATATTGAGTTCAGCATAGAATTGGCACCAGGAACTAAACCGATATCAGATCGAGTTTACAGAATGGCGGATTCAGAGCAGGCCAAGGTGTATGCATAGAGGAATTAAAGGAGAAGAAGTTTATCCAAGCTAGCATATCACCATGGGCAGCACCAGTGGTACTTGTAGGGAAGAAGGATGGGTCATCCAGATTGTGTATCGACTACAGGAAGCTTAACGCGGCAACAGTAAAGAACAAGTACCCATTACCCAGGATCGACGACTTGTTTGATCAGTTGAGCAAGGCTAGAGTTTTCTCCAAGATAGATCTTCGTTCAGGGTATCATCAGGTGAGGGTTCGAAAGAAGGATATTCCCAAGACAGCATTCAGGTCGAAGTATGGGTATTATGAATTCTTAGTAATGCCGTTTGGTTTGACCAATGCTCCAGCAATATTCATGGATTTGATGAATCGCATCTTTATGCCGTATTTAGACCAGTTTGTCGTGGTGTTTCTCGACGATATTCTTGTGTACTCTGCTAGTGAAGAGGAGCATGAAGAC
This sequence comes from Iris pallida, assembly GCA_029216955.1. Lineage (NCBI taxonomy): Eukaryota > Viridiplantae > Streptophyta > Magnoliopsida > Asparagales > Iridaceae > Iris > Iris pallida. The sequence goes on from JANAVB010031818.1 coordinate 1,587,312, forward strand.
CACCTCAGGAAAGTGTTGCAGGTTCTGAGAGAGAACCAGTTGTATGCCAAGCTCAGCAAGTGTGAGTTCTGGATGGACCACATTTCATTTTTGGGTCATATTGTATCAGGAACTGGAGTAGCAGTGGATCCCAAGAAGGTAGAAGCAGTGAAGAGTTGGCCAGTACCCAAGACCGTAGCTGATGTACGGAGTTTCTTGGGATTGGCAGGATATTACAGAAGGTTTGTGTCAGACTTTGCAAGGCTTTCAGCACCCATGACCCGCTTGACCCACGAAGGATGTACCATCGTTTGGTCGGCAGAATGTCAGGCATCATTCGAGACTTTGAAGCAGAAGTTGATATCAGCGCCTATTCTTACATTGCCAGTTGGACCCGGAGGTTTTACAGTATATTGTGATGCGTCAGTAAAGGACTTGGATGTGTCCTCATGCAACACGGGAAGGTGATAGCATATGCATCTAGGCAGCTTCGGGACCACGAAGAAGAATACCCAACTAATGATTTGGAGTTAGCGGCAGTAGTATTTGCTCTGAAGTTATGGAGACATTACTTATATGGTGACCGAGTGGAAATGTACACAGACCACAAAAGTCTGAAGTACATCTTTACTCAGAAGGAACTGAACATGAGGCAGAGAAGATAGTTGGAGTTGATCAAGGATTATGACGTAGAGCTTCAGTATCATCCAGGCAAGGCTAATGTAGTGGCAGACGCTCTCAGCAGGAGAGGCGGCGCATTTATGTTGACAACACAGAGACATATCTTAGAAGACCTTCAGGAGATGGGCATAGAAGTTATACTTCCTAATGATGTAGGAGTTCTGGCTAGTCTACAAGTCCAATCTGACTTGATAGATAGGATCAAGGCAGCTCAGGCACAAGACCCAAGGATTCAGAAGCTTAGGGCAGAATGTGAGTCAGGACTCAGGAAGGAGATAAGAATTCATGAAGATGGTATACTTAGATTTGGATCACGTCTATGTGTGCCCAGTGGAGATATCAGACAGGAAGTTATGGCAGAAGCTCACAGTTCCCAGTATTCTACATCCTGGGGACCAAGATGTACCAAGATATCAAGCAGCACTTCTGGTGGAATGGAATGAAGAGAGAGATAGCTAGATTCGTTTCCCGTTGCTTGGTATGTCAGCAAGTGAAGGCAGAACAGCAGAGGCCAGCTGGATTATTGCAACGCTTTCTATTCCGGAATGGAAGTGGGAGCATATCACGATGGACTTTGTGACCGGTTTACCGAGATCGCCAAGTGGTAAGGATGCCATTTGGGTGATAGTAGATCGGCTTACGAAGGTGGCGCATTTTCTTCCTTTCAGAGTAGGGCAATCTACAGAAAAGTTGGCAGAGTTATATATGCAACAGATAGTCAGGCAGCATGGAGTCCCTGTCATTGTGTCAGATCGAGATACCCGTTTCATATCACATTTCTGGAAGAGCTTGCATCATAGTCTGGGTACCAAGTTAAGATTTAGCACGGCTTACCATCCGCAGACGGATGGGTAATCAGAAAGGACGATTCAGACTTTAGAAGACATGTTACGAGCTTGCACTCTAGATTTGGAGGGTCTTGGGAGAGTACCTTCACTTGGTCGAGTTTCCTACAACAATAGTTATCAAGCCAGTATCCAGATGGTGCCATTTGAAGCACTATATGGTAAGAAGTGTAGGTCACCGCTTGCATGGGATGATATCGGAGAGAGAAAGATGTTAGGCCCAGAAATGATTGTTCAGACGGTTGAATTGGTTAAGGGAATTAGAGAGCAACTTCGAGTTGTACAGGACCAGCATCGTCATTGGGCGGACCAGCATCGTAGGCCGTTAGAGTTCTCTGTTGGGGACCACGTATTCTTGCAGATCTCATCTACTCGTGGGTTCATTAGATTTGGCGTTCGCGGGAAACTGAGTCCGCGGTACGTGGGCCCATTTGTTATCCTTGATCGGATAGGCGATGTTGCTTATCGTTTATCACTCCCACCTTCGTTACGAGAGGTGCATGACGTATTTCATGTATCTCAGTTGTGAAGGTATGTATCGGAACCAAGCCATATCCTTGATCATTCTGAGTTGGTTGTTGGTACCAACCTGTCTTACGAGGAAGCCTGTGTCCATTTGGACCGAAGAGAGAAGATACTCAAGAACCGAACAATTAGTCTTGTCCGTGTTGCTTGGGGCCATCACTCCTTGGGAGAGTCAACGTGGGAACGTGAAGATGATATTCGATCACGGTATCCACACCTATTTGACTCACAAGGTATATCTTTTTCTGTATACCTTGATTGTCCTGATTCCTCATGCTTATCACCTTATGGGTAGAATTGCTTGATATCGTAGATTGATGGATTTACATATATGTACTTGCTATGGACATTGTAAAAGGATTGCTTCATTGAATTGCTTGTACTTAGATTAGTTTAGCCCCGATGTTTCTATCCTGCTTCGATTTGAAATTTCGAGGACGGAATTTTTCTAAGGAGGGTAGAGATGTCACTCCCCGTTCCCAGAATGCGTATTTTAATACGTATATTGCCTGAATGTATTTATTTAGCATTTATCATGTAGTATCCTGTATTTAAATTCTTAATAACTTCATGTTAATTAATTATCTGCATTTATTTTCTGCACTTTATTTTTCTGTAATTCTATTATCTGCTCTTAAATTTTTATGTTAATTAATTAGCTGCTCTTTAATTTTCATGTTAATTTATTTCCTGCAATTTTATTTCTGTATTTCTTCCTGTAATTTTATTACCTGCATTTTATTTCCTGCTTTAGTCTTACTTTCGGGTTAGCCTTGTTGGACCCGTGCAACCCGACCCATTGGACCCATTGGATCCATTGGACCCGGCCCAACTCCCACCTACCATCCCTTCCATATTTAAAGCCACCCTCACCATTCTCTCCTCATTACTCATTCTCACCATTACTCCTCTTCTTCTTCTATTACTCTCTCCACCTACCAAACCGTAGACAAGTGCCAACTTGCTTCTTGATGGATCCCCATTATTATTGTTCCATCATCCTCCTTATTTGATTCTAAGTCTCTTTAGTACTTAGCATTTTCAATTTCCATGGCTAATTTGTTGTAGATCTAAGTTTGTTACATTTTTGGGTTTCATAGATTTTGATCTAGTACTAGTAAACTTTGTTATCTTCAAGTTTTGATGGTCCCATGTTGTAGAGAATTTCGTTCTACCCAATTTTGACCTAAAGAAGTTCGAATTTGGACTCTGGATGAAGGTTTTATGGAACTTTGAAGCTTGGGTTCATGGTGTTCTTCTTCTCTGAAACTTGGAGAAGAAGAACAGTACTTGATTTAACCGCATGAATAAATCATGCGGCAAGTGATTCCCAGCCGCATGGACTTTTCCCACTTGACCGCATATGCGCCCTCGTCTTTCTTAACCGCATGAACTTGTACTCCTTCTCCTGGCCGCATGGGCTTGACTTGGTCGTATGACACTTCATGCGGCAAAACTCAGCGCATGGGACTCTCAGCCGCATAGGACTGAATCCTTTCTTGACCGCATGGAATTCTCTCCTAAACCCAGCCGCATGAACCAGACTCACTCGCTGGCCGCATGAGGTCCTGAACCTTATAAACCGCCTGAACTTCCCCCCCCCCCCCCCCCCCCCCCCCCCCCCCGCCAGCCGCATAAGCAATCTCCTTGACCCGGCCACATAGGGTTCGACTTGGTTGAGCCGCATGGACTCATTTACCGCCAGCCGCATGAGTACCCTTTCCGCTGACCGCATGTGTCTTGTCTTTTTCGGCCGTATAAGCCCAATTCATCCTAGCCGCATGGAACATCCCTTCCGCTTGTCGCATGGGAGCTAGTCCCACTCCCCAGCCGCATAGGTTCCCGCCTCTTCAGCGCATGTGCCTCCCCCTGAGCCGCATGAACCCGACTCCTTTCCTTGCCGCATAAGATCCATCCTGGCCGCATTAGACTTAGCCGCATGACTATTCTATAGCCCTGAATATTGATATTTTATTAGATATTTTACGTCCATTTTATATCCTTACGCCTTTTGTCCTGAACTTGGTAAATTACGATTTGATTAACACGATTGAAATGAATTTTTATTTCCCGAATTTGGCAGTAATTAACATTGATTGTTATCTTAATTATAATTGATCATGCCTTGTCGCCATTGATAATAATTGTTAGCTTGACTAAAATTGATCATGCGTTCCTAGTTGGAACTAAAGAGGCTGGCTAGTCGTCTTATTGAATTGAATGAATGAGACACGTTCATGAAATGAACTATTGTAATCGACTGGCTAATCTCGAATATTGACATACAGGCACATGCAGGCTTCAAATTATTTATTTAATTATTTAGTTATTTTTCTACGAAAGAAGTATGTGTACTTTATGGTCAAGGCATGATTCCCGTGGTTAGATTTGATTGTTGCATTACGCTATGTAAGACCTGCAACCTAACCGCACTGGTATCGTTGTAGAGTTGTGCATATCGTACCCCGTACGAAAGTACTCATTTGAATGACCATGATCTACGGCATGGAATTTCACTCAACGTAGGGACTATTAAGTTAAATAAAAAATATTTGCATGGAGAGAATGGATTCTCGAATTCTTACATGGCAGCCCCCTTGGAACGAGTAGTACCCGACGGGCCGGCTGGTTCCCACAGATACTGTAAATCTGCCACACGGGCAGGAAACAGTATCTGCTTTATTATTATTGTATATTGTATATTGACGAGCGTCCTAGGACTCGTCTAATTCATGCATGGGCCAATTGATTGACTGGATAGACTAGCCTTGCTTGCACATAGTAAGAACTGAGGAATCCCTAATTGCATTATTCCAAGATAACTTGGAACTCATAATAGCAAGCCGTAGGAGTTGATTGGCCGTTCAAGATGATTTGTTTGTGCACTATACTCTGTTACCTAACTGGGATGATCAGAATGTCAGGACATGACGGGCCAACTTCTGTCCTTGTTTGGTTGGGAGGTTGGTTCGAAGTGTCTTGATGTGATGTGAGTCCTAGTAGCAAGCAGAGATCTATTATTATTCTCTTACTTACTGGTTTAGTCCTTCATATCGTCCCCTTGTGGTACTTGATTAGAGGTCTAACCTCTCTGGTTTTGCATGGCTAGATTTAGAGCCAGTCCCCGAGGATCCAGCTACTTCTACCTTCAAGATGGTCAACACTAGAAGGATGATCGCAGGAGGCCTCGAGTGGGTTCCTTAACTTCACCACTCGTTTTGTTATCTACTTTATACCTTGCCGTTTGGCACCGACATGTTAGTGGATTGTCTTGTACTTACTTTTGCATAATTGTAATTAAGTCAGACTGCAGCTGATAACAATTGTGCATACTGCTATATCACCTGGCTATGTTTGTAAAGCCAGATCTCAAAACATTTTGATTGAGCGTTTGGGACGCCTACTGCTTTACCTTACATGTTCTATATTTCTGTTCCTTGTTTGAATGATTGAGACAATAGATGTGTAATGACCATAGTAAGACTTTTATGTAGAATGCCCCTCGTCTGGTTAGACAGCATTGATCGTATTATACGGTATTCATCTACCCGTAATACGTAGCTGGCTGAGTCATTCCCCGCTCCCAGTATTCTGGTTCTGGGGCGTGACAGCTTCTTCATTTAAAGGATTCTTCATCGAACATATACGTCGGGCATGCAATACAGAAGTGATGCCTTAGCTAACCTAGCTGCGGTATTAGAAGTTCCAGTCAAAAGACAACAGATGGTTGTTATCTCTAATAGAGAATTATTTTGTGTTGAAAACAACCACAACATTGAATTCAGCAACCTAACTGAAGTTAATGTCCTTAGCGAGGATTGGAGAGTACCTTTCATTGATCTTACAGTGCATGACATTTTGCCATAAGATCCTAAAGAAGCTACAAGTATCCGTCGTCGATCACTTCGATTCTATTATAATCATACTACTAAGACACTATATCTAAGAACTTTTGACGGATTACTCTTGAGGTGTCTCGCTGGTGATGAAGCAAAGCAGATTTACGTGAAGCTCATGATGGCGTTTGTGGAGCACATCAACCTGGTCCTAAACTACAGGATCGTATCCGACTATGGGCTACTACTGGCCCTCTATGGTATCAGATGCTATTGATTATGCAAGGAAATGTCGTGCATGTCAAATTCATGCAGATTTCATTCACCAATCGTCGGGATTTCTTCATCCATCTGCAGCCTCATGGCCTTTTGAAGCTTGGGGCATGGATATAATTGGCCCTATCAATCCTCCTTCATCTAAAGGATATCGGTTCATCTTAGCCATAACCGCTTATTTTCCATGTGGACAGAAGCTATACCTTTGGCTGAAGTAAAGACTAGTAGCCTTATCAATTTTTTCAAACATCATGTGATATATAGATTTGGTGTCCCTCGCCGAATCATTCATTATAATGGGCCGCAATTTATCAGCCAGAAATTTAATAGGTTCTGTGATGACAACAGAATCAATAATGTCGCTTCTACAGCCTATAATCCTGCGGCTAACGGGTTGGCTGAAGCTTTCAACAAGACCATTATCAAACTCCTTAAAAAGTTTGTCTCTATTAACAAATGCAGTTGGAGTGATAAACTTGGAGAATGTCTATGGGCATATCGCACTACTGTCCGTAACCCCACAGGTTGCACCTTTTTATCTGGTATATGGATGTGAAGCTTTTACCTTTGGAAATTCAAATTCCATCATTGAGAATTGCCATTGCTAATGAGCTTATGCGTCTTCGGCTTCAGGAATTGGAGGCGCTCGACGAGAAAAGGTTATTAGCTCAACAGCATATCGAACTTTCTCAGGCCCAGATTTCAAAAGCTTTCAATCGCAAAGTCAGAGTGAGAACATTTCAAGAAGGCGAGTTGGTTCTTACAGTCAGACGTCCAATGACTATGACACATATGAGCAAAGGCAAGTTCGAGGCAAAATGGGAAGGACCGTATGTGATAAATAAAGTCTTCTCTAATGGAGCCTATCAATTAACAGATATGGATGGCAGAGTTGCTATGATGCCTATCAATGGCAAATTTCTCAAGAAAATATGTATAAAGACAAAATGTACTTTATTTTCAGAGACATGATGTAAATAAAAGTTCATTTTTGTTCAAAAGCATGGAATGGATATAATATTAAGGACGGGGAGGAGGCCCTGACCCTTCCTGATTAAATACAAAGTTCGCCAACCGTTCAAACATCTCATTATCTGAACGCACCAAGAACTCACAAACAGCCATCCTCAATGCCTCTTTTCGGCAGTTTTTCTAGGCTCCACTAATTTGGAGATCAAATCCTGTCCTGGTGTAGGAGGAACAGTTGAGGCTTCGCCCCTTTCTTTTTGAAAAGGCACTGGAGGCTCAGCAAGGGAAGTCTTGATTTTTTTTCTTCAGTCTTCGGAGCGATCAAGTCTTTGGAAGACATTTTTTTCTTGCACAGGAAGAAAAGAGATTGCCAATTTATAGGCAAAACAATTAAGTATCAGCCTTGGAATTGATGTGACTTTTGAAAAGAGGCACAACTGTTTGTTAATTTCTAACGGTTCATTCATAACTGACTCTTCATCTTCCCTTCTTCGAAACCGACGTGCTTGATTCATTCGCTTTCTTCTTCGAAAATTTAAAATGACCATTCATTCATTCAATATTCTTCTTCGGAAATTGAAATGAATGATCATCATTCATTCATTCATCATAATGAGAGGTCATGTCTTTTACGAACTTGAATTCCAAATATTCACATCAAAACAACTTGTCACATTCATAATCCTCTCTGGATTCTGTTATCTATGACAGCATGGCAAAATCAAATTATAAAAAAAGAAGAGAATAATGAGACAATTATTTCTTTATTCCTTCTTCAAAAATATAGATACATCTTGATGAAAATCCATTACATCTTGGATTTTTATTCTAATGAAGGTCTATTACATCTTTGGATCTTTCCATCGATAATGAAGGTCTATTACATCTTTGGATCTTATATTTGTTAGTGGCAATTCCTTGTCGTCTCGACCTGAAGCAACGAGCCCGACAATAGAATTAACTCTGGTCTTCTCTCTGAGAAAACGAGAGGAGAACCACAAAGTGCAGCCCAAAGATGAGCTGCTGTCAATACAACTGGTGGAGAGAAGACAGCCCGCCAGGGGAACTAGGAACGAGATCACCTTTGTGATACAATTCCTAGTTCTGCGTCTTCACCATCCAACTCTCATGTGTATAGACTTTCCTACCATCTGAGGAAGACCCTTCTTAACATGAAGAGTCCTGAGCTGTCTGATTTGAGTGTCAGAACCATATGAGCTGTCTGATGTGGGTGTCAGAAGAATGCTCTATGCAACATCCAAATCACCAATACCAGTTCTGAAGAAGCTCGCTAACCAAGTCCCTGCAAATATCAATAAAACAGGAGAAGTTAGCAGAATTTATCAACAGTATGTGCCTACAAACAGGCGCACATCAACATTGCGCCTACAAACAGGCGCACATCAGCAATGCGCCTACAAACAGGCGCACATCAGCATTGTGCCTACAAACAGGCGTACGTCAGTAATACGCCTACAAACAGGCGCACATCAGCAATGCGTCTATAAACAGGCGCACATCAGCATTGCGCCTACAAACAGGCGCACATCAGCAATGCGTCTACAAACAGGTGCACATCAGTATTGCGCCTACAAACAGGTGCACATCAGCATTGCGCCTACAAACAGGCACATATCAGCACTGAACACTGATCAAACAAGCGTATGACAGCAATACGTGCCTCTGATCAGAGCTAAACACTGGACCACAGTGTGCGCCTATTCTCAGAAATAGTTAGTGTATATCAATAGTGTCTACAACATGCAGATCAATACTTGTCTCCAGAAGTGGTGCGAAAGAAGAATATTCAAACTATTGATTCTTCGTCGAGACTTACCAATTTTGAAGACACAGCATGCAAGCAAATAATATCAGAATGAAGTGGCGCAAGTGAAACCTTGTGGGAAGACATTTGTTTTGAGAGAGTATGAATGATTCTTTCATTTCCGGATGTCCTTTTAAAGAGGTTAAAGATGAGGTAGGTGCGTCGTTCTAGGATCCTATTTTGGAAAAGAACTAAAAATAGGCATCTAAAATCGTGTAACGACTGCCACGTGTTCTTCAGAAGAAACAGTAAAAAAGAAGAATTAGCTAAAAGAATATGTCCATGAGCACCATTCGAAATCACAGCCACACAAAATCAGAAATTCTAGGTTTCATTGCATAAAGACGGATAGACCCCTACAGTCAAGGACATAAAAATAAAAGTTGTTCTACCTAGAACATTATTTTGTCCTTGCCTTCATCAGTCTGACGAAGGGCGGGTCCAATTCTTGCATGGTGCGGATCCCCGAGCGGCGCATCAGGTTAAGAAATCCCTCTGAATTGACATGCTCCTCAGAGGATGATCGCCACTCGAGCGATTAAAGACTGACGGGGTTAAACCGAAACAGTTCAAAAAGTTCACTGCCCTCAAAGCTGGGTCATCCTCCAACAAAAAAGTTGTAAGCACATATCATGTCCTGCTTCAGGAGACTTGATTGTGGTGTCAGAATTGGTCTCCATCTCTTTCTTCTTGGGGGCCATTGAAGAACAGAAGTGAAGAACAAAGCACAGAGATCAACTGCTACATATATCAACAAATTGACTCTTCGTATTCTTCTTCATAGGAAACTGAAAGTAATCAATAAAACTCCGGAAGACGAAGAGATGATTGAGTATTTTCGAGAAAGGTATTTAATCATGATGACCGAGCATTGACCGACGGAATCGGACTTAGTCAAAACTTTTCTAAATTCAAAGTATTCCAAAACTTTGAAATATTTTTAAGTTTTGAAAACTTTGAAGGGGGTCTTGTAGAGCCTAAAAGTCAAGTTGCGCCTTGAATATACTGATCAGTGATCAAGTTGCCCCAAAAATCAAGTTGTGCCACTGATGTGAAGCTCAGATAACAGACTGTGCCACAGATCAGATTGCGCCCGATATCAGACTGCGCCGAATCTTTTTGCACCAAAATCTACGTGGCATCTGACACTTAATGGTCATCATTACCTGACAATACTGACAACTGACACAACAGTGAATGAGAAAAATCTCGAATCCCGTGAATTGTGCCGTTCAAGAGAAGTTGGTGGACAGCTGTCCTGTACACTTCGTGAGTTGCGCCCAGGCGCAATCTAAACAAAATCCTTAGTTGCGCCTGGGCGCAACTTGAACGACTTTTGCTCAGAAGCTGCCACATGTGTAGGCGCAGCCCAAATCAAGCGCAGTTTGACTTGTTGACTGAAGCTCGCGCAACCTGATAAAGTTGAGACAACTTACATTCTATAGCAGGATGACGTAGCACACATGCCAGTAATCTCTCAAGACGTGTCTACTATCCTGTACACGACCACGCATATCTCAATCATGATGCCACGCATCTAAATATAGTTAGTACACGATTGACAACTGAATAAAAGTTGGTGCAACAGAAGGTTGGCGCAACCCAGTATGCGCAATCCAGCCTCACGCACATCAGAATAACTGCTAAAACGTTATTTCCTGAACTTATAAATAGAGTTTCCAATCATCATCAGAGATACACAGACAGAGATCAAAACTCTTGCAAAAATTGCTATTGCGTTCTCTAGAGGCTACAGTCTTCAAGTTCACATAGTCCAAGGGATAAAGTGATCGTCTCCTGATCAGATTCCTAAAGTTGTACTTCCCAGAATTTATTGTACTTTGTACTCTTACAAGTTTGGTAACATTTTATTTT
>JANAVB010031818.1:1598135-2005038 GCA_029216955.1 Iris pallida
TGCAGTTGGATATGGCCAAAGTAGGGTGGATGTGCTTGAAGTACCTGGCCTTCATAAACCTGGTTCATCGGTTGTTGCTCGTGCGGAGTTTCCACCACAATTTCATCGAGAAGGCTTTAACGATGTGAGTAAGTTTGGTAAATCCCAGCCCCCCATCGACAGTCGGATGAGCCATGATGTCCCAGCTAGCCTAGTGATGCTTGTCTTGTCGTCGTAGTACCCCCAGAAGAAATTACTGAAGATCTGTTCGATCGAAGAAAGAACTTTCTTGGGCGGGGAGCATGCCGCTAGAGTGTGGATGGGGATGGATGTGAGCACGTGATTGATGAGGGTCATCTTACGCCGGAGGATAGCGTGGCGTTACGCCACCCTTCAAGTTTCTTCCTGATTCTCGAGATCAGATTCTCAAAGATGCCACGTTGGATTTCCCATATAACAAGAGGGCTTCCGAGATAGTTGAACAAAGGATGGTCAACTGAAAAGGATGTTAAGTTGGCAAGGATACTAGCGTGCTCTCTCTTGATGTTGTGGTGGGCGTAGATAACGCTCTTAGAGGTATTGATCTTTTGTCCAGAGCATCTAGCATACCGCTGCAGGGTTGTGTGGACCACTTATACCGCTCCTTCGTCCCCGGAGGAGAATATGAGTAAATCGTCGGTGAATGCCAGATGAGTGATGTTGGTGCATCCGCTAGATGTGTGGTAGTGTTGGAAGTTCGGGGTTCTGACCATGTTGTTAAGGTTCCTACTCAGAGCGTCTGCTGCGATGATGAAGATAGTAGATGATAGAGGATCGCCCTGTCTAACCCCTCTGTTGGATTTGAAAAACCCCTGAACTTGACCGTTGATGACCGTAGAGAACCAGGAGTTGCTAATGGATCTCCATATGATGTTGGTCCAGGTTTTGAGAATCCGAAAGCCCTGAAGATCCAGATCATGAATTGTCAATCCAGTCTGTCATAAGCTTTCTCTATGTCGATCTTGACTGCGATGTTGCCCCCTCTTACTGGGAATTTCATGCAGGTAATTAACTCTTGGGCCAGCAAAATATTGTCCTAGATATTTCTCCCGCGAACAAACCCATTTTGCTCCTCGAGATGATCTTGGGTTGAATTCTTGCCATTCTGGTTGCGATGATCTTGGAGATGATCTTGTTAGTGAAGTTGCACAGGATGATGGGGTGAAAGTCGTGAAAGGACTCCGGGTTATCTTTTTTCGGTATAAGGATCAGCTTGGCGCTCGATATGGCTTTGGGGTAAGTAGCACCTTCGAAGAAAGCATAGACGCTTCGGTGATGTCATGTTGGATAATATCCAGCATGTGCAGAAGAAAACCCCGAAAAGCCGTCCGGGCCTGGGCACTGTGCTCGATCAGAGCCCACACAGCATCTTTCACTTCCTGGGCAGTAGGGGCACGTTCCAACTGGGCGTTATCAGTAGCATTGATGAGGGGGGGATTTGATCAAGGAATACGCTATCTTTGTGAACTGTCTCTTTGGAGAATAGTTTGGAATAGAAATCTGTGGCTGCTGCTTGAATGCCCTTTTGGTCAGTGATGGTTCCTGTTGTCGTCGGCGGTATTGTGAATCGAAAGTTTCTGTCTACGGCCATTGACGCAGTTATGAAAATATTTTGAGTTTTTATCCCCCTCGCTGTCCCATTTCAACCTCGCTTTCTGCTTCCAGAAATCAGTCTCCACTTTGAGCCTGAATTTGAGCATAGCCTTGGTGAGGTTCAGTGCTTTCTTGGCCTCTAAGGAGCGGTCCATGGCGAACTTGGCTTTGGCAAAGGTGACATCGTCCTCCGCAACCCGAACGGCTTGAAAGATGTCCCCATAGGCTTGTTTGCTCCAATAGGACAGAGCTCTTCTCGTTGCTTTGAGCTTGTTGCTCACTCTAGAGAGGGGGTTGGGAGAGTCCTCGCGGTTCCACGCTTCCGTCACGATGCCTAGAAATTGTGGGTGCTCGGTCCAGAAGTCGAGGAATTAGAATTTTTTGAATGGGTTGGTATTTTTTTAATTTCAACCAGCAGAGGAGAATGGTCAGATTCAGAGGAATTGAGGTGGGACAGATAGCTAGTGAACCCCATTCCGTTCCAGAAGGTGTTCGTGAGGGCCCTGTCCAGCCGGGAGTATTATCGACGGTCGCCCTCCTGCATGTTGCACCAGGTAAAGGTGTTGCCTGTGAACTGAAGGGGTTCTAGATGAGCATTGAAGATAAAGTTATTGAAATCTTGCATGGCCGACATGGGAGGGGGGCGACCACTAATTTTCTCCTCTGCAAGTAACCGCGTTAAAGTCCCCAATGCAGAGCCATGGTGTGTTGCTGAGGTGGGGGTTGATGTCAAGTAGGTCGTTCCATAGGTTTTCTCTCTGCAATATCGCAGCTGCCGTAGACCGCTGAGATGATGGCGCGCTCCGGGATCATGGGGTGTTCAAACCAGCAGGAGAGGGCCTGCCCGGAGTCCTGGATGACTCCTAAGTTGACGTCCTCCGTGCAGAGGATCTAAATGTCGTATCTGTCTGCTACGGCCGTGGGAGGCCTAGTTACAACTGGATAGATTCTAATCTTTTAGGGGAAATTTTGGGTTCGAGAATAATGAGGATGTCGATCTTGTGGATTTTCCGAAGAGTAGTTATTTTGTCACTCCCCGTTTCCAGGATGCGTATTTTAATACATATATGCTTGAACGTAACCATTTAATAATTATCATGTATTATCCTGTATTTAAATTCCTTTAATTTCATGTTAATCAATTAATCTGCTCTTTAAATTTTCATGTTAATTTATTTTCTGCAATTATATTTATGTAATTTTATTTCTGTACTTTAATTCCTGCTTTTATTCCCTGCTTTAGCTAGGCTTTGGGTTCGGGTTGGCTTTGGTTGGATCCCCTACAACCCGACCCATTGGACCCGGCCCAACTCCCACCTACCACCCCTTCCATATTTAAAGCCACCCTCTCCATTCTCTCTCCTCATTACTCATTCTCACCATTACTCCTCTTCTTCTTCTTCATTACTCTCTCCACCTACCAAACCCATAGGCAAGTACAACTTGCTCCACATAAGAACCCATGTTTTTATGGTTCATTTATCTTCCTCTCGTGATCCTAAGAGAGTTTAGAACTTGGCATTTTTCATTTCGAAGTCTTAATTTTTGTAGATCTAGAAATGAGTTATTTTCGGAGTTTGGTGGTTTTGATCTATCAAACTTCTTTGTTTTCAAGTTTTGATGGTTCTATGTTGTAGAAGTTTTATTCTACCCAATTTTGACCTTTGGAAAGTTGGATTTGGACTTGTTTTGACCAAGTTATGGACCTTTGAAGCTTTGGGGTGCAACCATGGAGTTCTTGCTGTTTGGAGAAGACAGTGAGCAGTGTACACTAGCTTTTTAGCTTGCGTCACTGAGCTGTGCACGCTCTTTAGTGCAGCACAGTCTGGAATCCATACGCTACCTTTTTAGGAAGCGTGTGTCTTGCATACGCTACCTTTTGGAAGCGTATGTCGTATGGAGTTCATACGCTACCTTTTGGGAGCGTATGACTTGCATACGCTGACTTGAATGGTCAGGAGTCGTATGGAGTTCATACGCTACCTTTTGGGAGCGTATGACTTGCATACGCTGACTTGAATGGTCAGGAGTCGTATGGAGTTCATACGCTACCTTTTGGGAGCGTATGACTTGCATACGCTGACTTGAATGGTCAGGAGTCGTATGGAGTTCATACGCTGCCTTTGGGGAGCGTATGACTTGCATACGCTCACTTGGATGGTGAGGAGTTGTATGGAGCCCATACGCTGCCTCTTGACCTGAGCGTACGCTGACTTGAGCGTAGCCTGACATGAGAGTAGCCTGCTTATCCTGGATCTTCTATAGCCCTGTATATTGATATTTTATTAGATATTTAACGTCCATTTTATATCCTTACGCCTTTTGACATAAACTCGATAAATCATGATATGATAATATTGTTAATATCAATTGTTATGTGGAATGTGCCTTGTGTCCCGATTGATTTTTGGGATACCCAGTATGACTGGGACTTGACCATGAGAGTTATAGACTCGACCCCCTTTTAATGCTAATCGACTTTCATGCCTTGTCACCATTGATAATAATGGTTATCTTGACTAAATTAATCATGCGTTCCTGGTCGGAACTAAGAGACTGGCTAGCCGTCTTATTGACTTGAATGAATGAGACACGTTCATGTTATGGACTATTGTAATCGACTGGCTGATCCCGAATATTGACTTACATGCACATGCAGGCTTCAATTATTATTTATTTATTTACTTATTTATTTTCTACAAAAGAAGCATGTGTACTTTATGGTCAAGGCATGATTTCCGTGGTTAGATTTGATTGTTGCATTACGCTATGTAAGACCTGCAACCTAACCGCACTGGTATCATTGTAGAGTTGTGCATATCGTACCCCGTACGAAAGTACTCATTTGAATGACCATAATCCACGGTATGGGATTTCACTCAACGTAGGGACTATTAAGTTAAATAAAATAATGATGGCATGGAGAGAATGGATTCCGGAGTTCTTACATGGCAGCCCCCTTGGGACAAGTAATACCCGACGGGCCGGCTGGTTCCCACAGATACTGTAAAACTGCCACACGGGCAGGGAACAGTATCTGCTTTTATTATTATTGTATATTGTATATTGACGGGCGTCCTGCTAGGACTCGTCTAATTCATGTATGGCGCACATGATTGACTGGATAGACTAGCCTTGCTCGCACATGGTAAGAACTGAGGAGTCCCTAATTGTATTATTCCAGGATAACTTGGGACTCACAATAGCAAGCCGTAGTAGTTGAATGGCCGTTTAAATTGATTTGTTTGTGCACTGTACCTACTCTGCTACCTAACTGGGATGATCAGAATGTCAGGACATGACGGGCCAACTTCTGTCCTTGTTTGGTTGGGAGGTTGGTTCGAAGTGTCGTGATATGATGTGAATCCTAGTGGAAAGCAGAGATCTATTCTTATATTCTCTTACTTACTGGTTTTAGTTCTCATGTCGTGCTTCCTTGTGGTACTTGCTATTAGAGGTCTAACCTCTCTGGTTTTGCATGGCCAGATTCAGAGCCGGTTCCCGAGGATTCAGCTTACTTCTACCTCCAAGATGGTCAACACTAGAGGGGTGATCGCAGGAGGACTCGAGTGGGTTTTCTTACTTCCCCGCTCGTTTTGTTATCTACTTTATACTTTGCCGTTTGGCACCGACATGTTAGTCGGATCGTCTTGTACTTACTTTTACATAATTGTAACTAAGTCAGACTGCAGCTGATAACAATTGTGTATACTTTTGCTACATCAATCTGGCTATGTTTTGTAAAGCCAGATATCAAGAACATTTTGACAGAGCGTTTGGGACGCCTTACTGCTTTATCTTACATGTTCTATATTTCTGTTTCTTATTTGAATGATTGAGACAATAGATTTGTAACCATAGTAAGACTTTTATGTAGTATGCACCCCCTCGTCGGTTAGACAGCATTGATCGTATTATACGGTATTCATCTACCCGTAATACGTAGCTGGCTGAGTCATTCCCCCGCTCTCCAGTATTCTGGTTCTGGGGCGTGACATATTCTCCTTATTGTGGGTTTGTTCGCTAGGCCGCGGACATTCCAGGAGAGGATGTTAAGCATTAAGGATGTTATGGGCGTGTTTTTTGATCCGCTTGGCAGCGGATCTAGTTTGGATTGTTGAGGTTTCTGCTACACCTTGTTTGACCTTGGCCTCAGTGACTGGTGCTCCTGTCTTTGACGAGGTGGTGGGTTCGCTGATAGATTGCTCTTGTGGGTTCAGGGGAGGGCTTACTGATTCCCCTGCGGAGTCCAGGATCGAATTCTCGGGAGGAATCACTATGGATTCATTGTCATTTCCTATCCGGAGAATAGTCTACTGTAGAGGATAGCCTGCGGCTAGGACCTATAGTCCTCTCTCAGTGGGTCTGGTCCTAGGATTGTTAGGGCTTCTACCACTGCGTCTTCGTTGGTTTGTAGTTGATCTGGGTCAACGGTGGCCGTGGTTGCCTCTACATCCTTCGGGTTGGTGGGCGACTCGATGGGAGCACGTTCGACTTGGGGGATTCAGTCTCCGATTTCGCGTCTCTCGAATCGAGAGCGTCGAATTGGTTGGAGAGAGTTATGGCTTGGGTGTTGAAGGGGATCAAGGCTTTGCAGGGGGAATCACTCTTCTCTGACTTCCCGTCGTTGGATTCAAATCGAGTGTGTGAGTTCGAAGAGGTAGGAGGGGTGGCTTGGGAGTCCTTCCCTCTGATGGTTGGATGTCGTTCCGGGGAGCTTTCTTTTTTAGTTCCGGGTGAAGACGGTGTCAGTGCTTAGGAGGTGACCTCTTAAATGGCAGTTGTTGCAGAACATGATATGGTTGTCATAGAGGATTTGTTGGGGTGCGGGTTTGGTTGCCAGCTCGATAGAGATAAAATTGGGCGGTTCGTTGTTGAGGTCGAGTTCTACACACAATTTTGGCATAGTGAGCCTTGGTGAGGTTGCTGGTCTCAGGCGCTGTGGCTATATATGTTCCGAAGGAGTTGGCTATACGCCTAAGCGCAGTTGGGACAAAGCAGAGAGGTAGATTATGCAAGGTAACCCAAGCAGCGACCTGCGCTGAGTCTTCTTGGTGCTAAAGCCCGCTGACCACTTGATGATCTTTATCTGGTGGGAATCTATTATGTATGTTCCTTTGGACCATACGGTCCTGTGGTCGCCATCGGATGATAGGTGGAGGAGAATATTTCTAGGGTCGATGGGGGCCACGCGGTATTCCGCTGAGAGTCCCCAACTGGCAATCGTCTCCTGCACCCTGGAGAGTTTGGGGGCAACCGTTCCAAAATTTCAGGATAAAGTATGGGGAAAAGAGGATGAAAGTGATGACAGTTTCGCTTCAGAAAACGGAACCAAAGGCACTGTGGATTCCTGGGAGTACTCAATGTCCGGGAGAGGACGTCCGGCAAAAGGAGACCTTTGGCTGACGCTAAGTCCGGGCACAACTTGGCGGCATAGGAAATCTGAGCTGTACCAGACGAGGGAGGATCCTGTATCTCTCCGCAGGGGGACGGAAGATCAGCTTGGGAAGGAGACTGCCCATGGCGAGAGAAGGGCCCAAGGATCCAGAGGACACGCCGCAGCAAGGGGTGGTGCCTCAATCGATCTATCTGCACCCAGGAGAGGATAGGCCGCCATACCGCCAGGGAAGGGCCACCTCTCCCCGTGCCGCCAGAGGCTAGCTGACTCGCCGAAACTACGGGGGGGGCGGGAGGGACCTGACCGAAGGACAACGAGCTGGAAGTCGGGGGGGGCACGGAGGAGGGGGTATGAGGGAAGGGGTCGAGCTGGAGCCTGGTAGGGAAGCGGGGATCTAGCGCGACGGAGTCGGCGAGACGACGGAGCGGGGCCCTCAGGGCAGCCGGCGGGGACCCCAAGAGGCGAGGGAGAGATCGACCCGCTCAGCGGGGCCTCGGAGGAATACTGCATAGAGGAGGACGCGCGGGGGCGCCGGCTACTGAGGTCCAAGCGGACGCGTAAGGGAAGGGAGAGGTGCCATCCCCTGGATACGCGAACTGGAGACAGGAGCGTAAAACTGAGAGGTATGTGCAGGCGTAAAACTGAGAGACGGGCTCGCAAAACTCAGAGAAAGGGGTCCCACCAGAGGGAAGAGCGGATAGACCTGGCGCGTAAAAACCATGGGGGGAGTGGGCCCCACCGGGATTAACCGCGGGCGTTGGAAGATTACGCTCAGCAGACGCAGAGCGTAAAAGGCAGGCACGTAAAACTCGGTGAAGGGGGGTCCCACTAGAGGGATGACGGATAGGCCTGGCACGAAAAAACCATGGTGGGAGTGGGTCCCACCGGGATAACCTGCGGGCGAAGGAAGATTACGCTCAGCAGAAAAAATTGAGGGTAGCCCACCACGTATGTCGGTTGACTGAACCGTCCACGTGATGCCAGTAGGGAAGTCCTCCACCAGCCTGCACCGCAGGTGGGCGATCCCCCCGAGGAGAAGACTGCTCCGTTAGAATTCGAACTGGAGTGGGAATGGGCAAGGGCGCGGTGGGGAGCTGGTGAAGAGGATGGGCTGCGGGCGAACAAGGATGCCGACCAGCCTAAGCAGACGCAGGAGCCGCGAATGAGGGCGCGGGTGAGGGGTGTGGAGAACGCGAGAATGCGAAGGGTAGCTAGAAACCGAACTGGAGGAGGGGGGAAGGGGCCTGGGAGGGGGAGGGACAGCGGGCTTAGGGGGGCTGGAGGGCGAACGCCGGGGGTGGGTTCTAGACTGGGAGGCTGGAGAGCGGATAGGGAGTAGAGGGTAGAGCGGGATGAGGGGGAAAAAGGGGGGAGTAGAGTTGACGGATCAACTCCACGCAGTCGGCCGGCCAAGGGTGGCCATCGGCAGACACCAACCACCGGAGGGGGGAAAGGGGAAGCCCTAGGGCTTCCCAGGCGAGAAGGAGAGGAAGCTCAGGAAGAAGAAGCAGAGACATCATCAACATCTCAAATATATATATATATATATATATATATATATATATATATATATATATATATGTGTGTGTGTGTGTGTGTGTGTGTGTGTGTGTGTGATTTTGCTATTAGATATAGCCTATGGATTAGTGAGTCAGTTTAGGATTGACCCAATGGGCCTAACTTTGCCAAGTTGATTAGCAAGTTGACAAAAGTCAACTTTGGGTCAAACTTAATCCAAATTGAATATATATATATATATATATATATAATATATATATATATATATATATATAATATATATATATATATATTATTGAATGAATGAATATATATATAGATATATGTGATTTTGCTATTTGATATAGCCTATGGATTAGTGAGTCAGTTTAGGATTGACCCAATGGGCCTAACTTTGCCAAGTTGATTAGCAAGTTGACAAAAGTCAACTTTGGGTCAAACTTGATCCAAATTGACTCAAACGGACTTAAAATGACTAGATAACTTAAGTTTGACCTAAACTTGGGATAATAGACTAGTTGACTTAGGGTTAACCTAGTTTAACCAGAATAGTTGACCAGGGTTGACCAGAGTTGACCAAGGGTTGACTTTGACCTAGAAGGACCTAGAATCATTTAGAATGCATTGTAGATTACTCTTATTTCATATTTGACACATTGTAACATGTGGTTGCTCTAAATATGACTCAGATACTCAGGTTCGGACTCATATTCTCATCAGACATTCGGGATATCAGGCGAGTACATTATCTGACCGTTTCATACTTGCTAGGAATTATATTCTTGTTATAGACTAATTTACTTGATGTTGACACAATGTTATAAGTACTATATAGATCTTTACATGAGATGTTATCCCCCTCGGGTGCATCGAATATATCATGTCATGTGCTTTTCACGAACATCATGTATTTCATGGACTCTTATTATTCATGTACACTCATGAGCTCTCATATACTCTCATGGTCTCATGAGCTTCATATATAAACTTTCATGTATAATAACATAACCTGTATAGATCCTTGTGTATTGATTGGGGTACGGGGCAGTAGAAGTAGTCATGTGAACAATTCTAAAATAGTGTAATCATATATAACTCTGTAGAGTAATCATGTATAAATCAAACCGTTCACATGTCTATCTTATACTCTAAATCATATAGTCACTTACAGTGCTCTATTACCATATATAGATATCTTTTGTTTGTCAGATTCTCTCTTTCTCTTCATGTTTATTTCTTTCAGCGTTTCATGTATCTTATTCTATAGCATGCTTACATTTTCTGTCATGATATGAATTGTGTAAGATTATTGTGCTCGTTTCTATCCTGATTGGACCTCTTGATAAAATTTTACAGGTAACTTGGAGGATCACAGCTAGCCTAGAGGACACTAGTAGAGCTTGGAGTAGAGGTTTAGAGTTTTGTTTATCTTATTTCTTGTTGTCTTGGAGATGTATTTATTTTAGATATTGAGATTTTGTATTGTTAAACAATTGACTTATTTCACTAATTCTTGTATCCCTTTTATGGATTTGTTATCTATTTCATCATGCTAACTATCTACCTCTAGTTTTGTGATTGAGATTATATCCTTTTGAGATTGTCCTATGTTTGGAGATTATATCATACAGTGTTAGTTGTAATTGTGACCTAGAACAGCGTTCTACCGCCGACACTGCGGCGTAGGCTAGACATAGCCACTTCTCTACCCTTATACTGGGTGCGGGTCGTGACAATTATGCAATGGATCTCACGTCAATGCATAACGGTTACATAGTGTTGTCAATAATATATTTGGTAACTATTAACAAACTATTGTAAATATTAAGTAAAACACGATGGTTGATAACTGTTGCCTAAAATATTTCATGCAACGGTTAAAAGTTGTTGCGGATAATAGGCAACGGTCAATAAAAAATACTTTTGTTTACCTCCAATGGGGCTCGAACTCCCAACCTCCTAAGATCACATACCTCCGCTCTACTACTAGGCTACAAGCTCATTTGTATATAAATACTTATATATAATATATATGTTCTTATATCATTTTCATCATTTGAAGCTTTTGGATCTTATATTATCTAATATTTTTGTTAGCGAACAAGGAACCAATTAATATGAGTAATTCTAATGCTTAAATTCCTACTGTGTATAAATAAAATTCAAATTGGACACTGAATTTGCAACGACTATAAACAAACTGTTGCAAGATCAATATTTTGTAATAGTTGTTTATTCTTTTGACAATGGTTATCATAAACGTGTTATTAAACAAAAAATTACAACTGGTAGCATAAATTATTGCACAATCATTACAAATAATAAGCCCATTCACAATATGTTGCAAAAATTGTTGCACAACTGTTGCTAACAATGAACCTTTTTATAAGACTTTATGTAATCGTTGCAAAATATTAATAAATTTGTAACAAATACTAAAATCCTTGCATAACCATTGCCCATTCAACTCGCTTTCACAAGACTTTCATAAAACTGTTGCTTGACCGTTGTAAAAAAAAAGAAAAAACGTTTAGCAAGCTTTTATGAACCGTTGTAAAAAAATATATTATAGGCAATGGTTAATCTATAACCATTGCAAATATATTTAATTTAGAAACGGTTATTTCAACCGTTACATAACTGTTGCAAATTATAGTTCTAGCAGCATTCATAAAAGCGTTGCACTAAAACCGTTGCAAAATAGGGATATTTTTTGTAGTGTGGGACTGAACGTGATATATTTTTGTGGTGGCCCATGCAGGTCACATCTTCATAAATTGTACGAAGTCGTGGTGGTAACTAGGATAGGCGTACTACTGCGAGCCTGCAACCAAATGAGGAATATGATTTGAGGATGCATCCATAACTAGGACTATAGGCTTCCCTAGGACTCTCCAGAATGATTGCTTTTATGTTATCTTCTTTCTCGACATAATTTCTTTTTGTGTTCTTCCCATCATATGAATTGACTAGACCCTTTTCGGTGACCTCTTGAGTAATTCTTCTTGTTTTTTTTTGCTAATTTGTTGGAAAATGTCTTATGGATTGGTCCAAGAAAAAATTTATGAAATTATATTTATTCTTGTATTACATAATCAAAAGTTTTTATAGCTAGAGAATTACTGGCGGAACATAACTTCAGATAACGACATCTATGTTTCTCGGATTCTACTTGAACCACATCCTACGCACTTTGATTGACCTCTTCTATTTTGTTTGCAAAAAGTTAATTTGGAAACATTTCATAAATTTGGCCAAGATAAGCTCAAGAACTTGTATCATCTGGCGCGACAGATTTGTACTACGGTCGTCCATCGTATTATGGAACAAAAAAGTTATTTGCAGCCAGATGCGCACTAGAATGGCAGTAACTTCACGTGACATAATTACAGAGGTATATGGTTCTCCAGTTTTACCTAAACTGCATCATATGCATCTCGTTTGGCCTCATCATTTTCTTGAAAATATTTTGACAATCCTTCCTGCTTTGCTTGACCCACCGTCATTTGATATTGGTATGGCTTGCTTGACCCAACCTTATGTTCTTGTTACCTTCTACCTCTCAAATGGCTAAACTAGATACACCTTATAGTTATATTATAGAGTATAATTAAACTAGGTGATTGGTGTAATTGTGATGTGGGGTAGCCAAAAATGGGTAAGTTTTTTAGCGATGGACTTAGTGAGTTTATAGTCGAGTATGAATGCCTGAATACTAGACGCTTAGAGCCTATTAGGAGTGATTGTTAGGAGCTAACTGGAGGTTCAGTGGTAATGATATAATACTATGCATATGATAATATGATGCGATAGTAGTTGTTCAGCTGCAAATGGAAAAAATTGGCAGCCAGACCATATAGATAGAATGTTAGTTACGATTGTCGTATGACTTAACGTAGAGAACTATTTACTTGTGCACGAGAGGGGGTCTTTTTATTCATGATTCAAGTACCAACTTAGTTATATTGTTACTTAATCTTGTTGGCATATATGAATGATATTCAGAGGTGGGTGGGATAATATAATAATTAAGCATGCATGTGGTCACACCTCGTACACGCCTCCTTAAATTGTCGAATCTTGTAGATAGCAGTATGCACCACATGTATTACGTGTTGTATGTCACATAGCTGCTAAATGTTGAATGTTATTTTTCTAAAACACACTGTAAACGTGATTATGAATTCTTGTTATGATATCTTGAAATGGATCCATGTGTCATCTATATGTAGTAGTTTGGCATATTATTAGTATGACTTTGTTCATATTCCTTTATCTCGTTGTAGCATGCATATAGTTATTCTTTTCTTATCTTGTTCTCGTATACATATATATCATATTGTGTAGCATTTGTGTTATTGATGCACTATGCTTAAGCACGTGATTATGTTTTCTTACTCTGGCCTACTTTGCTTCGAGATTGAGATTGAGGTTCTTGGTCATTTTTCTTCTTTTGATATCTTACAAGTCTATAATGTATACTTTTCATTCGTATTTTTCTTTCTTTTTTTTTTTTTGCCATGTTCTATATGATACATACATAGATCTGTGGATATAGGAGTTTATATTGTGACAAACAAAAATAGACATTGTACTACCATCGATACAGCAACATAGATCGACTATACAAATTAACATAGTCGTATTCAATTATTTGGGAGCAAATCGCGACATATTTTATGGTGGTCCATGCAGATTCGTTTTCCCAAAAAGTGTGGAATAGTGGTTAGTACTTAAGTTTAGTTGTACTTAAGTTTGATAATGCAATGTAAAACTTCCAGTAGTCTCAGTAAAAATGTTATCAGCAAACTGTAATGCCACAGAAATCATTACCTTGTAGCTGACTTGATCAAAGTAAGCAGGCCCGTATATTTATTTTTGTTCAGACTCAATCTTTATTGCATTGCTAATCTTTTTCTTGTTTTATTAAACTTGGAGACTAGGTCAGGCGTTTAAAGTCCCTGCTTGTACAAGCAACCAAGCCGAAAGGGAATTTTCTAATGAGAGTTCAACTACTTCTCTGTTTATAAAATCAAGTAGGCGAAGAAGAATCGTTAATGTATGGAAGTTGATTAGTTTGCGTTCCAATTTACAAATCAAAACTTTCCTTCTCCTCCAAAGCCCTCCTCTCCATCACAGGGAAGTACAGCATCATGCAAAGGAGTCGGAGGAGACTCAGTTGCTTCATCTTTTCCCTCTTCTTCTTTGCTTCGGGTATCAAAGCCCAACAGGGATACTCGAGAAATGATGTGTTAGATTGCAACTATCCAATGAAAGCAGCCCCATCTCCATCGTATCTCTACACCTGCAGTGAACCCAGACAACACTCCTGCCATGCCTTTCTGATATACAAATCACGACAAGGTTACAATTCGACTGAGACAATATCTCATCTCTTGAGATCTGACTCATCGGAGCTAGCTCGGATCAACAACGTCTCGAATCCATACATCTTTCCTACTAATAAGGAGGTGATCGTCCCTGTGAATTGTTCTTGCTCAGGTCAGTACTACTACCAGGCAATTACTTTTTATGTTATAGACAGTGACGATACCTACTACTCATTGGCCAATGATCAATACCAAGGACTAAGTTCCTGCAGTGCTCTCATGGGAGAGAACCTTTATGATGCTGAGAATTTATCAGTCGGCTTGAAATTGTTAGTTCCACTTCGATGCGCATGCCCAACAAGGAATCAGAGTAGGGATGGCGTGAAGTACCTGCTGACGTACTCGATCAATGAAAATGATACTATTCCTGATATTAGCGAAAGGTTCAATGTCAGCGTAAAGGAAAGTCTTGCTGCAAATGGATTTACTGATCATGAAGAAGCGGTCATATATCCAAATACAACACTTCTGATCCCTTTACAAAGCGAACCCCTGAGCTCCCAGACCATAATTCTTGAGCCTATTGTGTATGCACCGCCACCTGTTAGTACTTTGAGTACCGTTAATGGGGAGCCCAAGAGGTCCAAGAAAAAACTTCATTTCGGTCTTGGTGCCGGGGTTGCTTCTCTAGCAGTTCTATGCCTTCTTAGCTTACTTCTGCGCCGGTGCCACAGAAAGAAAATGGGAAGAATCAAGGGGAAAATAAGGTCTACTCCTACCAAACATATTCTTGACGCCATGTGCGGAATAGACCGTGTTCTCAAGGTATTCGATGTTGATGAATTGAAGGCGGCAACAAAAGATTTCAGCTCCGAGTGCAGGATACAAGGGTCAGTCTATGGCGGCATGGTCGGTGGGACTATGGTGGCCATCAAAAGAGAGAGTAGGGATGTCATGTCCAAGGAAGTAAACATACTGTACAAACTCAACCATTTCAATATTATTAGCCTCGGTGGCATAAGCACGGGAGACCAACACTGCTATCTAGTATACGAGTATATGAAGAATGGATGTCTAAGGGATTGGCTCCGCGACCCTAGCCGGTCAGGCCTCTGGAATTGGACTCTAAGGGTTCAAATTGCTACCGATGTTGCAAACGGTCTGGACTATCTTCACAACTTCTCCTACCCTCCTTATGTGCACAAGGATATCAAGACCAGTAATGTACTTCTTGATACCAATATGCGAGCTAAGATAACAAATTTTTCGCTGGCAACATCCTCGGACGGGGGGAAAGAGGGGCCCAATCTGACAAAGAATGTCGAAGGGACACTTGGTTACATGGCACCTGAGTATCTAGAATGCGGAAACGTGACACCGATGCTCGACGTGTACTCCTTCGGAGTTGTGATGGCAGAGCTAATTACTGGAAAGGGTGCTATAGTTGAGCACCAAGGAAGACGACGACTGCTATCCGAAATGTTAATTTCAATTGTGGACGGAGACAATGCACTGGAGGTTCTTGGAGACTTCGTGGATCCTGATTTGAGGATGCGAAGCCCGATTGCTCTTGTCATGGAGGTTGCAAAGCTATGTGTAGCTTGTTTGGCAAGAGATTTGGGGAAGAGACCTAACATGTGTGAAGTTGTGTCAGCCCTTTCAAGGATCCAAAGAGATACAGAGATGTGGGCCTTGGCTTACCAATAGAAGTACAATGTATGTTTTTATGAACTCTGTAAATATATAGTTTAAGCCACCCTATCTCTCTTTGGTTCTTCTATGGAAGCAAAACCACTAGCTTTGCGTAGCACAACTGGTTATTGCTACTCCAAGAGGTTCCTACACTTGTTTCTTTCTACACATTTTCAGATACTAGTACTACTTGCATCAGTATTAAAGAAACACTATAGTACTATTATGTTGTTGAAAATTGAATGCTCTAGCGTGTTCCATATCAATTTACTCTACCACACAACAATAAGAAAAAATTCAGTCTACATCAGTTTATTACGATGAAATATTGTTGTTGGAATTATTCAATAATTAAGGGGTCACACATGTAAAATTAATTGTGTTTAGGCTATCTAAATAATTAAGTCAAATTAAAGTGGTTTATTTGAAAATTGGCTTAAGGGTATAATTGTCATGGAATTAATGTGTAGATACCAGAGATAATTCTAATTTGATGAGGGGCCAAATTAGAAATGTCAAAACATATAAATATGTGTGTTCATTAGGGTTATGGTCCCCAACTCATACGGCCACCAAAGAGAGGGTTTCTCTATTCTCTTCTGTATCCCCATCAACAAAGAGAGGAACAAAGATTTTATCATTGTTATTAAGGGCCGTAGCGGGTTGGAAGATCAAAACCCCATAAAGAGACGTCTGCTTCAAGATCCGTCAAGCAAAAACAATGGATTCAGGTACGCTTCCGCAATTTATTTTGGTCTTCATATCATGAATCAACATGTATAATTTCTAACAAGTGGTATCAGAGCCTACCTGTTTGATTTATGAGATCGAAGTTTCATAAATATTTTTGTTGTTATTCAGAAACCCTAAATTGTTCGATCTAATTTAATTTAGACTTTATATTATATCGGGTTGGTCATAGATGGACGGACAAGAAATCGATGGATATATTTTGGGGTTTATTTGAAATGTGCATGTTAGAAGAATTTGATACGAACTTTGAAGGTTGAAGCATGTTCTTAATTGCTGAAAAGAAATGGTTAATTTCTTATTTTGGTGCAAGTCTTATATAAAAGGATGTAGGCTGATTATTTAGTGAAGTGTAAGAGGAATGATAGATTATATGATTCTTCTATGGATGGTCTTTGATTCGCATTTTGAAGATTGAAAATGGTACTTATTGGTGGAAAATGTGATTTTTAGGGTTTCCTTTGATGTTAGGTTGTCGTTGAACATTTTTTTTGGGTTTAATGGAAGTTTACATGTTATAAGTAATTAACCTTTGATTCTGAGGCCAAAAGTGTTACCAGATTGTTCTGCCCATTCAGGGAATTGTGTTCCGAAATGTACATTTCCGTTCCAAATTATCATTTGGTAGGGACTTTTGAAGTTTATGTTTGTATGTTTGGAAACGGAGAAAATATATATATATATATATATATATATATATATATATATATATATATATATATATATATAAAATATATATATAAAAGGAAGTCTACTAGGCAAACTTTCATTATTGTATGCAATACCATAAAGATATTGGATGATTATCTTCTATATGGTTTATTAGAAGAATATTATCCTCTTTGGATATATATTTTCAGTAGATTTTTTTTTATATAATCTTTTCATTCATATATTCAGTAAAATTTGTTAATGTAATCTATTGACTTATGATTATTTGAATTGAGTAATAATCTTTTAAATGTGCATGTACATAAAATTTTGGACATGATTCAGTTTTGTAAAATTTAGTTAACATTCAAATTTTTTGTGCCTTTTGTGACTAGCAATAATCGTCTAATATTCTAAATAGACACATTGAAACAAGATGTCGCCAAAGTGACCTCTCTTGCGTAGATAGTCTATGAGGGATGTTAGATGTTTGTGTGTGTTATTCATGCGGGTATTAGTCGGCCCAAAGGAAGGTTAATAATTGGCCGAATTGTACACATACTTGTGGTGATAAATGTGTCACAATTGTAAGGTTTACATGTGAATAATAACCCGATCCAAAGATAGGCTTATTATTTGACATGACTTATTGTCAATGTTTGATTATTACACCAAGAGTACCACTTGCAGTTAATATCACTGTCCAAAGACTTGATGTTAATGATGTACTAGGTATCTTGAGATGGGGTTCACCATTATTTGAATTTGTTTGACTATATTTTACGCTTTGGTTATTAATTAGAGCATGTTTGTTTTTGTTGCTTTGTTCTCTTTATAGTTAATGTTGTTAAAATATCTGCCAATAAGATTTTAATTTTCATATTTAATAGGATAAACTTTAAGGGCAAAAAGAAATGAATACAGTAGCTACTAAGGGTCCAGATCAAAAGAAACAACAATATAAAACTAAGGATTATTTCTCTTGTGATAAGCCAAGACACATAAAGAAGAAATGTACAAAGTACCGCATATGGCATATAAAGAAGAGTATTTTTCTAAACTTGGTCTGTTCTGAGGTTAATTTAGCTTTAGTACCAAGAAACTCATGATGGTTAGATTATGGTGCGACTACCCATATTAGTGTTCTAGGCAAGGTTGCCTGAGTTACCGAAAGTCAATTGATGGTGAAAGATACATCTATGTGGGTGACGACAATTTGGTAAAAATGAAAGCAATAGTCAATTTTAGGTTATTATTAGGAACCGATTATTATTTGGATTTGATAGACACTTTTATTGTATCGTCTTTTAGACGAAATTCAGTTTTGGTTTCCTTATTGGACAAATCTAGTTATCATTGTTCATTTGGAAACAATAGGTTTAGTCTATCTTCAAATTCAAATATTATTGGTAACAGTTCCCTTAAGGTTTATGATAACCTATATTCATTTGAAACTATTGCATCTTACAATGAAATCTTGCAAGTGGAGTCATGTGGTACTAAATACAGAATTAACAATAAATGTTTTTAGCCTCATTATGACATAAGCGATTAGGTCACATCTCTAGAAATAGAGTTGAACGACTTGTATCTGATGAGATTTGGATTTTATTGACTTTATAGACTTTAATGTCTATATTAATGTGTAAAGGAAATACAGACCAAAGTTCAATTGTAACCAGCTATATTATTGGCTATGCTGACAGATCGAGGGATTAATAATTATACGGTCCCACATAAATAAATTTTTTTTGAGACGAGAAGTGTAATATTTTTTTTTTTGAGGATGTTGAGTTTGGAAGAGAAATAAAGTCAGGATCATTGTCTTTGAGAAGGAATCAATTACGATTCATACTATCACTTTTGACGATGTGTAGGATTCTATACCTGCCATGATCAAGAAGTGAATTCGGAGCCTCAATAAGGCAATGTTGAATTAACTCTATAAGTCGTTGTTGAGATACCTTAACAACGACAACGTAGCGGCACCCCATTCAAGATATGGTAATTATTCCTAAGGAACAAACTCAACAACCTCAAGAGCCGGTAATATTAAGATGGTCCACCAGAGAAAGGAGAAATATAATTTTTGATAATATTGTCATATTTCTCTAGGAACGTGAGGAAGACTGTGGATACTGGAAGATGATCTAATCAACTTCCGTCAGGCCATAGAAAGTTCTAGTTCTCAAAGTGGATTGATACAATAAATAAGGAGTATAAGTCCATGCAAGACAATAAAGTTTAAGAACTTGTTCCATTACCAAAATGTATGAAATCCATTGGTTACAAATGGATATTTAGAACCAAGAAGGATTCGAAGGGTCATGTGGAGAGGTATAAAGTACGTCTTGTAGCTATTGACTTTACTCAAAATTTTGGGATTGATTTTAAAGATTTTTTCTCTTCGGTATCTTTGAAAAACTCCTTTAAAACAATCATAGCACATGTTGCACATTTTGATCTTGAATTACATTAAATGGATGTCAAAATGATATTTCTCAATGATAACATTGATAAAACAGTTTATATGCTGCAACCAAAAAAGTTTGTGTCGAAAGACCCAAAGAATATGGTTTGCAAATTGACAAAATCTATTTATGAACTCAAGCAAGCTTCTCGTCAAAGGTACTTCACGTGATTATCTCGTTTGATTTTGAGATGAACACTGTTGAAGATTGTGTGTATCACAAGTTCAGTGGGACTAGGAATAATTTTCTGGTTTTGTATATTGATTAAAGTATTCAATGCAAACCAGGTGACACCTCTCGTTAAAGGAGACAAATTCGGTCTCTATCAAGTATCCTAAGGTTAGCCTTAAAATTAAGAAAATATAATAGATTTTTCCTTTATGATCAATTGTAGGGAGTCTAATGTATGCTCAAGTATGTACGTATCAGGATATTGCGTACATATTAGGATGTTAGGCAGATATTTAAGCAAATATGGATAGATCATTGGGTAGCAACCAAACTACTGAAGTAATTAATAGAGAATAAGAAATTATATGCTCTTTGTAGGAGATTTGATAATTCTGGAGATCATAAGGTATTCGGACTCCGATTTTGTTGGATTCCAACACGGTAGGAGATCTACATCAGGTTATGTTGACTAATGGATATATTTTGGATGAGTGTCAAACATGCACTCATAATTTCTTCCACTATGGCAGCAAGGTTTATAACATGCTGTGGGACATCTATTCAGAAAATATGGTTACAAAATTTTGTCACAAGGCTGCGCCTACAGCACGGTGTTGAAAGACCACTTAAATTATGGTGTGACAATAAATCAGTAGTAATGTATTCCAAAAACAACAAAAACTTGTATAAGTCAAGGATATTGACATAAAGTTTCTAGTTGTGAAGGAAAGAATTCAGAATGGTTAAAGTGTCCATATAGCACATTATGACAAACTCCATTTTAGCGGATCCGCTCACAAAAGCATTATCACCCAGGGTCTTTCATGAGCATAGTTCTCATATGGGTGTTATCTCAATCAAGTATATGGCAATATAGTGGGAGTTTGTATTTTATGTATTTGGGTGCTATTTGATTTTGGACACATTTATGTATTAAAGTATTTTGGATATTTATCTGATCAGATATATGGAAATTTTGTTCATTCTGTTTTCATTATGTTAAAGTATTGATCTCATTAAAGTTAAGGAGGACCAGTTAAAAATAGACATGTATTGATCACATTGCGTGTAATTTCCATGCTATGCATCCATGATTGTTCTATGTCGTTTAGCTTTATTGGTATAAGTGACCATTGATGGTTTAGTTACGCTATATGTGATGAATGCCGCTTTGATCCTATGTTGATATGGTTAATGGACGAGATTGTCCAGATATACCCTAAGGATTAAGATAGCAATTTATGAGCTCACTAAGGTTAACACAATTATAATGTTACATATGTGGCCCAGTGGGAGATTGTTGGAATTATTCAATAATTAAGGGGCCACACATGTAAAATTAATGGTGTTTAGGCTATCTAAATAATTAAGCCAAATTAAAGTGGTCTATTTGAAAATTGGCTTAAGGGTATAATTGTCATGGAATTAATATGTAGATACCGGAGATAATTCTAATTTGATGAGGGGCCAAATTAGAAATGTCAAAACATATAAATATATGTGTTCATTAGGATTATGGTCCCCAACTCATACGGCCACCAAAGAGAGGATTTCTCTATTCTCTTCTGTATCCCCATCAACAAAGAGAGGAACAAAGATTTTATCTTTGTTATTAAGGGCCGTAGCAGGTTGGAAGATCAAAACCCCATAAAGAGACGTCTGCTTCAAGATCCGTCAAGCAAAAATAATGGATTCAGGTACGCTTTCGCAATTTATTTTGGTATTCATCTCATGAATCAACATGTATAATTTCTAAAATTGTCACTTCCTAATCCCAAAGTAGGTGGGATCGATCCATATGGTGATAGCGAGCTGATACATACTTGAAGATTTCTAATCCAATGGATCACAACAAGTCACAAGCATGAATCTATTCTCATCCATATATTTAAAATAAAGAGAATACACAAAGCAAGACTAAGGAGTAATTGTTGTGTCCCGTTTCGAAACTATGGTGAGCTAAGAAAGTAATGAACATTCCAAGCCTACATGACTTACCAATACATTAGTAGCCGTATTCGCGATTGTCGGATGTAATATTTTAGGATAAAATTTTCATGCATCATCTATTGCAAGATATACTTAATAATTCCAGAAGAAAGCTATTCTAAAAATATAAATATGGAATCATACAGTATTACCCCCAACTACTTACCCCAACTACAAAAGACCAACCCAAAATATATTCAAATACTTATATACCTAAACTAATGAAAATTCAAATATCTACTTCGAACATGCTCGCCTTCGGTTCCACTTGTCGTTTTCCTTTTCCAACTGCTCTTCCAGATATAGTAGTAGCCTTTTCTAATTCATCTTCTCAGATCTAGTGATTTTTCGTCCATGGACTTGTACAAGTCATATCCATGACTCAGACAAACCATAACTCAATACAAAGTCATCATACCTAGACACAATCTAACTATCTAATAAGTCAACGTACCAATGGCCAATCAATGCGCAACTCATGCATATGCAATCTCACTCAAGGTGTCTTGTGGTAATACGTGTCAAGGCCATAGAAGTTATATCAGTAACTTCTCAGATAAGGTACGTCCAGTACCTCTAGGTCAACAAACACACTAACAACTCATCGATGACAACATCGATGACACCTAAGTCAAACTTGGACGCACACAACTATAATTGTAGTCAACGAAAAATAGAAATAGAAAACATAATTTAAACAATAAACAAAGGCAATGTATCTTGCCTGGAATATCAAAAATAGAGTAAATCAACGATCCGGCTCCAACTGCAGTCGAACAATCACAAAATCCTAAAATATAAATAACTAAAATCAATTCTAATTATAAGACAATGTACCTACCATAAATATACATACTATTGATAGACTCTATTACATATACTAGCTAAGTAATTTACAACTACATATAATATACCCTCTACATGTAGTATCATGACAACATAAAAATAACATTTATAATATTAAAATAATCAAATTAAATTCTAAAATAAATAAATATTTTTATAATTCTGGAAAAATAACTAAAATTTATACAATTATCATATATGCATATACCTACCATATATAAACTCATTCACATTATTAGTTAACAAAAAGGACTATGCATATTATACCTTCTAGGCATAGTATCATAAAACACATAAATAATACTTTTAGTATAAAAATATTCATTATAGATTTTGAAATAATAATCTAATTATTTCTGTTTTAATATTTTATACATATATATTAAAGAAAATTAAGGTGGTAACTTTTGTGACCAACTAGTAACAATAACATTGACTTGTCGATATATTCAGAACCTCTTGAACCGCAACAATACAAAAATCTAAATTCTAAAATAATTCTAAATTAAATCTCTAGTTAATTAATAATAATGATCTATGTTCATAGAGAAATAATTTAATTACCATATTTTCACATTAGAATATCCGAGATCAATATTCGAAAGGTTCAAAGAAATTCGTTTACGGTAAACATGTTTTGACAAAGATGATAACAATTATATATCAAAACAATCAAAATATGAAAATCTAATTTATGCGGGTTGTACAGGGTTGAGTTAGGATCGTTACCAAATAATTTTTGATGTCGAAAAGCGTCCCAAATAGATGAAAACCACCGCAGAAGAAAATAGGTTCAGCTGGGATACGATTTCGTAAAACGCGTGTCTCGACCAAACAAAAGCAAACTGTGCCCTGAAATTTTGTAGAGAGTTAGGGGACACGTATAGGAACTCATTACATTTGGTTTCATGAGAAACGGATAAACAAAAGATGGAAAAACACATGCACAAAGTTGACGAACCTGCTGTTTGGTTCAGATTAGATCGGATCGGGTTACACCGACTTTGAGACCTTGTCTCGGCCTCTAAAAGTAATGGGGTGCCTTGAGATCTTGCTAGGGTGAAGGGAAAGATGTTATAAGGGATTTTGAGAGGGTGGAAGGGGTGGAAGAGTTCGAAAAAGTGGGAGTTTTCTATCGGCCAAAATCTGGTGCGTGCGGAATTACGGAGGGGGTGCTCTCGATTTTTTCATGAGGAAGGATAGGGGCGGACATAATTAAGATGTGTTTAAAGGGATAGGATTCATTAGGTTTTGGTTTGGTAGGATTTGGAGGAGATTTGTTAGTTTAAATCAAAGGTGTATCTCAAGAAGATTTGATTGGGTCCAAATTAGGAAACTAGTAATAGGGTTGTTTTAAAAAATTGATTTGAATAAATATCACTGCATATTAATCCATAAAGTCAACCTAAAATATGTATAATAGGTTAGGGTACCCTAGAATAGACTTTACGAACCCTAGTTTGACTAGTTTTGGATCGATGGAATTAATTAGATTGGATTGAGTCCAATAAGTTTAATATTTGGTCTTGTGTGTCATTTGAAAATAAATAGCATATGAGAACTCAAGTGGTACAACATTGGTATGTGTGTATTAGGCTTTAAATAGATCAAAATTATATAGAGTCGTTTGGGTTGGATCGATGTCGAGTCTTGAAATTAAATTGGATATTGGGTCAAGAATTACGATAGATGGTCAAATAGCCTAAATTGACCCAAAAGTTGTGCGATGTCAATAGGATGTAAGAAAACAAGTTTGAGTGGAACATGATATATCAAAATAAAGATAAACTTGTCTAGATCAAAACAAATAAAGGGCGTTTATATAGATTGGTATTTTTTGTGCTTCAAAAATAAAAGCTACTGAAAATTTA
The DNA here is from genome assembly GCA_029216955.1 of Iris pallida. Classification (NCBI taxonomy): domain Eukaryota; kingdom Viridiplantae; phylum Streptophyta; class Magnoliopsida; order Asparagales; family Iridaceae; genus Iris; species Iris pallida. Next base: position 1,622,434 of record JANAVB010031818.1, read on the forward strand.
TATTATGATCATAAATAATAGTATAAAATTTCTACTAATAACTATATTGAACAAAATAACTCAAAAATCTAAGGGGCTTAAACAGTGTCATTGTGTCTACTGGCTCCAGCGATGTCGAGCGACTGAGCACGACCCGTGTCCAGCATCTCAAGGACTCATGTCTGATTCCTTGTCGTTACCAGTAACTACCGAGATGATGAGCCATTTGCTCGTGTGCCTGTGTCATGAGGACACGAGTCACTGTACAATGACCAGCCATAGTCCTTGATCTCACCGACGACCCGATCCTAGCGCCACCAAGCCACGATTTCACCAGTTCTTCATCGGAGCCGCCGCCTCGAACCACCATCTCGATCTTCTTTTCGAACACGCATCGCTGCAACCGAGCACCCCATGCGGTGCCAAAATTTTGGTGCTGTACTTCCTCCGTCGGTGCTCCCCAGATGACCACTGCCTCCTTGACGATCGCCATTTGCCAGCTCTGACTGGACCCCGTTCTCCCTCATTCTCGAGGCAGGCTTCTTCTGGTGGGTCGATAACTGATCGACGTCGTTGATCGACCTATCCCGGTCAGTTGAGATCCTGACACCGCCTGGCACTGCTCCGCTTCCTTGGTAGTCGTGTCCGATTCTTCGTCATTATAGCTACCAAATATGGGTGTGATGTTGTCGATCTGACCTAGTGCTGCCATTCTCGATCGTCAACTGCCGCAGTTCCCCGATCCCTGCCGCGTTACCGAGACCTCGACCACCTAGGTGAGCACCCTTGTATTTTTCTTCATCTTCTTCTTCTTCTTCATATTATTCTTCTTCGTTCACTTCTTCTTCTGTAAGTTTTAGGGATTGGGATTTTCTCTCTCTATAGAGTTGGGGGGTTTGGTAAGGATTGTATGGACGGGGTGTAGGCTAGATCGTGTGGGCTATGGAGTTGGGCTAGGCATATAAACTGGTCCCAATAGTAATTATTGGGTTTGGATTAATTATTTTGTGATCTATTAATGACTTTGTGTCACAACCCGTACCCGTTTTTTTTAAAATAGATACGAGACGTGTCCAAGCCAGCCTACGCTGCAGTATCGGCGGTAGAACTCTGTCACGGCCATGAAGATCAAAATCACAAATAATACTAATTCATAAAATTAATTTAATTTACAATGATTACAAGTTTTACATTTGCAAAAAATATAAACTTGTACAAATATTGAATGACTAATACTCAACTATCTAACTAGTCTCTTAGGCTTTTGTCTGCAAGTATCCCCGTCACTCCCCAAGCTAAATGAATCCACGACTAACCTGAAAAATGTTGGTTTCCAGTCAGGAATGGAACGAGCACAATTCACTGAATGCAATTTCAAGTAAAGAAAATGACTATAAGACAAAGGTTAGACATCAATCATGGGTTTGAAAATAAACAGGAAATACGAAAAACCAATAGTAAATAAATAGACACCAAATACTTTCCCCAACTGTTAGAAGTACCTTTGATATGTGATCGATCTCGGAACAATTATGCGACACGGTCTACACGGTCTAAAGTTACACGGTCTACAGTTACACGATCTACAGTTACACGTCTACAAAAAATATTACAGTAAAGAAATACTGTCTACAAAATAATAATCAGGATCTACACAGTTTAAATGAAGAAATAATCACGGTCTACACTGTCTACTTTACAATAAATAAATCAATGTCTACACTGTCTACTTTGCAATAAATAAATCACTGTCTACACGGTCTACAAGAATTAAATGCAATAATAAACACGGTCTAAGGTCAGATCACACATCCTTGGTACTTCTCATTCCCGACTCAATAATTTATAATAGAAAATAATCACATAACCAATGGCCAATCAATGAAATATAGTGAAAATCAATATCGAAATACAGACAATAAACTGTACTCGCCTGTGGTCCTGTGCTGGTGAAACCGATGATCCAAATCACTCAATATGCCCCAATAGTCAAAACCCGTACAACAGTCCCCTGAAGCTGAAATAGACAATACCAATAATCTTAGAATAGTCCAATTAGCTAGGATCATCTGTCCTTAAGTCCAATTCTGGACACAGGGGCAAAACGGTAATTTCGGGCCAAAATGGTGTCCGCCGTTGGACCCGCTTTGCACCGAAAACGTGCCAGAGTCAATAGTCTCTAAAGTCGTCAAAATATATGTCTACGGATCTAGGTTTTCGATACGAACCCAACCGTATGTCCAAAGTTGGATTCTGGCGGGCCGTGCACAAAATTGCCCGTTGAGTGGGACCGTAGGGCCCGCAAAACGACGATTTTATCAACGGTCTCAGAATTGGACCAAACTTGGCGTACAGGACCAGAAAAATGATACGATTCTATTGGCGTAAGTTTTGTCTCGATCTAACGAGCATGCACAAAGTAATTAAGAAATTTGCAAAGTGCACGATACGGTGAATTTTGACGGATATGCATCAAATTCGTCGCGCACACGCGACCAATTTGAATTCTGTCAAAGCCCATACGACCATGAAGCCGTTACGCAGCTTTCGATGCCTATGGTGCGCGACCACGTCGCCCAGTTTGGCGGGACGCACGTCGTGTGGATGAATTTTCTAGTTTTTCAAAACTGTTAATCATGGGTTTTCCTGATTTTTGAACGCAAATAGCTTAAACTATATTAACTGAAAACAGAAACTAATAGAAGGGTTTCAAACTCTGATAGATTGTCTAAAATATTGTCGAGATGGATTTACTAAACTGATAATAAATCGATTGGAATCGTTCTCCAAAAATGGGTACTTAGCGTTCCTATACCCGGTTTTTAAATGGCAATTTCCGTCGATTTCTTTATTGATTTTCTGAGTCAAATCCTCTAGGAATCTCGAATCTATTTTCTAGTACTCTAAGAGGGTTATATAGGCTTTCCATAACAATTTACGGTTTATAAAATGACTCAGAAACGAGGGAGAAATTATACCTTGAAGTTGGCGCTTCGCCATTGTACTGCTGCCGCTACTCCTCTGTGTCGTGCACGGTTTTTCGTATTTTCGGCCAGTCGAAGGCGCACCCAGGGCGGCACGCACGCACGGGGGTACGCCCAGGTGGGTGGCGGCATGGGTTTGCGTCGAGGGTTAGGGTTTTGATGATTTCTCGCTCTCGATCCCTCTATCTCGGATATAAATATATGCAGCCTATGTTTTCAACAGAGACGCGTGCGTTTGGGGACTTCTTGTGTGGGGACTCCGGGTGGCCAGTGGGCCTGGAGTAGCTGGGTTCGGGGTTGTTGGGCCGAGGCCTGCTTTTGCTTCTTTCTTTTTCTTATTACTCTCTATTTCATTCTTATTAATTATTAACTATATATCTATTATACAAAACACAAAGGTTTTTGAATCCTAGGGCTGACTGTGCCAAGATAAAGAGTGGTTGGGATTTAATCTTGGTGAATCAATGGTTGTGGGGTTTTATGGGGTAAGGGCATTATTGAGAGTGGGGTTTTATAGGGAAGAGCATTATTGGGAGTGGGATTTTATGGGGAATCCAAAGATGGGGATTTAATATTTTGATGGTTAGGATTTAAAATTGGGGGTCCAAGATTATGATAATAAAACTAAAACAAAACATATATATTGTTAGTCCCGGGGCTTGATCAAAGATGGTAGACTCGATGTCGAGATCAGAGGTTCAACAAACGTTCACCTTCTGATTATTCTCGAGATCCAAGAGGAACACTATAATATAAATCTGATTACAAAAGCAACAATAATCAGAAAGTAAATCTCACGTTCTTCCTCGCAATCGCAGTTGCTGACGGACAGAACTGAGTTCAGAAAATAAATCTCACATTCTTCCTTGCAATCGCAGTTGCAGATGGACAGAACTGAGTTACAACTTAGATGAAGGAGAAGAAAGAAGAAAGAAGAAGAGGAAAGGTTCTTGCTGGGGTGATTAAGATCACCGTTGCTCAAAGCAAGATTCGCCCCAACACGATCTGCTTCCAGGAACCAGCAAGTTCACGAAGAACTTCTGGAACGCTCGTAAGTCAATATTTGAGACTTGAACGGGCTTCCTGGACTTTACAGACTCCCTTAATTCTCTTCTTGGTGCATCTTTCAAAGGAGGCCAAGGGGCTCTATTTATAGAGTGGAGTTGAGACTTCACCTCTTCTCCTATCCGATGTGGGACTAAAATACCAATACTCAAAAATAGAGTTTGATATTTTAGATCATCCCACAATTAGCATAGAAGTGTGCCAGTCCACGCCTACCCCCCGAACACTTCCGTGCATGCACGAGACATCCTGGAGTCCGTGTCCGAGTCCGAGCCCGCACAACAAAAATCAACTTGCATCCTTGTTGGATTTAATCCTTTTTCCTTCTAGGAAAATACTCCCACATGGCACAAACTTGTGCCCCACTACACCTCATGTGCACAACTCAACACAAGCAATGCATTATATTGAGATACTCACAATTTGGTGTAGCCGATGTGGGACTATCTTTTCTAGTCCAAAGGCAAAAAACACCAATAATCCCCCACATATCTCAATATATGGGTTGAGCGTTCCCCACAGTGATTGCCCATCATGCATTAGGAGAGATGTCGCTACGACTTGAATCTTCCCGCATAGGTTAAATAACAGATTGATACAAGAATGGACTAAGCCTTGAATTCTGCACCATAACTGTAATTCTTCCTACTCACATAATGACATCAACTGTGCTTCTGGCTGCACATTGAAGGCCTTGTGCCAGCCTGGTTTCAGTGTATAATTTTGGGCGTCTACAAGTTTACCCTCAAGAGACGGCCTGATATCTCTTTCCATACACTATAGGTGAGTTCTTTATTAAAGAGATATGGCATGAAGCCTTGCGCTTCCTTGCGGTGCTACGCCGCTATGACATGGCCTGAAGCCGAGGCATTACCCCTACCTGGGAACCTCATCGTAGTGTCATACTACTGTAGCATGAGGTCACAAGCCTCTTTGTAGTGCCAAACTACGCAGCATGAAGCCTAAGGCTTCCTTGCGGTGTTACGCCGCAACGACATGGCTTGCAATGCCGAGGCTTTACCCCTACCTGGGTACCTCATCGTGGTGTCGTGCCACTGTAACATGGGGCCATCCTCCCCTTTGTAGTGCTGTCTACAACTCTTTAATTACGTCATACAGCATTAGGCTACCTGCCTATTTGCGGTGCTACGCCGCTATGACTTGGCTTGCAAAGCCGAGGCATTACCCCTACCTGGGAACCTCATGGTGGAGTCATCCCACTGTAGCATGGAGTTTCACTCCTTGTAGTGCTGCTCTACCGTGCTTCCTGTAAAGCACACCAGGCATTCACTCTGCCTGAGAACTCGTTAAGGCGTTTAAGCCAACCTTCCACAGGATTTGTTTTTTCCGCAGAAAAATACATAGTAGACAACAGTAGTTATGGGTCCGTATCCCTTCCATGTTTCAGAGAACAAGTACCCACTGTTACCTGATAGTTTCCCAGTCAGTGATCCTCCTTTGAACCAAAAGTTAGATGCCTAGTAGATTTCTCTTTGAACTAATAGCATAAAACTTTATGGTAGGATTACAAAGACACACTATCAGAATGTCTTCAAGCCCATTTTACAAGCTGTGTCATCGACCAACTGGCGCTTGAGGCCCTTTGTGAACGGATCTGCCAGGTTCTCCTGACTTCGAACATCAATCACTGCAATTACACCTCTTTTGATAAGATCGTGTACTGCCCTGTGCTTCAACCGCACAGTCCTCTTCTTTCCGTTGAAGAGGTCATTTAATGCCACCGCCGCAGTCGCCTGGTTGTCACAGTATATCGGTATTGCCGGTATCTGAGCCCCAACCACTGGAAGATCATACATGAGCTCCCGAAGCCATTCTGCTTCATCTGCTGCAGCTTCAAGTGCATAGAATTCAGATTCCATGGAGGAACGAGAGAGTATAGTCTGCTTCTTCGACTTCCACGATATAGCAGCTCCACCCAAGGAAAAGACATATCCACCTGTGGATCTCTCGCTTTCCACATCTGAACACCAGCTAGCATCACTGAAGCCTTCCACTACTGTCGGATACCCGTTATAGTACAGTGCATATGTCTGAGTCTTCTTGAGATCTCTCATAACCCGTTTTACAGCTTTCCAGTGCTCAATGCCTGGGTTTCTCGTGAAACGACTCAGCATTCTCACAGCAAAACTATGTCAGGCCTTGTGGCAGTAGTAGCATACATCAAACTTCCAATTACGCTTGCATACTCCAGCTGTCTGACGCTTTCCCTTGAATTAGGCTTCAGTTTCAGATCACACTTGTACGGCATATCGATCCCTGGAAGATCCTGATACCCGTAACGAGTGATCATCTTCTCAACATAATGAGACTGTGACAGCGCTAGTCCAGTGTCTGTCCGGATGATCTTGAGTCCCAAGATGACATCTGCATCCCCCAAGTCCTTCATACTGAACTTGGTTGAGAGGAACTTCTTTGTCTCTGTGACACAGCCTATATCCGTACCTAGGATTAGCATGTCGTCCACGTACAGACAAACGATGACTCCTCTTCCATCAGCGAACTTTGTGTAAACACATTTGTCCGTCTCGCTGACTCTGTAGCTGTTTGACCTAATAACTTTGTCAAACTTCTCATGCAACATCTTGGGAGCTTGCTTCAAACCATACAATAATTTTACCAACTTGCAGACTTTGTCTTCAAGACCTTTGACGACAAATCCATCTGGCTGTTGCATGTAAATCTCTTCGATCAGCTCTCCATTCAGGAATGTGGTCTTTACATCCATCTGATGTATCACCAACTTATGTATAGCTGCTAGAGCTATCAACATCCTGATGGTGGTCATCCGAGCTACTGGAGCGTACGTGTCAAAGTAGTCTATCCCCTGTTTCTGAGAAAATCCCTTGGCTACCAGCCTGGCCTTGACCTTGTCAATAGTTCCATCTGCCTTCATCTTCTTCTTGAAGATCCATTTACATCCGATGGGCTTTTCTCCTTCAGGTAGATCTACCAACACCCATGTGTTATTGGAGGTGATAGAGTCAAACTCGTCATTCACTACCTCCTTCCAGAAGATAGCATCTCTGGTCTTCATCGTCTCATCATAGGTAAGCGGATCTGCTTCCACATGATAGGTGACAAAGTCATCTCCGAAATCTTTCGGTCTCCTCGCTCGCTTAGCTGACGGCTCTGCGAGTTTTGGTACAAGAGTTGTTTCTTCAACAACAGCTTTTTCTTGGACTACTGGCCCATATGAGATTTCAGTCTCATTTGCACCTACATCATTTTTCAGAATGTCCGAAAGAACAATGTTTTTGTCATCACGAGATTCGATGATATGATTAGACTCAATATCAAAAAATCTCCGAGCATCACTCTTCTCGGCATACCCCAAAAAGATTATCTTCGTAGTCCAAGTCCCCAGCTTCTGAATCTTCAGATCTGGGAGCTTCACATAAGCCAGAGACCCCCACACTCGAGTGACATTCAAGTTAGGTCTGACTTTGAACCAGTGTTCATGAGGAGTTACGTCCGAAGTTGCATACGGCACTCTATTTAGAATAAAAGTGGTCGTCCATGCAGCTTCTCCCCATTAGCATTTAGGAAGACCCATAGTTAACAGTATTGAGTTCATCATTTCTGTCAACGTTCTGTTCTTCCTCTCCGCTATCCCGTTAGATTGAGGAGAATATGGAGCAGTAGTCTCATTGATGATTCCATGTTCTTTGCAGAACGATGCAAATTCATGAAACCTCTACTCTACATCTCGATCACTTCTGAGTAGTTGTAGATCGGTTTAACGTTCAGCTTCAGCCCTGAACACTTCGAACCGGCCTCTGTGGAGAATTGATAAAAGTCACAGATATCTGAGTGTACTAACTCCAGATGATCAGTACTTTAGTTCAATCGTCTGAGCAGCTTCCCAACAGTCTTGTATCTGTACAGACCTTAAACTCCTCCACCTCCTTACCCCCACATTCCGAAGATAAGGTCCCGATAGGACAGCTTGAGTCTGCTTCTGTCATAGAACAACTCTCAGTCTACTCAATGAAGTAACTTCATCGCCATCAGCAGAAGTTCGAACATTCCTTCAGCATCGAACAACTTTTCGAAGCATGTTCCTCGCCAAAAAATTACATCTGGCTAGTACGAATGTCCATATTTCAAGTCTGTATCAGATAACAGACTTTCTGAGATCAGATCGCCGAAAAATCTCTGATACGTGCAACACGCATTCCAGTGTCCTTGTCGGTGGTTAATAATCACTGTCTCGATCTTCAGAACTTCTGCTAGATATATGTTCGCCATCGAGACCTTCGTCATAACATGACACGTCCTTGGTGAACAGCTAGCTCATTTGAGAGCACACGTGGTCAGATGCACTAGTGTCAGACCACTAGTTAGCTACCACGCTAGATAACTCAACCTGTGCAACAATAGCAACCAAGTTAAGTAATCAAAATAACCAAGTTTAGCTATACCTGCTATTTTGGTTTGGGCTTGGATTGGCATTCACTCATGTAGTGGCCATTCTTGTCACAGTTGAAGCAAGTCACGTGGGACTTGGACTTCTGTTGCTTGAACGAAGGACCGTTCACTTTTAGATTAGTGGAGTCCTTCTTCTTGTGATGAGAAGCCACCTGCTTCCCCTTGAACTCTCTTGTCTGTACCAAGTTGGCCTTAGCCAGTTGTTTGGACAGAGAGTCCATCTTCTGTTGAGATCGAATTTCGTCCTCAATGTGGATCTCTTGTAGAAGATCTTCCAAGCTAATGTCCAGCTTCTTTCGATGCATTCTAGCATAGAAGTTGCTCCAACCAGCAGGAAGTTTCGAGACTATCCCTCCAACGACAAACTTGTCGACGAGGGACATCTTCTCGTCATCTAACTTCTGGCACAACTTCAGGAATTCCTTTACTTGAGGTAGCATCGCCATTTCGTCTTCGAAGAGCCACTTGTGGTACTTCTCGATGATGAAGATTTTGGACCTGTTCTCATCATCTTCATATAGCTTACCCAAAGAATCCCAGATCTCTTTGGCATTCTCCTTCTTGGAATATGACTCTGCCAGAGAGACTTCCATAGAATTGAGAATCAGCAGTTTATATACGCTGTTTTTTTTTCTTCCATTTGCTCTGCTTGACGAGTGCAGCAGCAATAGCATCGACAGTTCCTCCTTCTGGAATTGTCGGTTCATCCTCAATCAACACATGGTCTACGTCCATGAGTTGAAGATTAAGGGTGACCTTCCTCTTCCAGATTTGAAAATGTTCTCCGTCGAATTTCTCCAACTCATTAAAGCTGGTATCGATGAGAGAAGCACGAGAGTTCTCCATCTACAAGGATCTTGCTTTGAGATTGTTAGTCCCGGGGCTTGATCAAAGATGGTAGACTCGATGTCGAGATCAGAGATTCAACAAACGTTCACCTTCTGATTATTCTCGAGATCCAAGAGGAACACTATAATATAAATCTGATTACAAAAGCAACAATAATCAGAAAGTAAATCTCACGTTCTTCCTCGCAATCGCAGTTGCTGACGGACAGAACTGAGTTCAGAAAATAAATCTCACATTCTTCTTTGCAATCGCAGTTCAGATGGACAGAACTGAGTTACAACTTAGATGAAGGAGAAGAAAGAAGAAAGAAGAAGAGAAAAGGTTCTTGCTGGGGTGATTAAGATCACCGTTGCTCAAAGCAAGATTCGTCCCAACACGATCTGCTTCCAGGAACCAGCAAGTTCACGAAGAACTTCTGGAACGCTCGTAAGTCAATATTTGAGACTTGAACGGGCTTCCTGGACTTTACAGACTCCCTTAATTCTCTTCTTGGTGCATCTTTCAAAGGAGGCCAAGGGGCTCTATTTATAAAGTGGAGTTGAGACTTCACCTCTTCTCCTATCCGATGTGGGACTAAAATACCAATACTCAAAAATAGAGTTTGATATTTTAGATCATCCCACAATCAGCATAGAAGTGTGCCAGTCCACGCCTACCCCCCGAACACTTCCGTGCATGCACGAGACATCCTGGAGTCCGTGTCCGAGTCCGAGCCCGCACAACAAAAATCAACTTGCATCCTTGTTGGATTTAATCCTTTTTCCTTCTAGGAAAATACTCCCACATGGCACAAACTTGTGCCCCACTACACCTCATGTGCACACCTCAACACAAGCAATGCATTATATTGAGATACTCACAATTTGGTGTAGCCGATGTGGGACTATCTTTTCTAGTCCAAAGGCAAAAAAACACCAACATATATAATTGGGGGTCCAAAGAATCAAATTCACACAGTTATTAAAAAAAACTAAATAATTGAAAAAAAAAACTAAATATAGCCCAGAACTTTCTCCTCCGCACAGAACTTTTGCAAACGAAAAAGCTCGGACTCCAAACTAAAAAAAAACTAAAAAAAACTAAATAATTGCAAACGAACAGTGGAGGCAAAAAACTAAATAATTGCAAACTAAATAGTCCAGAACTTTCTCCTCCATTCCCACGAACTTTCTCCTCCGCACAGAACTTTTCCATTCACCCCCCTTACCAAACGGAACAGCTTCCTCTCCTAGGGAATCATCGCAATAATGCTCTCTGCCGCCTCATCTGCCCAATTGGTAATCCTGCCCGCATTGGGGATCCCGCGCTCACAGCTTTCTCTCCTCTTAAACCCTCACGCAAAGCTTCCTCTCCTCTCCTTTGGTAACAGAATTGGCCTGAGCTTCCTCTCCTCTCCTCCAGCGTCGTCGGCGTGCTCCTCGGCTCTTCCTTCAAAGGAACCGTCGACGTCAGAGAGGAGGTACACCGGTCCGTCCCTCTCTCCCTTTCAATTCCTTAGTTGTCTCCAAACTCCAAGCTTTTTTGTTTAGATCAACAGAATTGTTTTGTAATTGATGCCGATTGAACAAAATAAAGTATTTGTAGTCTATGAGTTTTTTTATGTAAACTTACAAAATGTGGAATTACTTTAAAAAAACGTAACGGTAAAAATTTTGAATTTTTTTTTATGTGGTTAGGTTATCTGTCAATCCTTTTTTATTTAGATGTTGTAAATAGTTCTTTCCCGAGCAAACGTTGGAGAAAATTGGATGTTTCTATTAGGGTTTATGAATGATCCCACGATTGAACGAATTTGAGACTTGGAATTAGGGTTTTGCGATGATTGAACAAATAATTTGTAGCGTATTAGTTTTTTCTGACATTAATTTATATAATGTGGAATTTGGTTTAAAAACTTACTTTTGAATGTTTGGATTGTTTTTTTGGTTAAGTTATTAAGTTGTAATTTTTTTCTTCTTCCGAACGAGACATGATTGATTTAAAATGTGAGACCTTGCCATTAGGGTTTTGTAATCAATGCCATTATTGAACAATTCTTGAAATATAGGGGTTTCTTGAAAGAATATCTTTTAATTACTTTTTATAAAAAATTTTTGTCTGATTTAACTACTATTACTCTGGGATCTATGACCGATTTATTTTTATTGGTTATGTTATCTGGCAATTCTTAAAAAAGTTGTAATTGTTTTTTTTCCAATAAGGAATTGTTTTATAATTGATGCCGATTGAACGAAATAAAGTATTTGTAGTCTATGAGTTTTTTTTATGTAAACTTACAAAATGTAGAATTACTTTAAAAAAACGTAACGGTAAAAATTTTGAATTTTTTTTTTTATGTGGTTAGGTTATCTGGCAATCCTTTTTTATTAGATGTTGTAAATAGTTCTTTCCTGAGCAAACGTTGGATATTTGCAATACAATACAATACAATACAATTAGGGCTTCATTATTTTCTTGAAATATAGGGGTTATAGGGGTTTCTTGAAAGGATATCTTTTAATCTATTGACACAGTGGTATTACAGTGCAAGAAATTTTATTGAGACACGGATTCAGTCTACAGAGAACTGAATCAGTGGTATTACCAAGAAAATTTATTGAGATAATAATTCAGTACCTTAACCCATACTAATCTATTGACACAGGTTCACATTGAACAAGGCTGGCCCTGTGCGGAATCGTTGGTTACTCTCTTGGCTGGAAGGAATTGCTGGACAAAGGTTTGTAATCATGTCGCATTCTCCTTTCAAGTATTTGCTCTTCCATTTCGTAATGCTAAAGCTCTATGCAACTTGAGTGTTCATATTGTTTATTGGAATTTTAAGTCAAGAGACAGTGAGACAATCGAATGATTCATTCTTTTGTGAACTAATGAATTATTTTTGTTGCTTTTTGTAAAGTGAAAATACAAAATTTGAGTATAAATTGATCAACTGTAGAGAAAGTATTTTTGTTGTTTTTTGTAATAGTTTATGACATTTTATATTAATATATGATATTTTTGGAATTATACTTATAATTTATTATTATTTTAATAGTAAGCGTTATGCCCCCTGGAATAATATTCTAGCTACGCCACTGGCAATAAGGGTTTTTTTTAATTGACGCGTCATTGAAATTTTTTTGGATGTTCTATTAGGGTTTAACAAATGTTTAACATTTTTGGTAAAATAATTTGTAGCCTGTAAGTTTTTTCTGTTGTCAATATATAATATATTAGTTATAGTACTATATTTTAGATTGCAGTTGAGGTCAGGATAGACCCAATTACCAACCAGATATAGGACTAAACTTGGACGGGAAATACAAAATAGATATGTTACATGTAGAAAAACTTGAGGGGATTCATAACCAAATAGTTTTTCAGATATGGTATGCGTAGAAAATCTTAAAAGTGGATTTAAAACCAACCAGTATTTCTATGACCCTAAATCGAAATCGAACTGTGCCAAGATAAAGAGTGGTTGGGATTTAATCTTGGTGAATCAACGGTTGTGGGGTTTTATGGGGGATGAGCATTATTGGGAGTGGGGTTTTATGGGGAAGAGCATTATTGGGAGTGGGGTTTTATGGGGAATCCAAAGATGGGGATTTAATATTTTGATGGTTGGGATTTAAATCCATAAATAGTGTAATTTTCTTTTCTGGGTTTTCTTGCAAGAATATCTTTAATTAGTAAATTACTTTTGCCCTGATTGAACTACTGTTACTTTAATAGAGAAAATTGGATGTTTCTATTAGGGTTTATGAATGATCCCACGATTGAACGAATTTGAGACTTGGAATTAGGGTTTTGCGATGATTGAACAAATAATTTGTAGCGTATTAGTTTTTTCTGACATTAATTGATATAATGTGGAATTTGGTTTAAAAACTTACTTTTGAATGTTTGGATTGTTTTTTTTGGTTAAGTTATTAAGTTGTAATTTTTTTCTTCTTCCGAACGAGACATGATTGATTTAAAATGTGAGACCTTGCCATTAGGGTTTTGTAATCAATGCCATTATTGAACAATTCTTGAAATATAGGGGTTTCTTGAAAGAATATCTTTTAATTACTTTTTATAAATTATTTTTGTCTGATTTAACTACTATTACTCTGGGATCTATGACCGATTTATTTTTATTGGTTATGTTATCTGGCAATTCTTAAAAAAGTTGTAATTGTTTTTTTTTTTCCAAATAACGAATTGTTTTGTAATTGATGCCGATTGAACGAAATAAAGTATTTGTAGTCTATGATTTTTTTTATGTAAACTTACAAAATGTGGAATTACTTTAAAAAAATATAACGGTAAAAATTTTGAATTTTTTTATGTGGTTAGGTTATCTGGCAATCCTTTTTTATTTAGATGTTGTAAATAGTTCTTTCCCGAGCAAACGTTGGATATTTGCAATACAATACAATACAATACAATTAGGGCTTCATTATTTTCTTGAAATATAGGGGTTATAGGGGTTTCTTGAAAGGATATCTTTTAATCTATTGACACAGTGGTATTACAGTGCAAGAAATTTTATTGAGACAAGGATTCAGTCTACAGAGAACTGAATCAGTGGTATTACCAAGAAAATTTATTGAAATAATGATTCAGTACCTTAACCCATACTAATCTATTGACACAGGTTCACATTGAACAAGGCTGGCCCTGTGCGGAATCGTTGGTTACTCTCTTGGCTGGAAGGAATTGCTGGACAAAGGTTTGTAATCATGTCGCATTCTCCTTTCAAGTATTTGCTCTTCCATTTCGTAATGCTAAAGCTCTATGCAACTTGAGTGTTCATATTGTTTATTGGAATTTTAAGTCAAGAGACAGTGAGACAATCGAATGATTCATTTTTTTGTGAACTAATGAATTATTTTTGTTGCTTTTTGTAAAGTGAAAATGCAAAATTTGAGTATAAATTGATCAACTGTAGAGAAAGTATTTTTGTGGCTTTTTGTAATAGTTTATGACATTTTATATTAATATATGATATTTTTGGAATTATACTTATAATTTATTATTATTTTAATAGTAAGCGTTATGCCCCCTGGAATAATATTCTGGCTACGCCACTAGCAATAAGGATTTTTTTAATTGACGCATCATTGAATTTTTTTGGATGTTCTATTAGGGTTTAACAAATGTTTAACATTTTTGGTAAAGTAATTTGTAGCATGTAAGTTTTTTCTGATGTCAATATATAATATATTAGTTATAATACTACATTTTAGATTGCAATTGAGGTCAGGATAGACCCAATTACCAACCAGATATGGGACTAAACTTGGACGGGAAATACAAAATAGATATGTTACATGTAGAAAAACTTGAGTGGATTTATAACCAAATAGTTTTTCAGATATGGTATGCGTAGAAAATCTTGAAAGTGGATTTAAAACCAACCAGTATTTCGAGTAATGATTCGATAAAGAAGGCTAACTTTTTTGCGTGTGAAGAAAACATAGGTTCAAAGGTTTCCATCTCCTTGCCTTTAGTCCCATGTCCATGATTATTCGTCTCTCCTCTTGATCTTAATCCGTTGGGAAACCATCGCTGAAAAGATATGGATCAGAGGAAGAGAGATGGACATTCGAAATGTTGCAAGGACGCTCTCTGGAGCGATCATTGACAGTAAAAAATTAGCAAGTGTAATTATGATGGATAGAGCATAGATCAGAATTTAGTAAAGGACAGTGGAGGGAACAGTATCCCTGTGTAGTTTCTGGCCATTAGTATTTATAGGAATCATGCAAGTTATTGAATCTAATAGCCCCCATTGCCTATGTTCCCATGTCCTAATTGAAATTTTTGATCTTTGGACTAAACTTTGGAGCTTGTAGACAGATCTTTGGAATTTTTGAGTGTGTAGACAGATCTAACAGCCCCCATTTCCATTTCAGTAGAATTATTTTTTCTCATAATTTTAACATTTATTTTAAATGATTTAGTTGGACGTTGGTATTACTTGAAGAGCCTATCGATTTTTTCGAGTCGCACAAAGATGCTACCGGTATGGAATTTGTTAATAGACTTCAATGAATTCTATACTTCATTTATCATTATTAACCAACTTTATATACACACACTCTAGACATCTACTGATAGTTACATATCGAAAAGGCAATTAGCTCAACGCAAAAGGAGAGAGCGTGAACAATCACAGAGAAATGTAGCTCAATATGATGAAGGCTCTACCTCACGTAATGTTACAATTTCTGAACAAGATGTTAATCCAACTATCAGGTGATCATCCACTTGATTGTACATATGGTCTAATCTAATCTACTTTAATTTAATTATATTTCAGTTTTGGTTTCATTTGGATAGGTCTTTAGCTCAGTTTAGAAGGCAAGAACGCAAACGTGAACAAATAACCATATCTCGGTATATGACTCCTACTAGCATACTTCATGTACCTCGGATAACACCTACATCGTCCACTTCTCCAGTGACACCTGGTTTACCAACTTCTCGAGTTGAACGAGAATATGAGGGCACAGCTCAACGTAGACGGATTGAACAAGATCAAGAAACACATCATGTAACACCTGGTTTGTCAACTTCTCGAGTTGAACAAGAAGATGGATCAGCCTCGCAATTAATATGCAGGCATGTTCAACATATAGTTGGTCCACCAACACAGCTGGAGTCTGACCGACATTATCTTAGATTAATGAATATCGCATGCTCTCATTGCCCAGCTTTACATTGGTTGGATGAACAATTGTCGAATTCAACTTTAACAACACATCGATTTGGAACTTGCTGTTTACAAGGAAAAATAAAACTATGGGCACTTATCGAACCCCCTCCAACACTTCGAGATTTATATGATGGTGATAGTGTGCAATCAAAATCATTTCGACAGTATACTCGAGTGTATAATGCGGCTAATGCATTTACCAGTCTTGGCGCTTCCCTTGATCGAAGATTGATTGCTGGAAGAGGTCTGACATCATTTACAATTCATTGGGAATTACGTCATCGAACTAGCTCGCTTCTGCCACAACACAACCAAAATCCAAGTTATTGTCAACTATACATTTATGATCCGGCTGCTGCTACAGAGCTACAGAGTAATAGAAACCCTCATTTGAGAAGAGATGTCTTACAGATTATTCAAGATTGTTTATTACACGTAAATCCATTCATCAATCTGTACCAGCAAGCTTACACTATTTTAACTCAAGGGGATTTAGCTGGTCAAGATCTCCCCGTATATCTGCACTATAGTGCAAACAAGGATATACGACGGTATAATCTACCAACTGTAGATGAAATTTCAATTATTTTACCTGGGGATGGTCATCGACCTTCTGGTATGAGAGATATTGTTTTACATCTACGTGGAAATAATCAACTAATGCAAATCAACAAGGCTCATCCTGCATATTAGCCATTGCATTATGTATTATTATTTCCACATGGTCAACTTGGATGGGAACCTAATTTGAAGCAATGGGATCCTTTGCTAAAATAATTCTCACATAGATGTCTTATATTATGTGAGTATTATTGCTACCGTCTATTTGAAAGACATACAGAGTATTCTTCAATTTTGAGAGCAGGAAAGTTGTTTCAAGAGTTCATAGTTGATGCTTGGGCACAAACTGAGCAAAATCGTTTGACATACATCAAACTTAATCAGCAGAAACTCCGTTCGGAACTATATCAGGGCCTTACAGATATTGATGCATATGTCAGTGGCGATCAGATTGGACAGCGCATGATACTTCCATCATCTTTCACTGGTAGTACACATCACATGTTTGAAATCTTTCAAGACTCGATGGCTATCACACGGTATAACAAGCATCCAGATATATTTCTTACAATGACCACAAATCCAAAGTGGCCTAAAATAATTTCAGCTCTGCTGCCCAATAAAAATGCTATCGATCGACCTGATTTAGTTGCACGTGTTTTTGAGTTAAAAAGAAAGGCTTTAATGAAGGAGATTGATGTCAATAATGTATTTGGTAGGAAAGTAGCACACGTCTTTACAATTGAATTTCAGAAACGCGGGCTTCCACATATGCATGCTCTTTTTTTCTTTGTGGTCCAGATAAGATCCACACATGTGATCAAGTAGATAAGATTGTTTTTGCTGAATTTCTCGATCCTACTCAGTGTCCTGCATTATTTGAAACCATTATAAAATGTATGGTGCATGGACCATGTGGTGCTCGAAACCTAAATGCGTCATGTATAGAGAATGGTAATTGCACTAAGAGATATCCGAGAATTTACGTAGATTCAACAACCATGGATCGTGACGGCTATCCTATATATTGTTGTCGTAATGTCGGACAAATCTACACTTTAAGAGGGAATCAGGTTGATAATCGAGATGTTGTTGCATACAATATGTATCTCTCCCTACGCTTTAACTGTCATATTAACGTCGAAGTCTGTGCCGGAATAAGATGTGTCAAGTACATTCATAAATATATTTATAAAGGCCATGATCGAACCACAATGGTACTGGGGGCAGTAGATGAGATCCAACAATACCTTGATACAAGATATATTGGACCGCCAGAGGCAGCTTGGCAAATATTTGAGCATCCTTTACATCAGGAGATTCCGTCAGTACAAAGACTGGTCCTTCATTTACCAGGTCAACACCGTGTTACTTTTGATCCAGATGAAGATCCTGCTACAATAAGGGCTAGAGCTGATAATGAGAAGACAACTTTGACTGAATTTTTTACATGTTGTGCTTTACATGAGTCAGCACATGATCTTACTTACCAGGAGTTCCCCCAGAAGTTTGTGTGGAATAGATCCACAAAGGTATGGACTCCAAGACTATCGGGATATGCGATTGGCAGAATGTATTTTGCACCTCCTAACTCTGGTGAGTGCTTCTATCTGCGACTGTTACTTACAGTTGTTAAAGGACCAACATCATGGAAATATTTACGCACATTCAATGACGTAGAATACTCTACATTCAAAGCAACGTGTGTTGCAAGAGGTCTGCTTGAAGATGATTCAGAATGGAAACAATGCCTTGACGAGGCTTCAATTATGAAAACGGGATATCAATTAAGAAGATTGTTTTGTATTGTCCTAATCGAATGTTCACCGATCGATCCACTTGCATTGTGGAATCAATTCTCAGTTCATATTTGTGATGATCTTCAACATAAAATTCCTACTTTGTTCGCTATTTCTACTCCAACTCAATGTCGAATTGAAGATTATGGCTTATTCCTTATCAATGAATTTCTTCAGGAATCCGGTAAGTGTCTAGATGACTTTCCGCCGATGCCACTTCCTACACAAGATTGGAATGCAATTGTTGGCAATAGACTGTTGCATGAACATCAGGAACTCATAAATACAGCTAAACAAGTAGATGCACAGAAGTATGTGGATTGCCTAAACCATGCACAACGTAGTGCTTATTCGGCAATTACTTCTTCCATTTTCGAGAATAAAGGAACTACATTTTTTCTGAGTGGTGGTGCCGGTACTGGAAAAACTTTTTTATATAATGCAATAGCAACAAAGTTGCGTAGTCTTAAAAATATAGTCATCACTGTCGCATCTTCTGGTATTGCATCGTTGCTACTTATTGGAGGTCGTACTGCACACTCAATATTTCGTATTCCGCTAGACGTGCGTGATAATTCACTTTGTAATTTTAGTAAGCAATCTATACATGCACAATTATTCAGAAAAGCAAAGTTGATAATATGGGATGAAGTTCCGATGCAACATCGCCATTGTGTTGAGTCAGTAGATCGAACGTTGCGGAATATTTGTGATAACGACAGAGCATTTGGTGGTATTACAGTTGTTCTTGGTGGAGATTTTCGACAAATATTGCCAGTCATACCAAAGGGGGTTCGCGAAGAAATTGTTGGAGCCTCATTGAGACGATCTGCATTGTGGTGTTCTATTCAAGTTTTGATATTGGATAAGAATATGCGGCTGGCTAACTCTTCTATTGAAAATACAAATTATGCAAAATTTATTTTGGAGGTATTTATAAGTATTATCTTTATCACCATTTTAGAATTATACCATTTTAGAATTATGGACCTTTAACTTAGGTAATTTCTATTCATGTAATAGGTCGGCACAAATCCTACAGAAGTCGTAGAGCTTCCCTCCCATATATTCAGATGTAATGATTTAAAAGAGTTAGTACTAAGAATTTATCCACAGCTACATGTTGAGGGCATGGTGACTCCGGCGTACCTGACTGAACGAATAATTCTTTCCGTACGGAATGATGATGTTAATTTAATAAATACAGTTGCTTTACAAATATATCCTGGAGAACAGATTACGTATTTAGCTGCAGACAAACTGGCTGAAACTGAAGAAACTGATCCTACAATTATAAATCGTTATCCTGCCGAGTACATAAACTCTTTGGATCCTCCTGGGCTACCACCGTTTAAACTTGACCTTAAGGTTGGTTGTCCAATTATTTTGATTCGTAATATTGCACCTAAAGATGGCCTCTGCAATGACACTCGCTTGATGGTTGTCAGATGTGCTTCCCGTGTGATTGAAGCTCAAATTTTAAATGGTGATAAAGCTGGCAGTTTTGTATTTATTCCAAGAATATCTTTATCACCATCAGCTTCAGAGTTGCCTTTTCATATGACAAGACGGCAGTTTCCATTTCGTGTAACTTATGCAATGACAATTAGTAAATCTCAAGGGCAATCTGTAAAGTATGTAGGAGTTGACTTGCGTAACCCAGTTTTTAGCCATGGACATCTTTATGTGGCACTTTCAAGGTGCACATCTTTCGATCGTGTTAGTGTTCTCTTGCAGTCTAATTCAAATGACACATTAAACATCGTCTATCCAGAAATTTTGCTATGAATCTCATTGATGACTATTTTATGTAAGTAAACATAGTTTTATTTATTTTATTCCTATAATAGTTGACATTTTGCAGTTTGTTATACTTGATACATGTTTCAACTTAATGATTTGTATTATTTTTAATGAAGGGCTACAAGATGTGGACAAGCCTGACTAATTATGGCAATGTAAGAAATTTTTTAACAGCTGTAAATTTTAAGTGAAATTTTAACTTTAGTTTGCTAAAATATTGGTTTAGTTTTTATGTAGAAGAATGCTAAAAATGATGCTTATCTGCGTGAAATTGTAAGTTGCTAAACGTACTTTATACTATACTATATTTGATCTCATTTGTTTTTTATTGTTTTTTTAATTATAGGTTAACTTACTTCGAAACATTAATAGATCTGTCAAGTTTTGTCCTTATACGAGACTTTAGGGTGACAAAGTATGCATGCCACTAGAGGTGATCATTTTCTTAATAAGAGTGCTTATATTAGTAACTATTTTATAATTATTATTTTCAGATAGTTGAAAACAGAATGGTACATGCAAATGTGACGGGGCTTGATCGCCATCATTGGATGATTTTTCTCACTGAGCGTGATTGGGTACTCAAATCTCGAACATCGACGCTCCCACTTAATATGGTAAATAAGTTTTTTACTTTATATTTTCAATATTATCAAATAAAAATGGTGAGTCACATTAACAATTTTGTGTTTTTCAAGTATTTAGGTTGTTGCTCATCCAAATGGCACTTCTTTATGGATTTCGATTGAGACTCGATCTCTTTATTATGTGATGAATAAGTTGTTTTCTGCGGAAGCATTACCATGGCCAAAATAGTGAGTTGTATAAACCTTTGTAGCTTTACTTTATGTTACAACAAAATATCTACCAAAAAGGGGTACTGATGTGTTTTCTATCAACTTAGGAAATTGGGCTTGGAAAGGAGAATCAGCACTTTTGGAAGCGGATGGGGAAATTTAGAATGATCACAACTCATGTCGTGCCTTAATTCCCCCAACTCTTGGGTTTTTTTTTACATTTTCTTTGCTTTCGGTTAAGATAAAACTTTTAGTCATGGTAAATGTATGCTACATGGGTTAAAATGATTATAGATTCCAGTTGTTTGATCATATTTTGAGTTTAATGATACATTAGGGGGGCTAAGACTTTGATAGCCCTTTAATATAGCAAGTCAAATGTGTGTTACTGCAGTGACTCAATCTGATTCTGGATACACATCATATATTGAAAACATCTATCGAAAAGTGTTGTTTCAGTGTTGTTTCAGTTGATTTATGTTAATTTTAAGATGTTCTGTGTAAACAATGATGTATGCTAGATTCTTTTGGCATATAATCATCCACTGGAAGAGAGAAACTTTGATGAATTTAAAGGTCAAAGCTAATACTTTTAACTTCTGTCACAAATTGTAATATTTTTGTTTCTTTTTATGAATCATGTAATTCAGGTAGTTTATCTTAATTTTGGGTCATTTATGTAAATACTGATGCATGTTGGGCTTCTTTTTTTTTGCATAAGATAGTTGGTAAGATCATGGCAGTTGATGTTCTTTGATGGGTTATTAGAAATTTTGGCAAAGGCGAGACGTGGAGGAAAGCTTAGTCATATAGTCATCCACGGCAAGATATATTTTTTGGTGACTTTGAAGCCCGAAGTTTATTTTTCTTGAATAATTTTCAATTGGATTGAAATCCTTATGACTCATTCAGTCCATGCCATTGGTTTGGGTTTATTAATGCAATTATTGATGTGCGATTGGACTTTTGGAATGTTTGAGATGGTCAAGGAGAAATGTAGGCCAATGTGAGAATCTTTTATCAATCCTAGGGCTGACTGTGCCAAGATAAAGAGTGGTTGGAATTTAATCTTGGTGAATCAACTGTTGTGGGATTTTATGGGGAAGAGCATTATTGGGAGTGGGGTTTTATGGTAAGAGAATTATTGGGAGTGGGGTTTTATGGGGAATCCAAAGATGGAGATTTAATATTTTGATGGTTGGGATTTAATATTTTGATGGGGGCCTCATAATGGTTGTGGATGAGCATTATTGAGAGTGGGATTTTATGGGAAATCCAAAGAAAATTCACATCCAGCAGTGGTTGTGATTTAATATTTTGATGGGGGCCTCATAATTATTATTGTTCGTTGAAAATTGGGGGTCCAAGATTTTGAGGGGGAATACCTGAAATGAACACGGGTTATGACTAGTACATATATATATATATATATATATATATATATATATATATATATATATATATTTTATATATATATATTTATATATATATATATATATATATATATATATATATATATATATATATATATATATATATATATACACGTATGTGGATACGTATATTCGTATATACATATATACACGTGCACTATTATTTATATAATTATATATACATACACATAAACACGTATATGTAATATATATATATATAAACACATTTATTAAATTAATATTTGTATTTACAAACCAATACACGTATATAGTATATATATTTATATATACAGGCACATACACATATTTTTATATCCATAAACGCACATATACTTATATATATGCGTATATCTATAATTATCTATATATATACATATTTCTATATATATTATTTATATATATATATATATATATATATATATTTACACACATATAACAAACCAATATCTATAAACACACACACACACACACACACACGCACACACAGATATATATATATATATATATATATATATATATATATATATATATATATATATATATATATATATATATATACAAACACATATATTATATATATCTTTGATAAAATAATAACTATTAGTAATAAATAATTTATTTATTTAACCTCAATAACTTAATAATAAAATAATAATAATAATAAAATCCAATAAATCAATAAAAGTGAATATATACCATCATGTGCGGTCTAAAAATCTCAAAACGTACAAGGACCTATTTTATATGCAATTATTATTGAATATCAATTATTAATAACATTTATAATATTTATTAAAATACTTAGAAAATATTTATTGATCATTAAAACGGAATACGACACCATCATACCCAAAATATATCAACACGAATGTTATTGGACGTCCCGCATGACTACATGGGCTTGGGCTTGGTACGGGTCAAGTCTGGGCTTCCTAAAAGTCAAAATATTAATAAATAACTAATTAAACTATTTATAGGGATTAATTCGCAACTTGGCCTAGTTTTTCTAGTTAGGACATCACTATGGCTCGGCCTTCCCCTACCATGGCTAAACACTAGTCAAAGCACGCCACTGCACTATCCGTGCCATGATTCCTAGTCACCTTGTACTCTAATCTAAACCATGGCGAAAATCATCTACCGTAATAATTAACTAAATAATTATTTACAAAAGTCTAAAAATTATCATTTAAATAAAATAAATAATGATAAAATATTTTCAAAAAATTTCGGGAAGGGAAGCTATAAATCTACCCACCTTAAAAATAATTTCGTCCTCGAAATTCTAATTCGTAGTTATTTCGTAAAATTCTAAAAGAAGTCTGCCCTAACCTCAATCTCTTTAAATTTAGTTTCTCAAAAAACGTTTATATCTTTCTCTAGTCATTTGGTATTTACGAAATCTCGAGGACTTCTACCCACCTTTAGTCACACTACTCCCTTGAAACACTGGTCACTAAAATCTTATAATCTTCTAACTAGTGGCTTATAACTCTTCCAAAAATATCTAGGACATATGGTATCTATAATCCTCTCGTATCTATCAAGCAACCCAAAATTTAACAAGCAACGAATTTATACAAGTAGCTAAGAAATATTGATAAATTCTAATAAGTTTGACTATTAATCGCTTCGAAGTATGGAGGACAGGAAGATAAGGCAGAATAATCGGAAGAAACTGTGAAGTTTCAGAGCGGTAGAGCATATCCAATGATACAGATAGAAAGATGTTTATGAACCATTGATTTGTTTGCTAAATCGAAGAACCCTTCGTTTCCTTGAGGGGCTTGCAATTCGTGCAATACCTAAATTCCGTTCTCAAAATTTTATCTGAAGAAGATTTTATAATGGGACGGAATTTAAGAAATCAAGTTTGTGATCTTGCCCGTGGTTATTTAAACACACGAGCAAGGGATAAAGGTGCCCTACAAGATCGTCTCGCGACTTCCAGGTAAGGGTTACGAATGCCTTCACCGTCTAGGAGGTGGGGACTACATAATAGGTATAAGGACCTATTTCAAATAGTTCGGCTTTATAGTCCAAATATGGGGTATGCCTAGATGGGTTGTACTGGGTCTTAATGGATTCCCCTATCTGGATATCAATAGTTGGCTGTTTGAACATTGGATTTCAATCTACAAGGATTGGACAAGGTCCCAATGATAAAACTCTGTCTACTAGGTTAGGATAACCTAGAATAGGATTCCTTCCAAGTGATTGAGCTAGTTGCTAGTCGGGTTGGTTAGCTAGGTCCATAAGCCTGAAATGCGCCTTCAGTGACTTTTGTGGTTAAGTAGCACATGAGGCCTCGATTGGGTGGACACTAGTGGCATATGCGTAGTGGGCTTCCAATAGAGCCTCAACCTTGACTCCATAAATCTCAAAACGTACAAGGACCTGTTTTATATGCAATTATTATTGAATATCAATTATTAATAACATTTATAATATTTATTAAAATACTTAGAAAATATTTATTGATCATTAAAACGGAATACGATGCCATCATACCCAAAATATATCAACACGAATGTTATTGGACGTGCCGCATGACTACATGGGCTTGGGCTTGGTACGGGTCAAGTCCGGGCTTCCTAAAAGTCAAAATATTAATAAATAACTAATTAAACTATTTATAGGGATTAATTCGCAACTAGGCCTGGTTTTCCTAGTTAGGACATCACTATGGCTCGGCCTTCCCCTACCATGGCTAAACACTAGTCAAAGCACGCCACTGCACTATCCGTGCCATGATTCCTAGTCACCTTGTACTCCAATCTAAACCATGGCAAAAATCATCTACCGTAATAATTAACTAAATAATTATTTACAAAAGTCTAAAAATTATCATTTAAATAAAATAAATAATGATAAAATATTTTCAAAAAATTTCGGGAAGGGAAGCTACACTTTGGGCCATAGTAACTAAAAGCATAAATGATTAAACGGGCTCAATATAGTAACCTGGGCTATGGACGAATAAGGGTGTATTAGGGCCCTAATTATACTATAGGCCGTGTTTAAAGAGGATTGAGAAAATTGTAATTATATTTAAGTATTGGGCTGGAAGCCCATTGATAATAAATATATTTAGGCCAGTGGAAGAGTTAGATATGGGCTTAATTGTAAGTTCAAGCTTTAGATTTAATACATGGGTTGATGTTTAAATATTTGTGCATGAAATGGGATTTAGGTTCTTCTTGGGTTTTAATTGTAACTTTGGTTTAACATATGGATAGTTAGAGGACTGGAATAATTTTAAGGGGTTGTTGGGGCTTAGATGATTCTAGTAGGAAGTTCATGGTATGAGAAGGCAATCTAATCATAGGATATTGTATTTATGATTAGGTTTTGGACTAGAAGCGAACCTCAGCAATTTGGACTCGAGGCAAGTACTCTATATTTATGTTTCAAAATACTTAATAAATGCAAGTTCTTTATTTTATTCCTTAAATTATCATGAATCATATTGTGACACGACTTGTGACATGTGATTCCGTATTATTGCTTTGGCACGTGATTCTGAATCAAATACATCTTTAAATCTTGTCATTTCAGATTTCTGAATCATGAAGTATTAAAAGACATCCAGTTCCGAATCTTGGTTGATATGAATCATAAGACATCAAGTTCCGAATCTTTCTCGATATAATTTTTTGAATCACAAAAAAAGGGAAAATACCAAGTAGATATGTGGTCAACCCAATATATTTCGAAGCATAGCTTGACATACACTACACGTATGTCCAAGCCTGACCAGTCCGAATTTAAACCGTAGCCAGTCACAAATTGGAACAGTATTTCAAATAACATAGTTTGCAAGTGTGCATCCATGATTCATTGTATGATTCTGTGACAAATTGTATTTATCATGTTTCATTATGATTCTCATAGTTTCTCATGTTGTAGGTTACATTCCATTACAGTATTTCATTGCATTGTCTGGTTCAGTTTTCTAAATACTTTTATTGCTTTATTTATTATGGTTTGACATTTATACGGGAATGTACTTTGCTTTTTTCTGATTGGATCGTTGTCTACCAGGTGATGACAGACTAGCATGGAAGATTGCTTTGGAGGATTAGAGTTAGAGTTAACATAGACCATTGTTCACTACAAGAAAAAGTGCTTTTTTGACGGTTAATCCCGGTCAAGAAAGGCTTATCTTGACGATTATGGATTCGTCAAGTAGGCCAGAGTCAAAAAAAAGTCCTCACTTTTCTTGACGGTCTCTGACAAGACTTTTCTTGACGGTTATTAACCATCGTATAAAAATATTTTTCTTGCCCGTTTTTAGCCGTCAAGAAATCAGTTTTGAAAAACCGTCAATGTAGTTGAAAAATTTTCTTGACTCCGGCTTAGATGATGGTTAAAAACCGTCAATGAAAGGCCCTTCTGTAGCAGGATTGAGGTAATTGTTGACGTTTTATAACCGTCAAGAGAAGCTAAATTTTGTATAGCCAAAATTTTATTTATAATTATATATTATGAATCGAACACAAACATAATATCAATAATCCAGAAGATATACATACATCAAGTACTATAAAATCTAAATTTTATATTAATAAACTGTATATTGTTTAATTTATACACCACAAACTTCTAACACATCCAACACATGTTCAACCACAAACATCCAACACTTGTCCAACTACAAACATTTTCAACCAAAGTATGTAGTTTCCATAGATCTTAAACATCCAAAACTAATAATTATACAAATAAAACCAAAATAAGTAGCAAACCCGGCCGAAGCACATCCCTCCCATATTCAAAGCACCTTCATTTTCCATATAGTTTATGAGAGAAGAAAATAAATATATTTAATCATTTATGTGCACATGTTTGTATAAATTGATAACTGAGAACAAAATAAAATAACCACGAAGCCTACAAGTCAACACAATAAACAAATTCTACTCTCAAATTGTTCACGAAAAATTAATTTGCAGAGATTATGTTGGCATATTTTCTTCTAAGCAAAAAATTAATAAAACATACTAGTGTTGTTAGCAAGAAATCTGTCTAAAGAACGTATAGCTTTTCCCAAGTACAAACTAGTTAAGCCAGCTTGTCTATCCACAAGTGTGCTAAACTACACTTGTGATCATTTCATTCATGGGACATATATAAGCAACTTATTAAATCAGACAAACAAAGGGAAATTACAAACTGGCTATATAACAAAACCTTCTACAGGATATATGACATTAAGATATTTTTTAAGTTGTAGAGATTTAGGAATGAACTCGGGAAAATATAGATCCAATGCCAACCATCATTAGAATTTCTAAGAACTGATTTTTTGTTGAAACCAAAAACTGATTTCAGATAGTACTGCAATAAAACTATGTTAATGACAATCATACGAAGAAGTTAGCAAAAATTACAAAGAACTCCTAGAAAGCTCATCTTAGTAAAAAAATACAAAAAAGATGTTTACCAGTAAGACACCATTGATGTCAGACATTCCCAACTCATAAAAGAAGGAAATGGTTGATATACTCTTAAGAGTACTGTTAGTGTTTTTGCCTTTGGACTAGGAAAGATAGTCCCACATCGGATACACCAAATGGTGAGTATCTCAATATAATGCATTGCTTGTGTTGAAGTATGCATATGAGGTGTAGTGGGGCACAAGTGTGTGTCATGTGGGAGTATTTTTCTAGAAGGAAAAAAGATTAATTCCAACGAAGATGTAAGTTAATTTTTGTTGTGCGGACTCGGACTCGGACACGGACTCCAGGATGTCTCGTACATGCACGAGAGTTTTCGGGGGGTAGGCACGGACTGGCACACTTCTATGTTGATTATGGGATAATCTAAAATTTTAAACTCTATTTTTGAGTATTGGTATTTTAGTCCCACATCGGATAGGAGAAGAGGTGAAGTCTCATTCCACTCTATAAATAGAGCTCCTTGGCCTCCTTTGAAAGATGCACCAAGAAGAGAGTTAAAGGAGTCCGTAAAGTCCAGGAAGCTCGTTCAAGTCTCAAATATAGACTGATGAGCATTCCAGAAGTTCTCTAGAACTTGCTGGTTCTTGGAAGCAGATCGTATATAGGCGAATCTTGCTTTGAGCAGCGGTGATCTTATCACCCAAGCAAATCTGCCTTTCTCTTTCTTCTTTCCTTCTCTTCTTCTCTGATCTAATCAGATACTTCTTGTGGGCTTTCGTCGCTGCTACTAGCAACTCGATTTGTACCTTCCTAAAAGAAGATCTACTTTCGTTTGCTGTTGTATTGAAATATATTTATTTTTTTGTTACCCAGAATCCTCCAAGGATCGCTGTGTGCACCTTCTTTGAAGTGTTGCTACGAAACGTTATTACTATTGAGACAACTGTTTCGTTTCTATGTTTTCCATCAAAAATTATGCCTCAGGACTAACAATCTCAAAGCAAGATTAGAAGATGGAAAACTCTCGTGCTTCTCCCATCGATACCAGCTTTAACAAGTCGAAGAAATTCGACGGAGAACATTTCCAAATCTTGAAGAGGAAGGTCACCCTTAATCTTCAACTTGTGGACGCAGACCATGTGTTGATTAAGGATAAACCGACGATTCCAGAAGGAGGAACTGCCGAAGCTATTGCTGCTGCACTCGTCAAGCAGAGCAAATGGAAGAGAGAAAACATCATCTGTAAACTGCTGATTCTCAATTCTATAGAAGACTCTCTGGCAGAGTCATATTCCAAGAAGGTGAAGGCCAAAGAGATCTAGGATTCTTTGGGTAAGCTATATGAAGATGATGAGAACAGGTCCAAAATCTTTATCATCGAAAAGTACCACAAGTGGCGCTTCGAAGACGAGATGGCGATGCTACCTCAAGTGAAGGAATTTCTGAAGTTATGCCAGAAGTTTGATGACGAAAAGATGCCCCTCGTCGACAAGTTTATCGTTGGTGGGATAGTCTTAAAACTTCCTACTGGGTGGAGCAACTTCTATGCTAGAATGCATCGAAAGAAGATGGACATTAGCTTGGAAGATCTTCTACAAGAGATCCACGTTGAGGACGAAATACGATCTTAACAGAAGATGGACTCTCTGTCCAAACAACTGACTAAGGCCAACTTGGTGCAAATAAGAGAGTTTAAGGGGAAGCAAGTGGCTTCTCATCATAAGAAGAAGGACTCCACTAATCTGAAAGTGAACGGTCCTTCGTTCAAGCAACAGAAGTCCAAGTCCCACGTGACTTGCTTCAACTGTGGCAAGAAGGGTCACCACAAGAGTGAATGCAAATCCAAGCCCAAACCAAAATAGCAGGTATAGCTAAACTTAGTTATTTTGATTACTTAACTTGGTTGCTATTATTGTACAGGTTGAGTTATCTAGCGTGGTAGCTGACTAGTGGTCAGACACTAGTGCATCTGACCACGTGTGCTCTTAAAGGAGCTGTTCACCAAGGACGAGCCGTGTTATGATGAAGGTCTTGATGGCGAACATATATCTAGCAGAAGTTCTGAAGATCAAGGTAGTGGTTATTAACCACCGACAAGGATACTGGAATACGTATTACACGTACCAGAGATTTTTAAAAGTCTGATCTTAGGAAGTCTGTTATCTGATACAGACTTGAAAGATGGACATTCGTACTAGCCAGATGGTAATTTCTTCGTTAGAAACATGCTTCGAAAAGATGTTCAGTACTAAAGGGATGTTCAAACTTCTGCTGATGGCGATGAAGTTACTTCATTGAATGGACTGAGAGTTGTTCTATGATAGAAGTAGACTCAAGCTGTCCTACTGGGACCTTATCTTTAGAATATGGGGATATGGAGGTGGAGGAATTTAAGGTCTGTGCAGATACAAGACTGTTGGAAAGCTGCTTAGACGATTGAACTATAGTACTGATCATCTGGAGTTAGTACACTCAGATATCTATAACTTTTATCAATTCTCCACAAAGGATGGTTCGAAGTGTTTCTCGAAATGCACGTTCGTATGACTTCTCAAGTAGAAGGATGCAACATTCGAGTAGTTCAGAGACTTTAGGTCTGAAGCAGAATGTTGAACCAATCTACAACTACTCATAAGTGATCGAGATGAAGAGTATAGGTCTCATGAATTCGCCTCGTTCTGCAAAGAACATGAAATCATCAATGAGACTACTGCTCCGTATTCTCCTCAATCTAACGGAGTAGCGGAGAGGAAGAACAGAACGTTGACAGAAATGATGAACTCGATGCTGCTAACTGCGGGTCTTCCTAAATGCTACCGGGGAGAAGCTGTATTGACGGCCACTTTTATTCTAAATAGAGTGCCCTATGCAACTTCGGACGTAACTCCTCATGAACTCTGGTTCAAAGTCATACCTAACTTGAATGTCATTCGAGTGTGGGGGTGTCTGGCTTATGTGAAGCTTCCATATTTGAATATTCAGAAGCTGGGGACAATGACTACAAAGACGATCTTCTTGGGGTATGCAGAGAAGAGTGATGCTCGGAGATTTCTTGATATTGAGTCAAATCATATCATTGAATCTTGCGATACTGAATATTTTGAAGACAAGTTTGCAAGGCACAAGAACATTGTTCTAACGGACATTCCAGAGAATGATGAGGGTGTAAAGAAGACTGAGATCTTCAATGAGCCATTTGTCCAAGATAAAGTTGTTGTTGAGAAGACAATGATTGAACCAGAACTCGCTGAGACGTCGTCGAAGCGAGCGAGAAGGCCGAAGAACTTCGGAGATGACTTTATCACCTATCATGTGGAAGCAGATCTGCTTACCTATGATGAGGTGATGAAGACCAGAGATGTTATTTTCTGGAAGAAGACGATAGATAATTGTCATCCCCAGTTTTCATGAACAGGGGTATTTTAGTAATTTTTTACTTTAAAATTATTTTAGAATTATTTATTTTTTTATGATATTATTTTGGGGTTATTTTAGTCGGGTTCGAATTTCACCTCAATCCGACTTGTATTGGAGACCCGGGGTAGTGTTGACTCTAGTGGGCCCACACACTAGTTAGCCATGGCCCACATGTTAATTATTTTAGTTAGTGACTAGGCTAATTTATTTTGGTTAGGATTAATTAGATTTGTGTGTTGGAATGACTAAACTAGCCCCCGACTTAAATCCCTTTTCATGTATTAACTAATAGATAAGGGAGGGGGTATTTTGGGCATTCCACAATAGGACAACTCACCCCATGGCCGACCACTTCATGTGGATAGGGTTTAGCCACTCATCATTATCTCTTCTTCCATTCTCCCTCTTGTTCTTCCCCAAATTAATTTGAGAGCAATCCCTAATCATTTCTCCACCAAATCCTTCCATTTCTCCACCAAATCTTCTTCTTTCCTTCTCCATTCTACCCAAGGAAGGAGCTACCCAAGTTTGAAGAGATTCGGAGCTCGTTCGTATCCGTTTGGGATTCCTACGTGTCGGTGGCGTATCGAGAGGCTTTTTTTCGATCAGAGTCACCGGGAGGTATAAATCCCTTCTCCTTCTCATTTCTCTCATGCATTAGGATGATTTTGACCCATAGGAATGACTCCCATAGATGTGTCTCCATTTGTGTCCATTTCGTGTCCATTTGGAGACTTAGATGTGTTCTAATGGGTAGGATCGTTTCCTAGTGGGAAAAACCCTATTTGGACACATGTGGATTTGTTTATATATTGATTAGATGATGTTTTAATATTTATTCCAGATTTTTCTATGTGTTTAGGAATGTGTTTCCTATGTATCATATTGTATCATATTATAAATCTATATATATATATATATATGATGGTATATATATTATTCTCTCTCTCTCTCTCTCTATATATATATATATATATATATATATATATATATATATATATATATATATATATATATATATATATATATATTGGCTCATATGTATATATATGTATATATACTATGGTATATAATATGGTATGTGTGATTTTGTGTTTGGTATGGGGGCATATGGGGTTCGGCCAAGGAGGAGATTGGATGAGTGTTTGTGTGTTGGAGTGATGTGCATGTATGGTGTTTGAGTGAATGATTGAGTGTAGAGTAATAGAGAGTTTGAGGAGTGGAGAGTAGAGTTGAGAGGGAGGGGGGGGGAAACCCCAGCTATATGCTATCCTAACAGCAGCTATATGACGCCATACTCAGTCCATTCATGCCCCATTTAACCACCCATACCCAGCTGCAAACAGCAACTATGTGCTGTCCCATTCAGCCCACAAATCTGTCCTTAACACCCCTTAAACATAGCCTATTTAGCTGTCCATTTTAGCCACTTGTTGGCTGTCCCCTTTGATCCCAAAACCTGTCCTAACATGCACATGACAGCCCCCCCAAACAAGCCTATATATGGCTGTCCTTCAACTGTCCAAAACAGTCCAGATTTTAGCCCCCTTGCTGTCCATATTTCAGCCATAGCATAGCCACATATCAACCCCTTAAAACCCATCTATTGGCTGTCCCTTTGCAGTCCAATACCAGCCCCAACTGTCCATCAAACCACACCAAAACCATCACTATTTGCTGTCCTAAACCCCCTTGTGGCTGTCCCAATTCAGCCCCATGTACACCCTCCTAAACCCCTGAAAGCAGCCCCCTAAACTCAGTCCAAATTATCCCAAGCACAGCCCCAAAAACCTGTCCTAACATGACCCAAAATCAGTCCCTAAACCACCTCATATCAGTCCACTTTATAGGCTAAGTGTGTGTGTGATTATGAGTTTGTGTGTGTATGTGTGAGAGCCTAAATGAGTATAGCTAATAACCTATAGGTTAGCCTATGTGTAAACCTATAGGAAAGCCTATATGAGTGTGGTATCATGAGTGAGTTGTGTGGGTGAGTGCTAGAGTGATGTGAGGATAGTATATGATATTGGTAAGGTAATGCAAGTTTTACCTAGAAATAGGGTATTTGAGTTTGGAGTCTAAGATATAGTTATAACTTGATTACCCTTGGTTGGTAATGATCAAATATAGTGCTCATAGACTAGTTTTGACGTCGGTTGACCATTTTGACCAAAAGTTAACAAAAGTCAACCGAGAGTCAAACTTAGTCTTTAAGCGACTAGATTTTACCGAAACCAAACCAGAGTTGACCAGTTGACTGAAAGTCAACAGTTGGTCAACATTAGATTAGTTTGACCTAGGGTTGACCAGAGTTGACCAGTTGACCAAAAGTCAACTGTAAGTCAACCTTTGACCCCGTTTAACCTAGTTTGACTTGGATTGACTCCCAGTAACTTGGTATGACCTAGTATGACTCAGTTTGACCTAGATTGACCTAGTGTTGACTTAGACTTGTATTCATGACTTATATTAGTTTTCTTTTCAGTATAAAACCCTGTTTGACTCATAATATCTTATTTTAGGTCTGTGATTACTCTGAGCGTCTGTTCACCTTATCAGCTCAGGACCACAGGCGAGTATATTCACTAATAGTTTTTATTGTCTTGATATCTACTATATCCGATTCAGTTGTAGTATTTTATATGATTCTCAACACGACGGTTCACGGACTAGTATACGTCGGATCCTGTCATGAGATGTTATTCCTGGACTTTTTTGGTATATGGGTATGTGATATTTTCGTGTTTCCTGTACTTATATAGACATTGATTTGGGAGTGGATTGGCCCCCTGATCTCGAACCCTGTGTCATGACGTGCCATGTCCGGATCCGTGATACTATTCGGGGATGGGGGAATTATTAGGGGTTATGTGATCAAAGCCTCCCTGTAACTATTTTGCTAGCGTCACCCTCACCTCACGTAGGGTGTAGCAGATACCCCGTGTGCCAGTTATCCAAGTTGGATGGCATGACTCTCTATTGAGGACACCGCGGATTGCCGGGCCAAGTGGATAACTCTACCTTGACTTCCTAGCCGATCACATATCGCTCTAATAGTTCAAATCACATTTTACATTTATTAGTGTATCTTATATCCAGTTCATCTTTACTTTATGTACTTCTCACCATGCTATGATTTCCATTACTCACATGCTCTACCTGCCTTTATACTGTACCATGATTTGAGACTAAGTCCTGTTTGAAAGAAGGGTTACAACCCCCGTCCTTGTTTGGTTCAAGGGTTATAACTCGGCTTTCGAATGGTTCCCAAGTCGCCTATGCCTTTGTCTTGTATTTCATTATACTTTCGCTTATAGTATTTGTCAATTCATAAGGAACTGCTGTTGGTGTTTGTACTTGCTCATTTTCCTGACAGGATACCGTTGATATATTATAGATGATTCTGAGACTGATTGTCCGACCTACTATGGGGTCGAGTCTAACGGAGTAGACTTAGACCGTGGCTTGTTGGTAGAGCCACTATATTTTGCTTATCCTGAGTAGTATAGTTTAGTTAGGTTTGCATGGCCTGCGAGCCAGCTAGCACTTTCAGTTTGTAGTATCTTATATATATTTTCTGTGACTCTGGATGTTGTGTATAGCTCTGGACTTGTGTGAATCTTGAACTCTTTTCCTACTTTATCTATCATATTTTCCTTCCATGCTATATACCATAGTTTTGTATTTGTGATTGAGACTGTATTGCTATGTCACCTCCATTCGGAGAGTATATACTATACAGGTACCTTTATCTATTTTATCTATTTTAGTCGTAGTATTTACAGACCATATATACAGCGTTCTACCGCCGATACTACGGCGTAGGCTGGACGTAACCACGTGTTCGTGCCCCTCTTCAGGGTGCAGGTCGTGACAATAATGAAATTGAATCAATCACCTCCAATAACACTTGGGTGTTGGTTGATCTACCTGAAGGAGCAAAACCTATCGGATGCAAGTGGATCTTCAAGAAAAAGATGAAAGCTGATGGAACCATTGACAAGTTCAATGCCAGGCTAGTGGCAAAGGGGTTTTCTCAAAAGCAGGAGATAGACTACTTTGATACGTATGCTCCAGTAGCCCGGATGACCACCTTCAGAATGTTGATTGCTCTCGTAGCGATACATAAGATGGTGATACATCATATGGATGTTAAAACGATATACCTGAATGGCGAGCTGACCGAAGAGATCTACATGCAACAACCAAAAGGGTTTGTCGTCAAAGGTCTTGAAGACAAAGTCTGCAAGTTGGTGAAATCTCTGTACGGTTTAAAGCAAGCTCCCAAAATATGGCATGAAAAGTTTGACAAAGTAATAAGGTCAAATGGCTATAGGGTCAGTAAAACAGACAAGTTTGTATATACGAAGTTTGCTAACAGAAGAGGAGTCATCGTTTGTCTATACGTGGACGACATGCTAATCCTAGGTACGGATATAAGCTATGTCACGAAGACGAAGAAGTTTCTCTCGACGAAGTTCAGTATGAAGGACTTGGGGGATGCTGATGTTATCTTGGGACTCAAGATCATCCGGACAGACAATGGATTAGCGTTGTCACAATCTCATTACATTAAGAAGATGCTCACTCGATACGGGTATCATGATCTTCCTTTAATTGATACGCCGTGCCGGGGTGATCAGAAGCTGGAGCCAAACTCGAAGGAAAGCGTCAGGCAGTTGGAGTACGCTAGAGTCATCGGGAGTTTGATGTACGCTACTATTGTCACTAGGTCGGACATAGCTTTTGCTGTGGGAATGCTGAGTCGATTCACTAGCAATCCAGGCGTTGAGCACTGGAAAGCTGTGAAGCGGGTTATGAGATATCTCAAGAAGACTCAGACATATACACTTCACTATAGCGGAGATCCATCGGTAGTGGAAGGCTTCAGTGATGCCAGCTG
This sequence comes from Iris pallida, assembly GCA_029216955.1. Lineage (NCBI taxonomy): Eukaryota > Viridiplantae > Streptophyta > Magnoliopsida > Asparagales > Iridaceae > Iris > Iris pallida. Next base: position 1,658,563 of record JANAVB010031818.1, read on the forward strand.
GTGCTCAGAAGTGGAGAGCGAGAGGTCCATAGGTAAATATATTTTCACAATGGGTAGAGCTGCTATATCGTGGAAATGGAAGAAGCAGACAATGCTCTCACGGTCATCCATGGAATCTGAGTTCTTTGCACTTGATACTACAGTCGAGGAAGCAGAATGGCTTTGGAAGCTCATGTATGATCTTTCAGTGGTTGGGGCATAAATATCGAGGATACCAATATACTGCGACAACCAGGCGACTGCGGCGGTGGCATCAAATGACCTCTTCAACGGGAAGAAGAGGACTATGCAGTTGAAGCACAGGGCAGTACACGATCTCATCAAGAGGGCTATTATTGTAGTGATTGATGTTCGGAGTCAGGAGAACCTGGCGGATCCGTTCACCAAGGGCCTCAAGCGCCAGCTGGTCGATGACACAGCTTGTAAAATAGGCTTGAAGGCATTCTGATATTGTGTTATTATATTTCTACCATAAAGTTTTATGCTATTAGTTGAAAGAGAAATCTACTAGGCATCTAGCTTTTAGTTCAAGGAAGGACTATTAACCGAAAGAATATCAGGAATGGTGGGTACTTGTCCTCTGTGGCATGGAGAGGTTATGAACCTACAACCACTGTTGTCTACTGTTGTTTTCTACGAAAAACGAATCATGTGGGAAGGTTGGCTTAAATGCCTTAATGAGTTTTCAGGCAGAGCGAATGTCTGGAGTGTTTTACAGGAAGCACGGTAGCACAGCACTACAAGGAGTGTAACTCCATGCTATAGTGGGGTGACTCCACCATGAGGTTCCCGGTTAGGGGTAATGCCTCGACTTTGTGAGCCAAGTCACAACGGAGTAGCACCGCAAATAGGAAGGTAGCCTAATGTTGTGTGATAATCGTAATAAAGAGAGGTAAACAACACTACAAAGAGGACGATGTCCCCATGTTACAGTGGCATGACACCACAAAGAGGTACCAGGTAGGGTAAAGCCTCGGCTTCACAAGCCATGTCATAGCGGCATAACACCGTATAGAAGCGCAAGGCTTCATGCTGGGTAGTTTGGTACTACAAAGAGGCATGTGACCTCATGCTGCAGTAGTATGACACTATGATGAGGTACCCAGGTGGGGTAAAGCCTCGGCTTTAAGCCATGTCATAGCGGCATAGCACCATAAAGAAGCGCAATGCTTCATGCCATGACTCTTTATAAAGAACTCACGTATAGTGTATGGACAGAGATATCAGGCCGTCTCTTGAGGGTAAACTTGTAGACGCCCAAAAATTATACACTGAAACCAGGCTGGCACAAGACCTTTAATGTGCAGCCAGAAGCACAGTTGATGTCATTATGTGAGTAGAAAGAATTACAGTTATGGTGCATAATTCAAGGCTTAGTCCATTCTTGTATCATGATGTTATTTAACCTATAAAGGAATATTCAAGTCGTAGCGACATCTCTCCTAATGCATGATGGATAGCCTCTGTGGGGAACGCTCAACCCATATATTGAGATATGTGGGAGATTGTTGGTGTTTTTGTCTTTGGACTAGGAAAGATAGTCTCACATCGGCTACACCAAATGGTGAGTATCTCAATATAATGCATTGCTTGTGTTGAGGTGTGGACATGAGGTGTGGTGGGGCACAAGTGTGTGTCATGTGGGAATATTTTTCTAGAAGGAAAAAGAATTAATTCCAACGAAGATGTAAGTTAATTTTTGTTGTGCGGACTCAGACTCGGACACGGACTCCAGGATGTCTCGTGCTTGCACGGGAGTGTTCGGAGGGTAGGCGCGGACTGACACACTTCTATGCTGATTGTGGAATGATCTAAAATATCAAACTCTATTTTTGAGTATCGGTATTTTAGTCCCACATCGGATAGAAAAAGAGGTGAAGTCTCACTCCACTCTATAAATAGAGCCCCATGGCATTCTTTGAAAGATGCACCAAGAAGAGAGTTAAAGGAGTCCGTAAAGTCCAGGAAGCCCGTTCAAGTCTCAAATATTGACTGATGAGCATTCCAAAAGTTCTCTAGAACTTGCTAGTTCCTGGAAGCGGATCATATATAGGCGAATCTTGCTTTGAGCAGCGGTGATCTTATCACCCCAGCAAAGCTGTCTTTCTCTTTCTTCTTTCCTTCTCTTCTTCTCTGATCTAATCAGATACTACTTGTGGGCTTTCGTCGCTGCTGCTAGCAACTCAATTTTTACCTTCCTAAAAGAAGCTCTACTTTTGTTTGTTGTTGTAACGAAATCTCTTTAGTTTTTCGTTACCCAGAATCCTCCAAGGATCTCTTTGAAGTGTTGCTACGAAACATTGTTACTATTGAGACAATTATTTCGTTTCTCTGTTTTATATCTAAAATTTTACCTCGAGACTAACAAGTACAACTCTTACATAACCAAGATTTATAGATTCCATGTGGCCACTAAAGTGAAGCAACATGCACCACATACATTACCTATAACAGATAGAAAAATAAGAAATTCTTATGTAAAGTTACACATAGATGTCAGCATGGGTACTACAAGAAACCCTTGAATAAAAAGAACTACACAGATTAGGGTTTTATAATTACTAATGATTAAGCTCAATAATATGGATCACTTAGGAATTTGCAAATTTTGGTCTAAGTATCCATTATCAGGATATAAAGAGAAACTTCATTTGTAAAAACTAATATAATGCCTTAAGGAACAGTTTTGGTCCCAAGGTTCAATTTACAAGAAGAAAAAAAATCTGTAAGTATCCTCATTATGACATCTGATGTTGATACGCCAATTGTGCGCTTTGTGTCTTTGAACTTCCAATGGCTTTAACCTACAATGGGGAAGTTCTTTAAGAAATTAATGAATGCAATAATTCATCAATCCATCTAATTGGATTCTTTCTAAAAATTTAAACATTATATAAAGAGAACTAACAAATTCATAGATGTCACTTCTTGCACTACTCTCATCTACATATCTACAAAGGATTGAATTGGATATCCATACAGGGAAAATTTAAATCATTTTTTTTACTACATGTAGCTATAAACCCCAGACCTCTTGAATTAATGCAAGAGGCTTCACTTTCGTGGCAATGCCACTCATATTCACATATAGAACATAAACCTGACACATCCAACAAAGATACAGTAAAATGCCTTGTAAGATAATGCAGCAACATGTGCAACATAAGTGAGTTACAACTTAACTAATGAACTGCCAACTAATTCCATGCAACACATTGCATTAAATCTAGTTCTCCACTACAATTGAATTACTACATGTGATCTATCAACAATTAACACCAACAAAGGAGTCAATGATATAGCAAGAAAAAAAATGTGAATAGGCCTAACCCAACGTAACAAGGAAAAAAACATCAAATTAAGAAGCTAAAATGAAATACAAGGTATCGTGCCTATGGGTGTTGGTGCCACATAATTTATTTTTATAAAAACAAAAGTTATGCACCAATAAAAAAATAAAAACTAGAACTTAGTTCATACCTACTCATAACTTGACAAGATGGCTTTTAAAAGTGTATTATTATGCCTTCTATATTATAGACAATTTGTGGTTAAAATAGCACCCCTCTTGCAATTATAGAGTATCATATCCATGAATAAACAGATTGGCAGAAAACAGTAAAAAGAAACAAATAACACTATACTAAAGAATGTTTGCAGAAACAGTGAAAAGAAACAAGCCTTTTTTTAACAAACCACGTCACAGGAAGATGAAAACATATGAAACATGAAGCAAAATGCATCAAATACTGCCCAAGGGTCCTCGTTTAAAAAGAAAATGCACCTATAAAGATTACAGCCTACCTTCTAGTATTTAATTGTCTTGTCATTGGGGGAAAAAAGCAACAATAAACCATTAGCTGTTTGGCACCATCTGATCTTATTAATCTTTTCCTCTAGTTCCAAACTTTTAAGGTAGTCAAATAAATATTGTCAAAAAGCAAGAACAATTACAAAAATGAACATAAAACATCACAATTACTAAGCATAATAAAATGTTGACTATCTCAAGTTACTGAAACTCAGTATGCATGGTAACTAGAAGATCTAACCTCTATAAATCCCTTCGAGATTCCAGTCAGAAAGCCAAAGAAAGCATATATATATATATATATATATATATATATATATATATATATATATATATATATATATATATATATATATTTTATTTTATTTTTTTATATATATATATATAATATATTACAAAAATGAACATAAAACATCACAATTACTAAGCATAATAAAATGTTGACTATCTCAAGTTACTGAAACTCAGTATGCATGGTAACTAGAAGATCTAACCTCTATAAATCCCTTCGAGATTCCAGTCAGAAAGCCAAAGAAAGCATATATATATATTTATATATATATATATATATATATATATATATATATATATATATATATATAATTTTATTTTATTTTTAAAAAAAAAAAACTAAATGCCCATGGAATAAAGCCCTCAGGCTAGAGTCGCCCAGCCAGCACGTGGCCCGGGAGCCATGACCACTGCCACCCAGCCGCTCCCATGGGGAATCGATCTTGCGACCTCACACCCTTGTGCCAATAGTCTTACCGTTACACTAAAGCGTATATATATATATATATATATATATATATATATATATATATATATATATATATATATTTTTTTTTTTTTTCCTCATGAGTTCGGCGCTAGGGTTTCCCCAAAACTCAGGAGACCCAGGCTCTGCCGCCGGCAGGGGAGAAAGGAGCGCCCGAGTGGAAGCCAATAGCGAGGTAGGGGATGACGCGACCAGGGACTTGGCAGGGGGATGGATGACTGTGGAGTGCAGGAGGAAACCCAAGCCCGTGGATCAACGATGAGCCCGACAGGCGGCCGGTCATCCTCCCGCGGGAAGATCCCAATGGTCTAGACGGGATATGCATCCCTTTGGGGCGACACAGCAACAGCAGGGGATCCGTCGCACGATGCAGAGTCCGGTAGTAGAGGGCAATGGCCAGGGGGCCGACCAAGGGAAGAACAACAGTAATATTGAAAAGAACAAGGGGAAGACCCTTGTCCTGAATAGCCCAGAGTCAGGGGGACGGAATCCACTAAGTACTAAACCGGTGTCCTGGGTGGAGATCTGCAGACCAGCACCTATATAAGAAGAGGTTGATCTACAATACGTCGAACCGAGCGTGATTAATGGTTCGAGAGTGGTGGAGATAACAAAGGAGGGCATACAGGAAACGATGGAGTATTGGAAGAATACGCTGATTTTATACGTAATGGGGAACAGGCCTTTCTACGGTCAGCTGCGAGCATACGCACATAGGGTCTGGCGTCCTAAAGGGGAGATGGAAATATTCTCGCAAGAGAACGGATTCTATTTCATCAAGTTTGCATATGCGGAGGATATAGAGAGGATTCTGGAGGGTGGTCCTTGGACTTTTGATGGGCGCCTGGTGGTTCTGAAGAGATGGTTCTCGGAATCAAACTTCGAGAAGGATCGTCTAACTACGGTCCCAATATGGATACGCTTACCCTGGCTGTCCCCCCAATTGTGGAGTATCCCTTCCATAATGAAGATAACAAGCATGGTTGGCAGACCAATCCGGACCGATCTCCCCACTGCACGGAGACAACGTCTATCCTATGCGCGTATTTTCGTTGAGATCACGGCCTCAGACACGCTCCCAAGGAAAATAGACCTGGTGCTCCCTAATGGGAAGTGGACAACACAGGAAATAGAATATGAATGGGTTCCGCCATCGTGTGCCAACTGTAGGTGTTTCGGACATGTGAAGAGAAATTACCTCGACCCACCTAGAGACGAAGATGACTTGGGACACAACGGGCAACCGAATAACAACCAGGTTGAAGACAAGGGTGATATGATGATGGGTTTCAGCAAGGATGGAGAAAATTCAACAAACGACAATCCAAAATAGTGCCCCATGGACCAGGATGCTAACGGAGAAGGAGGAACAGAGAAACGAGTTGCTACCACGCCTTCAATCCTAGGGAAGCGTCCAGGACCAGAACAAGAGCACACGGAGGACACAAGCCTTGATCGAGCATTGATTGTCGTTGAGCCTCAACAACACCAACAACGGATGAGCGAAGAAGATAGGCAACCCGGTCAGGCGGAACAATTGCAGAAGATTGAAGACTCCAATAGTAGAGCCAGGAGAAGAGTAGAGAGTCACGATGACGAGGATGTGCATATGGACAAATCAACAGGGTTAGAGGATCCAGGTATAGCGCTGACCACAGTAAATCCTAAGTGGACATTAATGTTATAAGGAAGTGCGAATATGTTAGACAGTATTGGGAACCAAATGGAGGCACAATCTGACCCCCCGACATGTCCTAGGGGGAGTGAGATGAGCGAACAGGACACTCAGCCTGTGTCTTAAATGTCGGCCATAACATGGAACGTTCGCGGAGCGAACTCCATAGGTAAATGGCGCGAGATATTAAATGTAGTGAAGAGAAATAAATGCAATATAGTTTCCATACTGGAGAGTAAAATCAAATCGAAGGATAAACTGAACAGACGTATTCCACATCACTGGGAAGCTGTGCACAACCTTCGGTTAGGAGAGATGGCTCGTATTTGGGTCATGTGGGATACCCATAGTTGGACGGGTCAACTTAAGTTTGTTTCTGAACAACTCATAGTTGTTGAACTGTATAACAAAGGGGGCTTCCGTTGTATGGTGGGTGCGGTGTATGGACATAATGACAGAAGACTGCATCATCAGCTATGGAAAGATATTATCAAAATAAAAGCTGAGGTTGTGAATCAACTTCCTCTGGTTCTGAGTGGCGACTTCAATGCTATTCTTTCTGAGGACGAGAAGAGGGGCGGTCGGGTGGTGCCACAAGCCATACTTGCGGATTTCCAAGACTGTTTACTCACCTCCTGGTTGACCACACTAACCAAATTCGTGCACTTATGGTCATGGGATAACAGCTCTGCGTCCAACCGTATTTCCTGTCAGTTAGATAGGACTATTTGCAACTCTAAGTGGATCGAGATCTTTCCGTGTAGCAGGTCTGAAGGCCTACACAAAGGCACAAGCGACCATACTCCGCTATTGATACGCATGGTAGCTGACTGGACAACTCGCCGACGTCCGTTCAGATTCAACAACTCTTGGCCACTCGAGGATGGGTACCAGGAGGTGATTGATGCCAATCTCACAAAGGAAGTATCAGGTAATATCCAATATCAGTTTATTTCTAAACTTAAATATGTCAAAAGAGCCTTGAAAGCTTGGAATAGCAAGCGGCCCAAGGACAGGATTGAAGAGATGGACAAAGAGCTTCGAGAAGTGCAAGGTCATTTACAAGCCAATCCCTCAGATTCGGTAATGGCGGCTAGAGAGGTACTCGCACAAGAGGCGATACGACGCTGTCGCTTCAAGGAGGAAGTTAGCCTCCAACAAAGGGCGAAGTGTACATGGCTTAAGGAGGGTGATCGGTGTTCAAAATTTTACCACGCGACAATCCGCGCGCGGCAGCACAGGAACAGTATTGGCTCCATCATAGATACAGAAGGGAAAGAGATAACAGGGGAAGACAGCATTGCCAAGGAGGCTATAGATTATTTCAGTAATCTTTACAGTCAAAGTGCTTATGATAACACTTTTTCTGATATTATATGTAAGAGGATTGTCACTGATCTTGGTAACAACAAGCTGAGCCAGCCCATCAATATGGAGGAAATAGAGAAGATTTTCAAGAAGGCGGACCCGAATAATGCTCCGGGACCTGATGGCTTCAATGCAGGTTTTTATAAGAAATACTGGAATAAAATTAAATTTCAGGTGCTAGAAGTGGTGTACGATTTCTTCACCAATGGACGTCTCCTGAATGAAATCAATCATACTTTCTTGACTCTAATCCTAAAGAAGGAGGGCGCATCGGAATTGGGTGATTTTCGTCCAATATCTTGCTGTAATTTTATTTACAAAATTATTACTTCTGTTATGTGTGATCAGATGCAGGATATTCTACAAGAGCTTATTTCGGAGAATCAAGTCGCTTTTATCAAGGGTAGATGCATCATGAATAATTGTTTAATAGCTCATGAGATGATTAGAGAATTCAACAAGCTAGGTGGGAAGAAGGGCTGTATCAAACTCGACCTCTGGAAAGCGTATGATACCGTTAATAGAAGCTTCGTCTGCTCTATTCTCAGAAGCATGGGGTTCGCAGATTGGTGGGTAGACAGGATAAAAGAATGTATTATGACACCTACCTTTTCGATTATAATCCAAGGCCAGCCTCACGGGTTTTTTGGAAGCTCTAGGGGGTTACGCCAGGGTGACCCCCTATTACCGTACTTGTTCACCATAATTATGGAATATCTATCGTGCCTGATGGATATAGCTGTGCATCATGGTAGGATTACACCTCTCTACAGACGCATAAACCCGACTGTCTCCCATCTTATATACACGGATGACTTATTGATTTTTATTGAGCCTTCTGAAAGCTCGATTGCCGCATTGAATGATTTAATTGAGGAGTTCGGACGTCGGACAAGCTTGCAACTGAACAGGGATAAAAGTAATGTATACTTCAATAAGACTTGTGCAGGGAAGGAGGAGTTGGCTCACAGGCTTCAGATCGAGATTGGCCAATTACCGGTCAAGTATCTTGGGATCCCACTGTCCATCAACTATGCTCGGGACGCCGACTGTCAGGGGTTGATACAATACGTCCAAGGTAGATTGGAAGGGTGGCAAGCTCAACTTCTTTTTTTCGGAGGCAGACTAGAACTTGTCCGATCGGTGATATGGGCGATAGTGAATTATTGGCTTCAGGCATTATATATCCCCGAGAAGACCATTAAGAATATCGAAAATATGTGTGCCAACTTTGTCTGGCGTGGAGGAATACACCAAATAGCGTGGGCTGATCTTTGCAAAGCAAAAGAAGAAGACGGAGTCGGTATGCCATCTCTGCAGGTAATGCACGAAGTAGCGATGACGAGATTAGCTTGGAAATTTATCACAGGGAAATCAATGTGGGCTAGATGGATTAACAACCGTTATTTGAGAGGCAATAATTTTTGGATCCAGAAAATAGATAATAATTTTTTGGTAACCTTTAAGCAAATTTTAAGGTTGAGGCCGTGGCTGAAGGAGAACATTTACCGACTTATCTGTGATGGTACAACCACAAGCTTGTGGTTCGACCCTTGGTTCGGGCATAAGTCCCTGACCGACCGCCTCGGATGGCCAGTCTTCGAACTTATGGGCAGCCACGAACAAGTGCAAGCCATAATTTGTGAAGGAACGTGGAACACTAACACATGCTCAGTTGGGAGATGGTTTGCTAATGAGATTGAGCAAGTTCCCATAGACGCCCAAGCCCAAACGGATAGATGGGTCTGGGAGAAAACCAAGGAAGATTCATTCAGTTCCAAACTGATTTATGATCTACTGCGCACCCATGATTCAACAGTCACATGGGCGGAGGTGGTGTGGTTCAAAAGAGCTGCAACTAAGATGCAGCTATGTTTGTTTAAAGCAATAAAAAATAGACTGCTCACGAGGGATAGGCTCGCTCGGTTCGGAGTTCAGGTGGGAAGCACAGATTGTGTACTATGTTGTCAATATATGGAGACCTGTGAGCATATATTTTTTCAATGCGTCTTCTCCGATTGCGTATGGAAAAGTCTGTGTGACGAGATTGGTATCAAACATGAACAAGGGGCGGGATTACAGGCCATAGTGGAGGGTATTACCTAGACAAAGAATCATGGTCGAGAAATATATAACAAGGCTCGATTACGACTCCTATCGGCTGTCTGGCATGTCTGGCGCGAGTGGAATCAGAGGATTTTTGATGCAGAATTTCACTCTATTGCTAGAATTACAGCCAATATTAAACAGGATATTGAGTTCTATTAGTCTATTTGCAAACAATCGATGGAAAAACTCAGTTGCAATCCCTAAGAAGAGATGCAAAGAATGCAGTTGCAATCCCTAAAAAAGAGATGCAAAGAATGCAGTTGCAATCCCTAAAAAAGAGATGCAAATAATGCTGATTGCGTAGCCTAAACGATTAAAAAAATCGAATCGCGTTTGCAATAGCGGTTTCTCGAAGGCAACAAGAGATGATCAACAACAGTTGAGTCTCAGATTCTCGAAGGCAACAGAAATAGGGAGGAAGAAGAAGAGCGGATCTCGCTGGGGTGTTGAACACCGGCGCTCAAAGCTATACCCGCAGTACGGATAAGCTCCCAGGAACCAGCAAGTTCAGGAGAACTTCTGGAACGCTCGTAAGTCAAAATTTGAGACTTGAACGGGCTTCCTGGACTTAACAGACTCCCTCAACTCTCTTCTTAGTGCCTCTTTCAAAGGAGGCCAAGGGGCTCTATTTATAGAGTGGAGTTGAGACTTCACCTCTTCTCCTATCCGATGTGGGACTAAAATACCAATACTCAAAAATAGAGTTTAATATTTTAGATCATCCCACAATCAGCATAGAAGTGTGCCAGTCCACGCCTACCCCCCGAACCCTCCCGTGCATGCACGAGACATCTTGGAGTCCGCGTCCGAGTCCGAGTCCGCACAACAAAAATTAACTTGCATCCTTGTTGGATTTAATCCTTTTTCCTTCTAGGAAAATACTTCCACATGGCACAAACTTGTGCCCCACTACACCTCATGTGCACACCTCAACACAAGCAATACATTATATTGAGATACTCACCATTTGGTGTAGCCGATGTGGGACTATCTTTTCTAGTCCAAAGGCAAAAACACCAACAATCCCCCACATATCTCAATATATGGGTTGAGCGTTCCCCACAGTGATTGTCCATCATGCATTAGGAGAGATGTCGCTACGACTTGAATCTTCCCGCATAGGTTAAATAACAGCATGATACAAGAATGGACTAAGCCTTGAATTCTGCACCATAACTGCAATTCTTTCTACTCACATAGTGACATCAACTGTGCTTCTGGCTGCACATTGAAGGCCTTGTGCCAGCCTGGTTTCAGTGTATAATTTTTGGGCGTCTACAAGTTTACCCTCAAGAGACGGCCTGATATCTCTGTCCATACACTATAGGTGAGTTCTATATAAAGAGTCATTGGCATAAAGCATTACGCTTCTTTGCGGTGCTACGCCGCTATGACATGGCTGAAAAAGCCAAGGCATTACCCCTACCTGGGAACCTCATCGTAGTGTCATACTACTGTAGCATGAGGTCTCAAGCCTCTTTGTAGTGCCAAACTACCCAGCATGAAGCCTTGCGCTCCCTTGTGGTGTTACGCCACTATGACATGGCTTGCAAAGCCGAGGCTTTACCCCTACCTGGGTACCTCATCGTGGTGTCATGCCACTGTAACATGAGGACACCGGCCTCTTTGTAGTGCTGCCTACATCTCTTTATTACGATTATGCAACATTAGGCTACCTGCCTATATGCGGTGCTACGCCGCCTGTAACTTGGCTAACAAAGCCGAGGCATTACCCCTACCTGGGAACCTCATGGTGGAGTCACCCCACTGTAGCATGGAGTTGTAACACTCCTTTGTGGTTGTTGCGCCACCATGCTTCCTGTAAAGCATAACAGACCTTCACTCAGTCTGAGAACTCATTAAGGCATTATGCCATCCTTCTCACAGGATCAATTTTTCGTAGAAAATTCATAGTAGACAACAGTGGTTCTGGGTCCGAAACCCTTACATGTTCCGCAGAACAAGTGCCCACTGTTAACTAATATTTTTCCAGTCAATAGTCCTCCCTTGAATCAAAAAATTAGATATCTGGTAGATTTCTCTTTGAACCAATAACATAAAATTTATTGATAGGATTATAATGACACAATATTAGAATGCCTTCAAGCCCATCTTCCTTGCTGTGTCCTCGACCAGCTGACGCTTGAGACCCTTCGTGAACGGATCCGCCAGGTTTTCCTGACTCCGAACATCGATCACTGCAATGACGCCCCTTTTTATGAGATCGTTCACTGCTCTGTGCTTCAACCGCACAGTCCTCTTCTTCCCGTTGAAGAGTTCATTTGATGCCACTGCTGCTGCCGCCTGGTTGTCACAGTATATCGGAATCGCCGATATCTGAGCCCCAACCATTGGAAGGTCATACATGAGCTCCCGAAGCCACTCTGCTTCATCTGCTGCAGCGTCCAATGCAAAGAATTCAGATTTCATGGAGGAGCGAGATAACATAGTCTGCTTCTTCGACTTCTACGATATAGCAGTTCCACCCATGGCGAACACATATCCACCTGTGGAATATTCGCTCTCCACCTCTGAACACCAGCTAGCATCACTGAAGCCTTCTACTACTGACGGATCTCCGCTGTAGTATAATGCATATGTCTGAGTCTTCTTGAGATATCTCATAACACGCTTCACAGCTTTCCAATGCTTTACGCCTGGATTGCTCGTAAATCGACTTAACATTCCCACTGCAAAGGCTATGTCAGGCCTTGTGGCAGTAGTAGCGTACATCAAACTTCCGATGACGCTAGCGTACTCCAACTGCCTGACGCTCTCCTTCGAATTTGGCTCCAGTTTCAGATCACTCCTGTACGGTGTATCAATAATAGGAAGATCTTGATACCCGTAGCGAGTGAGCATCTTCTCAATGTAATGAGACTGTGACAGCGCTATTCCAGTGCCTGTCCGGATGATCTTGAGCCCCAAGATTACGTCGACATCCCCCAAGTCCTTCATACTGAACTTGGTCGAGAGGAATTTCTTTGTCTCTGTGACGCAGCTTAAATCCGTACCTAGGATTAGCATGTCGTCCACGTATAGACAAACGATTACTCCTCTTCCGTCAGCAAACTTCGTATAGACACACTTGTCTGTTTCACTGACCCTGTAGCCATTTGACCTTATCACCTTATCAAACTTCTCATGCCACATTTTGGGAGCTTGCTTCAAACCATACAGAGACTTCATCAACTTGCAGACTTTGTCTTCCAGACCTCTGACGACAAAACCTTCTGGTTGTTGCATGTAGATCTTTTCGGTCAGCTCGCCATTAAGGAATGCCGTTTTCACATCCATCTGATGTATCACCAGCTTGTGTATTGCTGCTAAAGCAATTAACAATCTGATAGTTGTCATCCGAGCTACTGGAGCATAAGTGTCAAAGTAGTCGATCCCCTGCTTCTGAGCAAACCCCTTGGCCACTAGCCTGGCCTTGAACTTGTCAATGGTTCCATCTGCTTTCATCTTCTTCTTGAAGATCCATTTGCATCCGATGGGTCTTGCTCCTTCTGGTAGGTCGACCAATACCCATGTGTTATTGGAGGTGATTGAGTCAATCTCGTTGTCAATCGCCTCCTTCCAGAAAATAGCATCTCTGGTCTTCATCGCCTCATCATAGGTAAGCGGATCTGCTTCCACATGATAGGTGACGAAGTCATCTCCGAAGTCTTTCGGCCTCCTCGCTCGCTTAGTTGACGGCTCAGCGAGTTCTGGTTCAGCTGGTGTCTCCTCGACAACAACTCCATCTTGGACTACTGGTTCGATAAAGATCTCTGTCTGCTCCGCACCCTCATTATTCTCCGGAATGTCCGCGAGAACAATGTTCTTGTGCCTTGCAAACTTTTCTTCAAAATATTCAGCATCGCGAGATTCGATGATATGATTTGACTCGATATCAAGGAATCTCCGAGCATCACTCTTCTCGGCATACCCCAGGAAGATCGCTTTAGTAGTCCTTGTCCCCAGCTTCTGAATCTTTAGATCCGGGAGCTTCACATAAGCCAGACACCCCCACACTCGAATGATATTCAAGTTAGGTCTGACTTTGAACCAGAGTTCATGAGGAGTTATGTCGGAAGTTGCATATGGCACTCTGTTCAGAATGAACGTTGCCGTTAGTGCAGCTTCTCCCCAGTAACACTTTGGAAGACCCGCAGTCAACAACATGGAGTTCATCATCTCTGTCAACGTTCTGTTCTTCCTTTCTGCTACTCCGTTGGATTGAGGAGAGTACGGAGCCGTTGTCTCATTGATGATTCCATGTTCTTTGCAGAATGATGAGAATTCATGAGACTTATATTCCCCACCTCGATCACTCCTCAGCCTCTTGAGTTGTTGTCCAGTTTGCCGTTCAGCCTCGGCCCTGAACTCCTTGAACTTCTCGAATGCTTCGTCTTTAGATTTGAGTAAATAGACGAAGGCATACTTGGAGAAGTCATCGATGAAAGTAATGAAATACTTCATCCCGGCCTTTGTAGAGAATTGTTTGAAGTCACAGATATCTGAGTGAACTAACTCCAGAAGATCTGTGCTTCGATGGACCCTGTGGAAGGGTTTCCTAGTGATCTTCGTCTGAGCACATATCTCACATTTCTCTACCTTACCCCCATACTTGGAGATAAGTCCTAGACTAGACATTTTGTTTATTCGCTTACAATGAACATGTCCTAGTCTATTATGCCACAACTCAAGAGAGTAATTCAAACTAGTGATAGCATTGACATTATTATGCTGGGTTACAACAAGCTGAATTTTGTACATTCCTTCAGTCTGAAAAGCTTTCCCGAAGAAAGTACCCTTCTTGGACATCACCATTTGGCCAGCATTGATGTCCATCCTCAAGCCTGCGTTGCAGAGCAGGCTCCCAGAGATCAGGTTCTTTGCGATTGCAGGAACATGCTTCACACCTTGAAGCGTCAGAATGTTCCCCGATGTAAGCTTCAGCTCCACCGTCCCGATCTCCAGTACTTCAGCTTGTGCCTGGTTCGCCATCATGACTTTCTCGAAAGTAGGCTCATAGGAGACGAATCAGTCCTTGTCTGAACAGACATGACATGTCGCGCCAGTGTCTATCCACCAGTCCAAGTCTGCCCCCACAGTTGCAACCTGTGCTATCATGGCAACCTGATTAGTAACCAAAGAAACCTTGTTAGGCTCACCTTGCTCTTTGGGCTTGGACTTGCATTCACTTTTATAGTGACCCTTCTTGCCACAGTTGAAGCAAGTCACATGGGACTTGGACTTCTGTTGCTTGAATCCTGGACCCTTCACTTTCAGATTCGAGAAGTCCTTCTTCTTGTGGTGAGAAGCCGCCTGCTTCCCTTTGTTCTCTCTGGTGGCTTGAACCAGATTCGCCGTTGCTAGTTGCTTGGACAGGGCGTCCAACTTCTGTTGAGAGCGCATCTCGTCCTCAACATGAATCTCGCTGAGGAGATTATCCAGGCTAATCTCCATCTTCTTCCTATGCATCCTTGCATAGATGTTGCTCCATCCTGGAGGAAGTTTTGCCACGATCCCTCCAACGACGAACTTGTCGACGAGGGGCATGCTATCGTCCTCCAGTTTCTGGCACAGCTTCAGGAACTCTTTCACTTGGGACAGCATGGTCTTCTCTCGTCTTCAAAGACCCATTTGTGGTATTTTTCAACCATGAACATCTTCGATCGGGCCTCGTCGTCGTCATACAGCTTCCCCACGGACTCCCAGATCTCTTTGGCAGAAGTCCTCTTTGTGTAGGACTCGGCCAGAGAGTCTTCCATGGAATTCAGGATCAGCAGCCTGCATATGCTGTTATCCTTTTTCCACTTCGTCTGCTTGCTCATAGCAGCGGCCAGAACAGAAGCAGATCCTGTTGCTGGAACGATTGGTTCTTCCTCATCCAACACGTGATCAACATCCACGAGTTGAAGGTTTAGAGTCACCTTTCGCTTCCAGATCTGGAAGTGTTCGCCGTCGAATTTCTCCAACTTGTTAAAGCCGGTATCGACAAGCGAAGCACGAGTGTTTTCCATCGAATCGTATAGCTTTGAGATTGTTAGTCTATTTGCAAACAATCGATGGAAAAACTCAGTTGCAATCCCTAAGAAGAGATGCAAAGAATGCAGTTGCAATTCCTAAAAAAGAGATGCAAAGAATGCAGTTGCAATCCCTAAAAAAGAGATGCAAATAATGCTGATTGCGTAGCCTAAACGATTAAAAAAATCGAATCGCGTTTGCAATAGCGGTTTCTCGAAGGCAACAAGAGATGATCAACAACAGTTGAGTCTCAGATTCTCGAAGGCAACAGAAATAGGGAGGAAGAAGAAGAGCGGATCTCGCTGGGGTGTTGAACACCGGCGCTCAAAGCTATACCCGCAGTACGGATAAGCTCCCAGGAACCAGCAAGTTCAGGAGAACTTCTGGAACGCTCGTAAGTCAAAATTTGAGACTTGAACGGGCTTCCTGGACTTAACAGACTCCCTCAACTCTCTTCTTGGTGCCTCTTTCAAAGGAGGCCAAGGGGCTCTATTTATAGAGTGGAGTTGAGACTTCACCTCTTCTCCTATCCGATGTGGGACTAAAATACCAATACTCAAAAATAGAGTTTGATATTTTAGATCATCCCACAATCAGCATAGAAGTGTGCCAGTCCACGCCTACCCCCCGAACCCTCCCGTGCATGCACGAGACATCTTGGAGTCCGCGTCCGAGTCCGAGTTTATAGAGTGGAGTTGAGACTTCACCTCTTCTCCTATCCGATGTGGGACTAAAATACCAATACTCAAAAATAGAGTTTGATATTTTAGATCATCCCACAATCAGCATAGAAGTGTGCCAGTCCACGCCTACCCCCCGAACCCTCCCGTGCATGCACGAGACATCTTGGAGTCCGCGTCCGAGTCCGAGTCCGCACAACAAAAATTAACTTGCATCCTTGTTGGATTTAATCCTTTTTCCTTCTAGGAAAATACTTCCACATGGCACAAACTTGTGCCCCACTACACCTCATGTGCACACCTCAACACAAGCAATGCATTATATTGAGATACTCACCATTTGGTGTAGCCGATGTGGGACTATCTTTTCTAGTCCAAAGGCAAAAACACCAACAAGTTCCTCTCTAATTAATATTTATTAGAAGGAGAGATTACTTGTTACGGACAGTAAGAGCTTGTACACATTTCTTTTTCAATAAAAATTACCCATTCCCTTCAATATATATATATATATATATATATAGTGATTAAATATATCTCATTGGAAATTATGCTTGTAATTTTTAAGTGTCAACTTGGGCTATCAACAAAAGTAGGGACAATCGATGTGGTGTAAAAAAAGTAGGGGCAATCCGACTCAATCTCAATAAGATGTCTACCACAATAATACCTATTTAACTTGGTCCCTTCAAATTATTTAAAAGTGAGGATCTTGTATGTTCTTGTCCTTCATATTCAACCAACATGACTCAATTCACTTAAGTAAAATAAGATAATTCATCTCTTTTGTGCCGACAAGAAAAGAGAGTGGCATGCTTCCGAGCATCAACATATTGACATTCTGTGGGTTCCATCATCAATTCCAAGGGACTTCTTATGTTAAGCTATACCAATCAACTGAACTAGATTTCATGGTATTGTTCTTGCAATAGGGTGTGACGAGCTACATTTCAAACAAAAAATACATAGAATGCCAATCACCAAGCTACAAGTCTGTGAGTGATCAAGTTCGACAAAAGCTTAAGATGAACCACGTATATTTGTAGCACCCCACTTCACATCTTTATGTCACCAGGTTAGAGATCTTGTTTTAGTTAAAAGTTCATTATGCTGTGTGAACTTTGTAATATATGTGAACACAAAAAAGAATTAATAGTTAACATATGCACAGGTCTTGATAGCCTACCTAGATATCTGCCATTAGGTTTTGAACAAAAGCAAAATCTAGAAATTGTACTTGGCATGATGCTAAAGGAGTATAGTTCTTCCATGAACATCACTTCACCTGATTACTGAGATGTCCAAATTTCTGCACAAGCAACATAAGAAAAATTCTGAAGCAATTTCCCTAGAACACTTGATTAACATGCAATATAGTGGTACAAGAGATAAATGTCAACTTTCACAATAATTTTATTAAAACCTGGGCTCAAAATGCATTTGCAAATTAATCTCTCATTAAATAGAGAGCTAAAACCTCCAATTAACCAAACATCTGCCCGCGAATAGGTTAAATTAACCTAATTTGTGCACACGTGACCATTCCACTCCATTCTTTCAGATAGATGTGTTGATTATGTTCCTCGGACCTAAGATAGAAGTTGCCATCTTCAATTAGTATTGAATGCAAACATAAAATTATTGACATGTCCAAATCAATGAAGAAATGCACAACATACTTTCTTCAATTGGTTTTCCTTTGCAGGGAACCACATGACTCCAATCATCCCCTTGTTGCTTCACAGTGCATGCGAAGCACTCAGTGTCACTATTCCCTCAAAACTGGACGATTGACAAAAATAGACACATAAAATGGGAGATTTCGTATAAATTTTCTACGATCCGCTCCTCTATGATCTCCTATCCCCTCAACTTAATTCCTCAGTATAAATTTCCGATGACCTAATTTCCACCGATCCAATCTATAAATTTTCAAAATCAGAAGTAAAATTGTATGCATGTGGAGAGAATTTAAGGGAAAATATATACCCTAGGCTTACTTGTTATTTGCTTTGCTTTTAAGGCTACGGTGGCTCTGCTGCTCATGGTCTTTTCGACTCCGATCGTCGATGAAGATTGGAAGGTATGGAAGGAAAATCATTCTCCAAGATCTTTTGTGGCTCCATCAAATCAAACGTGGCGTAGAAGCTACTAGAGAAGAAGATGATTGCGATGCAGGCGAAGGCGACGAGGCACTCTGTGAAGCCGTTGATCCAATAAGGGCGATGCCATCGTAGGAGATGAAGTGTATTTTTTTTTGAGAGGGAGTAAAGGACAGGAGAGAAGAGGAGGGAAGAGAAGAGGAGAAGAGAAGAGTAGAAAGAGAGTTTTTAATGATAGAAGTAAAATGATCGAAGAATGTATTGTCTAGCCAAATAAACTCTGTGACTATGAAACCGTCAATATAGATAACAAAGAGGGGGGGAATTTAAATTTTTACCAAAATGCCAGCTGAAATATAAGCGAGAATTTTTTTGCAACTGTATTACTTGACAGTAAATAACCAAACCGTCAATAAATTAAATAGTTTTTCTTGACGGTTCATCAAAAACCGTCTAGTAATATGGTCAAATTTATTATATAACAGAAAAAAGGTGTTTTCTTGACGTATGTCTAAAACCGTCAAGCTAATGACTTTCCTTCACGGTTTTGTACGACCGTCAGGAAATAAACCGTCAAGAAACATTATTTGTCTTGTAGTGGTTGTACTATTCATGTTGTATATTATTTCGAAGATTTACCGGATCAGTCTCCGGAGTGGACATGTATATTGTATCAAAGATTATAGTGGACTGGTGATCATGTGAGTGTGTGCTGGGTTGTTTTTTGTTTACTAGTTCTGCGATCGAGCATAGATCGATATCATATTTATTTGATAATTTTCAAGGTCTAGACAGCTAATTATCGCCGATTCTGTGATGTAGGCTGGACGTATGCACGCACTCGCACCCGGTCATACGGACGTGGGTCGTGACACATTTTTATGGTAGCCCATTGTAATCCTCCTAAATTTTACTAACTATATATTTTTTATAAATAAATCATTGAATGTATATATATATATATATATATATATATATATATATATATATATATATATATATATTTATATATATATATGTATACATATATATATATATATATATATATATATATATATATATATATATATATATATATATATATATATATATATATATATACATATACATATATATATATATATTTATTTATTTATATTGAATATATATGTATAAATATACTTATATATATAATAGTGTGTATCTTGAATATAGAAATTTTCTTCATTTGTATATATGAGCAGTATATTTTTTACGCATAGATAAATATTGAATATTAATGAAAATACTTTAAATATTCATGCACCTAGTATTTAGATTTTTTTAATAGAAATAAATATATGTACTAAATATGCATACGTGCAATATAAGATAATATATTGTAGGAAATATTTTAGATTTTTAGAATATTTATTTTAGATTACTTTAATATATATTGGACATATAAATATACATATATAATTATATGTGTTAGTAAATAGAGTTTTCCTTTTTTTTCTAATAAATGACTACATTTATACATATATTCTATGCAATATATATTGAAGAATAATCTGTAGAAAGTATAACCGAGTCGAGGCAAGCAAAGTAAGTCTTTGCCATTTTCTTCAGTCAATAGGTGTCATCTTAATAAAGCGAAATCCCAAAAGGGAATTTGAGGAAGGTTATCAAATTCTTTTTAGGATTTTATCTGAATTTTTATATTTAAATTTGGTTTTAATTAGTAAAAAGAATTGTGGCTATATTGTTCCCTGCGGTAACAGTACCCATTTGAACCCGTAGAGAGGTTGAACACCCCTTTATTCCATCTATCAACGAACATATATATATATATATATATATATATATATATATATATATATATATATATATATAGGGAGCGGATCGGGAGCCCCGCCCGCGGAGCCCCGCCCCCCCCCCCTTAGCCGTTGGATCGCGCGGGCTTGCGCGGGCCCCACGCGGGCCCCGCGCGATCCGATGGTGCAGGAGGGGACGGGGCTTCGACGGGGCTCCGCGGGCGGGGCCTTTGATCCGCTTCCTATAGGAAGCGGATCAAAGGCCCCGCCCGCGGAGCCCCGTCGAAGCCCCGTCCCCTCCTGCACCATCGGATCGCGCGGGGCCCGCGTGGGGCCCGCGCAAGCCCGCGCGATCCAACGGCTAAGGGGGGGCGGGGCTCCGGCGGGGCTCCGCTAGCCGTTGGATCGTGCAGGCTTGCGCGGGCCCCACGTGGGCCCCGCGCGATCCGATGGTGCAGGGGCGGCGGGGCTTCGACGGGGCTCCGCGGGCGGGGCCTTTGATCCGCTTCCTATATATATATATATATATAGGAAACGGATCAATGGCCCCGCCCGCGGAGCCCCGTCGAAGCCCCGCCCCCCCTGCACCATCGGATCGCGCGGGGCCCGCGTGGGGCCCGCGCAAGCCCGCACGATCCAACGGCTAAGGGGGGGCGGGGCTCCCGATCCGCTCCCATATATATATATATATATATATATATATATATATATATATATATATATATATATATATATATATATACTTTCAACGAACATATATATATATATATATATATATATATTTTCAACGAACATATATATATATATATATATATATATATATATATATATATATATATATATATATATATATATATATATATATATATATATATATATATATATATATATATATATGAATTGTATTTAGAAAAAAACTAAAAACCATAACCCTAGCGCCGACCTAGGCACCCTACTGCCGCACCTATCCCGGCTACCTCCGCCTGGGGCACCGTCCGTGAGTAAGTTCCGTCGCCGCGGTCGGCCGTGCAACACAGTGCCCGTCAGTAGCAGCCGCAACAACAATCAGTTGCAGAGGCTGTGGCAGTTCACAACAACAGGTACTCTTCTTTCTCGTACTTTTCTTCCTTCTCAATTAATGAAATCTCGACCCGTAAAATCCTACACGTAGATAACATGACTCTTAAATCCTCTTCAAATAGAATTACTTATCCTTTAATAGATTGCTTAGAAATGTGACGCAAAGTTAACGAAAAATTGACCAAAAATAGAATAATTTTTGGGTTCAAACCCCAAACTTGGAAGGCAAAATTCTGTCGAACTAGTAACCTAAATGAAAAACTATTTGAATAGACTTTTAAACAACTTATAAGAAATCAAAACCCTATTTTTTATTTTCATTTTAGATTATTATTTTCAAATAAATCAGTTCCAAAAACCGAGAAAAATAGTTTTTAAAACTTTAAATTTTTTCGATACGAAGTCCGTCTCGACAAACCGGGCGACTTGGTCGCAAACCGAAGTCATCAAAAGGTGTGTACGGACTTTGCGGACGTGTAGGCTTTGATAGAATTTGAATTGGTTGTGAGTGCACGACGAAATCAACCCGTATTCGTCAAAAATTACTATATCGACAACTTTGCAATTTCTTCAATTACTTTGTGTACGCTCTTCACATCGCGACGAATCCTGTGCCATTGGACTCATAGAATTGATATGGTCCTGTGAGCTAAGTTTGGTCCGATTATAAGACAGTTGACCGGATGACCGTTTCGGGGTCCCATGATCCGATTCAATGGACGATTTTGTACACAACTCATCGGAATCCATAATTGGAATTAAGTTCATGTTATAAAATTTTTTGTGGACATATAATTTGTTGACTTTAGAGACCATAGGATTTGGCACACTTTTTGGTGCAGAGTGGGTCCAACAGCGGACATCATTTTGACTAGAAATTATCGTTTTGCCTTTGTATCCAGAATTGGACTTATGGGTAGTCAATCTTAAATATTTCTTTTATTTTAAAAATATTGGTGATATTTGTTTCAGCATCCAGACACGTTTGCAGAAGTTCTACCTTTACTGCTTTTATTGTCTTGACGAGTTCGCCTGTAGGACGTCGTCAAATTATTGTACAAACTCCAAACAAGATACCTTGCCAATATATTCTGTTTATTTACTGTTACTTCAGCATTTTTACTTTTATTATTTATTTATTTTATTATTTATTTTATATTAAACTGTGCTACCAAGTCATACTTGGGTGCAAGCGATTGTGTTAGTCGTTTTTGTTGCTTTCTTTATTTTATGCATGTTGACATAGTTTTTTTGGACTACCTTATTATTGTAGGATATTGGTATATCTTCTTTGGCCATGACACATATATTCCATGAGTTATGAATCTCATATAGGTCTCGGACTTGCGTAGTCGGCTGGCCAACGGTACGTATAGGACGTGTGTTAGATTATAACTGCTAATAGAATTGAATGCTAGAAGATATAGCAGTTATTAGAGTATTATATCGTGGATATAACATATATAGGTATTGGGTGGGGAAAACACGATTGGACGTTAACTACCTCCTTATTTATCATAGACTCGCTCGCTATTGTTGAACGATAGATAGACTATATACCTTAGAATCACGACTGAGGAATGGTATATAGATTATATGCTATAGGCTCGCGACTGAGAAATGATATATAGACTTAGACTCGCGACTGAGGTACTTCATTTCTTCGACTTGACTTGGTAGTCATGCGGACATGCACTATTATTAAATTGCATATTCACGTAGTTAAGTGACCTTGTTGATGTTCCTGTACGTATACATGATCATGGCATAGGACAGTATCTCATCACGGAATAGTGTGCCACCTCTTATCCTTGTTTGGTTATAAGGGTGGTTCACTATTTCGATGATGGGATACTGGACCGTGTTGTGATCTGGATTATTTATTTTTACTTATGACTATGTGACATGTTTATATTCCGTTTATGTGGCATATTTTTCTGTATCTTGTTACGTACCACCGAGGACCTAGTGATCTCTCCAGGTGCTTGCTCGATTTCAGGCATAGAATTGATGTGCTGTGTACTGCAAGATTCAGGTATTGATAGTATTATCATTTATCATTCCTTTCGAGCTTTTATTTTGTATTTATATTCCCGCCATGATTCTTTATTATTTTCTAGTTTTTTGTAAGCTATCTTCTTCTTCCAGAGCTTGTTCAAACATGTGTAATACAGGGCGACCAACTATATTATATAATGTTTATCCTTGTTATTTATTTATTCTTTATGTGGATTGAGATATAGATGACTATATATTTTAGACATTATAATTGATCACTAGATAGCTTATACGTATTTGAGTTTGGCTAGAGTCCACTTGATACGTAGCTGGCATGCTAGCGCACCATGGTCATAGTATATTGGAACTGGGGCGTTACACCCATGCAGGTCCATCTCATGGTGCTTAGGACTAGAGTACCATTGGGAGCATGCGGAATATAAATGCTCAATCACATCTTAGGCCATTCTTGTCATTAATTCCCTAGATTTTGACCTAAATTTTGATTGATTATATTTTTCTATTTTTATAAACTTCGATTTCGATTCTATTCCACTAGATCTTGATTTTATCTATGATCACACCTATATAGATTTGATTCTATTGATCATGCCTGTATTTTGATCATACCTAGATTTTGATTCTCTTGATCATGCCTATCTATCTAGCTGACTTTACATGCTTAGATTATTCTATTTCGATTCTGTCCATAACCGTGCTTAATAATTTTGACTTTGACCATGCTTAGATGACTTTGGTTATGTATCCGATCATGCCTATATGATTTTGATTAGTCGTGACTATTTTGTGCCTAAATGATTTTGATCATACTCGTGCCTAAATGAGTTAAATTTTATTCTTAATCGTGCCTGAGTGACTTTGAACATAACTAAATGATTGCTTTGATCGTATCTAGATGATCATGATTTTTGTAAGCCCCTGAATTTAGGGCTTATTTTTTTAATTTTAATAATCAATTAATTAGAATATTATTATTTGATTATTATTTGATTTAATGCTCTTTACCGTGACTTGGAATTCTAGAGCATCAGGGATGCTAGTCTCTGGAAACTTCCTTCTTGGAGTTTGTAGTAGACAAGATTACCTTCACGTCGATATATCATGTCCCATCCAAACTCGTTCCCTTATGCTCCTTTTGGATCGCACAAGTTCGGGTCAATTTAGACCATTTAAATTATTAATTAATTTTCCACTCTTTTTTTGATCCTTATAAGCACGTTACCGTGGCTTTTAATTTAGGAGCACCAGACTAGTCATTCTCTCGAAACCAACTTGTCATGCCTGATCTACTCGAGACGTTCTTCACCCATGACCTTCGTATCCCACTCAGACACACCCTCTTGTGCTCCATTTCCTTCGCACAACTTTCGGTTCAATTTAGGCCAATTAAATATCTGCCGTAAAACCTGATTTAATTTCCCATTTAATTTTCGGGCCCGACATCGGTCCAATCCAGTCGACCCAGTATATGGCCCTGGCCTGTTTTGAGCCTACTATGCACGTGCCACTTGCGTGCCACCGATCTGATCTCCATTGTGGTCCCATTCCATCCGGGATTTTTAATTAGTTTAAATTATAAATTAATTAAATCTTGGCTTCGACTTTGTCCAAACTTGGCCCAACGTTCGACCCAGTTTGGCATGGACCCTACCATAACTGCCCATACATCCCACTGATGTGTCTGCATTTTTCTTATTTGAAAATATGTTTATTTTATACAAATATCTATTTCTTTCTCTCCATTCAAATATATATTAAATATATATATTCATAAATACCCCTCTCCCCATGTGTAGCCGACCAGCCTATTCTCTCTCTCTCTCTCTCTCTAAATATCTTCTAATATCTCTCTCTCCCACCCTCTTTATATATAATATATATACATATATATATATATTATATAATCTCTCACTCTCTCTCATTTTCCAATCCCACAAGCAACCCCTTCTCCCCCCCATGCTGTACGAGCACAGCAGCACACCCCCTCCCCACAACTCCTTCTTCATCTTCTTCTTCTTAAGTCATCAACACCACCATCACCATTGTTATCATCATCATTATCACCACCTCCATGAACACCATTCATCATCATCATCTTCAACCTCCACCACCACTCTACACCAACGCCACCACCATGCACCACCACCCCCGCCGCACCGCCTGGCTGCGCCGCCGCGCGTGCCGCCTGGCTGCGCCGTCGCACGCGCCGTCGCGAGGCAGCAGCCGCAGCAGTGCAGCACGCAGCAGCAGCTGCAGCAGGGGCAGCAGCACCCCGCGCCCCTGGCCGGCGGTTCAGCGCCGCCGCCGCCGGCGGGTGGCCGCTCGCCACCGCGTGGCCAGCCCCCCCGGCCGGGCGCACACCCCCGCACCTTCCCGTGGCGGCCAACGTCCTCCGGGACGCGCCGTCGAGGCGATTCATGCATTTTTCATGAAATTCCGTCGACGCGCGCGCGCGCGAAGTCCAGAATTGGCGTCTCGTCGCAGCGACTTCGTACGCGTTTCTTGGGAAATCCGACCGTTGGATCGGTGATCCGTTTCTTCCGTCGCAATCTCGGTATATACCTCTTCGCCTCTGTCAAATTTCGCCCATAAATTCTGTCGTTTGATACATCAAATCTGGCCGCAAAGTTGACCGTTTAATTGTGTACAGTTTTACGACGCCAACTTCGTCGACTCGAAACTCCGCCATCGCAGCTCCGTTTTGCGTGCTGTCAGTTTCGGTGCACAGCTGGTATAACCCTCTTCCTGTCTCCTTTAGATTTTATTTCAATTTGAGCTCGTTAGGTCGGTCGAATTCGACGCCAAAGTTGGCCGTTCGAATTCTTAGTGTTGCACTTGTAAAATTCTATTTTTGAACCCGGGACTCCGGATTCAATTTCTGACACCACCAGTAGACTCGTGGCGTCGTTCTGGCATGTTTTCATATAAAGTTTGCTTGATTTGGAGAACGTGGGCCCTGGCACGCATTTTGGTGCAAAGTGGGTCCCACTTTCTGAGTCAACGGGACTTTTTGATGCCGGCTCATCGAAATCCAATTCTGGATATACCGTTGAGTTTGTATCGTCATTCTGGACTCGTTGACATATAATTTGCTAGGTTTTAGTGGACATTGGTTCCGGCATGCATTTCGGTGCAAGTCGGATACCAATATCCGGGTCAACGTGTCATTTTGAGTTCGGCTCATCGGAATCCAATTCCGGATATACCGTTGAGTTCGTATCGTCATTCTGGACTCGTTGACATATAATTTGCTGAGTTTTGAGGACATTGGCTCCGACACGCTTTTCCGTGCAAATCGGTTTCTAATGTCCGGGTCAACGGACCAATTTGAGATCGGGTCAACGGAATCCAATTCTGGATATACCGTTGGGTTCGTATCGTCATTCTGGATTCGTGGACATATAATTTGTTGGCTTTTGTGCACTTTTATTTTGGCACATTTTTCGGTGTAAAGTGTGTCCAACGGCGGATATCATTTTGGCCCGAAATTATTGTTTTACTCCTGTGTCCAAATTGGACTTTTGGACAGGCTATCCTAGCTGATTTGACCATTCTGGACACGTTGGTGATGTTAGTTTCATCATCCGACAACATCTGTATATTTCTTTCCTTTTTGTGTCACCCTATTATTATAATTTTTTCTCCTTTTGGTTGTTTTAGAGACCCGTCGATTTCAGTAATTTCTAAATCACTAAAATTCATAAGTTGACCTTGTAGATGTTTATAGAGACTAGCTTGACCCAGTTTGTCTTAGTTTGACTTAGTTTGACCTAGATGTTAGTATGTCTTTTGACCCTGATCAGCTCTTGTATTATTTCATCTTTAGGTCTGTGGCTTTACTTTGAACCCTGATTCATATTGACAGCAAGACCCCAGGCGAGTACATTCTCTGATAATATTTTTGTTTTATGATATCGTCTATGTTTCTTGTATTTAGTGTAGATACCCTTGTTCTCTTGAAACATTGTTCACACGGATTGGTATTTCCCTGGATCTCGTCATGAGATATTATTCTTCGCTTTCCTTGGTATATCTTGTGCAAGTCTTTCTTGTTCCTTGTGCATTGTATAGACACGATTCCTGCGAAGGCTAGCTACCCTCTCGGAGAATCGTGTGTCATGATGTGTCATGGTTGGATCCACTATACTAGTCGGGGATGGGGAGTATTAGTGTAGATGTGTGGTCATTAGCCACCTTGTTGTTCTTGTAGATCTTGTGAGTGTTAATCATACACCCCACGTATGATTAACCAGGCCAGTAGACCTTGTGCAAGACCCAAGCCGGCCACATATTGAAACTAGTACTCACACACTTAGATAGATGATTCTTGATTCTTGTACATGCCATGATCAGTTTTACTTGCCTTGTTCTACCATGATCAGATTTACAGCTTACCTTGCCATGATACTCACATGTACATTTCATGATTTCTTGTATATTCTCTCTATTTACTGCTACATGTTCAATATCGTATAATTAGAACTGTTATTTGAGATTTGTGCTCGTTCCATCCTGACTGGATATGTTGACAAAATTTTAGGAGTAGTTGTGCCACATTTGTTGGACTGCAGGATGATTCTAGCTGAGGTGGTTCTCACTATTCTTCTATGTGAGTTGTCTGGTAGTTATCCTTAGTTAGTTTTATTGTTCACTCTTTATTTTCCTGTCTTATGATCCTTGTAGATTATAGTTGTTCTAGTGATATCGTTATTATTTCTTGTCTTATCTTAGTTTTCATGATGTGACATGAGTACATTTCTAGTTATGGACCTTTAGATGTTGTAGTTAGTATAGTATACTTGACAGCGTTCTACCGCCGATACCGCAGCGTAGGCTGGGCGTGGCCCACGTATTCGTACCCGTATATCCGGGTGCGGGTCGTGACACGTTTTTAGTGGTGGCCCATGCAGGTCAGTCTTTGCAATTAATGCGAAGTCGTGGTAGTACTTGAGCTTATCTGTACTACTGCGAGCCTGCCCTAGGATTAAGGTTGAGTAATGGAATATTTTAGGATTTTGGTACTCAGTCACATATTAGGAACTCTTGGTAGATTCTAGGAATGACCCCTTGGAATCTTATTTCGAAACTCTTCGAATCTATTCCCATTCGTTTCTATCCGTCCTGATTCCTGAGATATCTCTCAGTTATCAACTTTATTCCTTCTTGGAATGAGTTTGTGGACCCCAGAGGGAAGGTATAAGTTGGACTTGTATATCATCTAGGTTGGGGAGAGAATATGATTTACCAACCTCGTATCATGGTCGAGGTTTGTTTTATATTATATTCCACCATTTTCTATCTTGACCTAGGTAGTACCCTCGGGACTTTTCCTGAGATTTTCCTCTGAACCCTATATCGGAAGATGTTTCCGTTGTTTCTATTAACTTACCCTTGACTTGTTGTTGAATTTTTTAAATCTTAATATTCGTTGTTGACCTTTGATTTTGTTTTGGATAATTCTTTTAAGAATTGAGTTAAGATATCCTGATAAACATATTTTGGACGAGGGCGATGAGAACAGTAAGTGTCTACTTTACTTATGGAGTTTGGAATTTATCGCAGTCATATTAGCTAGCCTGACAGGGACATGGAGCCTGATTTTGGATATACTATCCTAGTTATGGAATTTAGATTCTCTTGCAGCCATACCTGTTGGCGTGGTAAGGAATCTAGATGACATGATTATAGGGTGTATACCTTGGTTATGGACTCTATCGTTTATTGTAGCTATGTTTACTGACGTGGCGTAAATTCTGGCAACATGATTTTGGATAGACGTGTATGGTTATCAGGTCATATCTTAAGTTGATTCACTTCTTTTACCAATTGAGCAAGATAATTCCTACCATTATTTCTTGTTTATCATTATTTTCTCTCCCATCGCATGATGATTTTCTCATCTTGCCGTCATTTCCTTGCCTTGTTTAGCTATGTCTTGATTACACAAATCACCTATCTCGTATCTACATCTGTTATCTACACTTGAAAACTCTAAAAATTTTGAAATTTTCATATCTAAATTGTTTCTAAAATTTTGATATTGTTAAGATTTTAATTCCCTTCTGTCCATGACCAATCAATTTTGGTCGTATTGTTTATCGTGCCGAAGAGTCTTGGTTGCTGACTAGACTCTAGATAACTTCGAATTCCTTGTGACTTGGGTTCCTTCCTAATAGTGCTTTTAGGACTTTGATTTCGAATTCATGATTTTATCGTCTTTCATAACTGAACTTAGATCTTGATCGTGCTTATGTGACCTATAATCCGATTTCTATCAAATCTATCTCTCAATCGTGCTATTCTCGAAATTTTTCTCTCCATTTGCTTCTCTTAGCCCAGTTTTAGATTATGACTATCCAACTTTGATTTTTATGATCTTGATAATCTTAACCCTAAATCTAATTTCATCGAGCTGAAATCCTGTTAACCAATGTTTGACTCGATTGTAACCGGACGAAGCTCAAGTTTTGATTTCGTTGTCATATCTAAAATCGTGCCCCAATGACTTGACTTATTCCTGAAATCATTCGCATATAATTTTGATTCATATCATGATTCTATCGTGCCAAATCCCTCATCGTGCCTGAACAATTGTAAATCGATTATCTTGATCGTGCAAAACTCGTCATTTTTGGATCGTGCCTAAATTATTGCCTAAATCTTCTATCATGTTTTAACCCCACTATCAACCTTTAATTTCGAGGACGAAATTTTTATAAGGTGGGTAGGATTGTAAGCCCCTGAATTTAGGGCTTATTTTTTTAATTTTAATAACCAATTAATTAGAATATTATTATTTGATTATTATTTGATTTAATGCTCTTTACCGTGACTTGGAATTCTAGAGCATCAGGGATGCCAGTCTCTGAAAACTTCCTTCTTGGAGTTTGTAGTAGACGAGATTACCTTCACGTTGATATATCATGTCCCATCCAAACTCGTTCCCTTATGCTCCTTTTGTATCGTGCAAGTTCGGGTCAATTTAGACCATTTAAATTATTAATTGATTTCCCACTCTTTTTCTTGATCCTCATAAGCACGTTACCGTGGCTTTTAATTTAGGAGCACCAGACTAGTCATTCTCTCGAAACCAACTTGTCATGCCTGATCTACTCGAGACACTCTTCACCCACGACCTTCGTGTCCCACTCAGACACACCCTCTTGTGCTCCATTTTCTTCGCACAACTTTCGGTTCAATTTAGGCCAATTAAATATCTGCCGTAAAACCTGATTTAATTTCCCATTTAATTTTTGGGCCCGACATCGGTCCAATCCAGTCGACCCAGTATATGGCCCTGGCCTGTTTTGAGCCTACTATGCACGCGCCACTTGCGTGCCACCGATCTGATCTCCCTTGTGGTCCCATTCCATCCGAGATTTTTAATTAGTTTAAATTATAAATTAATTAAATCTTGGCTTCGACTTTGTCCAAACTTGGCCCAACGTCCGACCCAGTTTGGCATGGACCCTACCATAACTGTCCATACATCCCACTGATGTGTCTGTATTTTTCCTATTTGAAAATATGTTTATTTTATACAAATATCTATTTCTTTCTCTCCATTCAAATATATATTAGATATATATATTCATAAATACCCCTCTCCCCATGTGTAGCCGACCAGCCTATTTTCTCTCTCTCTCTCTCTCTCTCTCTCTCTCTAAATATCTTCTAATATCTCTCTCTCTCTCCCTCTTTATATAATATATATATATATATATATATATATATATATATATATATATATATATATATATATATTATAATCTCTCTCTCTCTCTCTCTCTCCTTTTCCAATCCCACAAGCAACCCCTTCTCCCTCCATGCTGTACGAGCACAGCAGCACACCCCCTCCCCACAACTCCTTCTTCATCTTCTTCTTCTTAAGTCATCAACACCACCATCACCATTGTTATCATCATCATTATCACCACCTCCATGAACACCATTCATCATCATCATCTTCAACCTCCACCACCACTCTACACCAACGCCACCACCATGCACCACCACCCCCGCCGTGCCGCCTGGCTGCGCCGTCGTGCGTGCCACCTGGCTGCGCCGCCGCACGCGTCGCCACGAGGCAGCAGCCGCAGCAGTGCAGCACGCAGCAGCAGCTGCAGCAGGGGCAGCAGCACCCCGTGCCCCTGGCCGGCGGTTCAGCGCCGCCGCCGCCGACGGGTGGCCGCACGCCACCGCGTGGCCGGCCCCCCCTGGCCGGGTGCACACCCCCGTACCTTTCCGTGGCGGCCAACGTCCTCCGGGACGCGCCGTCGAGGCGATTCGTGCATTTTTTACGAAATTCCGTCGACGTGCGCGCACGCGATGTCCAGAATTGGCGTCTCGTCGCAGCGACTTCGTGCACATTTCCCGGGAAATCTGACCGTTGGATCGGCGATTCGTTTCTTCCGTCGCAATCTCGGTATATACCTCTTCGCCTCTGTCAAATTTTGCCCGTAAATTCTGTCGTTTGATACATCAAATCTGGCCGCAAAGTTGACCGTTTAATTGTGTACAGTTTTACGACGCCAACTTCGTCGACTCGTAACTCCGCCGTCGCAGCTCCGTTTTACGCACCGTCGGTTCCGGTGCACAGCTGGTATAACCCTCTTCCTGTCTCCTTTAGATTTCATTTCAGTTTGAGCTCGTTAGGTCGGTCGAATTCGACGCCAAAGTTGGCCGTTCGAATTCTTAGTGTTGCACTTGTAAAATTCCATTTTTGAACCCGGGACTCCGAATTCAATTTCTGACACCACCAGTAGTCTTGTGGCGTCGTTTTGGCATATTTTCATATAAAGTTTGCTTGATTTGGAGAACGTGAGCCCTGGCACGCATTTCGGTACAAAGTGGGTCCCACTTTCTGAGTCAACGGGACTTTTTAACGTCGGCTCATCGAAATCCAATTCTGGATATACCGTTCAGTTCGTATCGTCATTCTGGACTCGTTGACATATAATTTGCTAGGTTTTAGTGGACATTGGTTCCGACACGCATTTCGGTGCAAGTCGGATACCAATATCCGGGTCAACGTGTCATTTTGAGTTCGGCTCATCGGAATCCAATTTTAGATATACCGTTGAGTTCGTATCGTCATTCTGGACTCGTTGACATATAATTTGCTGAGTTTTGAGGACATTGGCTCCGACACGCTTTTCCGTGCAAATCGGTTTTCAATGCCCGGGTCAACGGACCAATTTGAGATCGGGTCAACGGAATCCAATTCTGGATATACCGTTGGGTTTGTATCGTCATTCTAGATTCGTGGACATATAATTTGTTAGCTTTTGTGCACTTTTATTTTGGCACGTTTTTCGGTGCAAAGTGTGTCTAACGGCGGACATCATTTTGGCCCGAAATTACCGTTTTGCCCCTGTGTCCAAATTGGACTTTTGGACAGGCTATCCTAGCTGATTTGACCATTCTGGACACGTTGGTGATGTTAGTTTCATCATCCGACAACATCTGTATATTTCTTTCCTTTTTGTGTCACCCTATTATTATAATATTTTCTCCTTTTGGTTGTTTTAGAGACCCGTCGATTTCAGTAATTTCTAAATCACTGAAATTCATAAGTTGACCTTGTAGATGTTTATAGAGACTAGCTTGACCCAGTTTGTCTTAGTTTGACTTAGTTTGACCTAGATGTTAGTATGTCTTTTGACCCTGATCAGCTTTTGTATTATTTCATCTTTAGGTCTGTGGCTTTACTCTGAACCCTGATTCATATTGACAGCAGGACCCCAGGCGAGTACATTCTCTGATAATATTTTTGTTTTATGATATCGTCTATGTTTCTTGTATTTAGTGTAGATACCCTTGTTCTCTTGACACAATGTTCACACGGATTGGTATTTCCCTGGATCCCGTCATGAGATATTATTCCTCGCTTTTCTTGGTATATCTTGTGCAAGTCTTTCTTGTTCCCTGTGCATTGTATAGACACGATTCCTGCGAAGGCTAGCTACCCTCTCGGAGAATCGCGTGTCATGATGTGTCATGGTTGGATCCACTATACTAGTCGGGGATGGGGAGTATTAGTGTAGATGTGTGGTCATTAGCCACCTTGTTGTTCTTGTAGATCTTGTGAGTGTTAATCATACACCCCACGTATGATTAACCAGGCCAGTAGACCTTGTGCAAGACCCAAGCCGGCCATATGTTGAAACTAGTACTCACACACTTAGATAGATGATTCTTGATTCTTGTACATGCCATGATCAGTTTTACTTGCCTTGTTCTACCATGATCAGATTTACAGCTTACCTTGCCATGATACTCACATGTACATTTCATGATTTCTTGTATATTCTCTCTATTTACTGCTACATGTTCAATATCGTATAATTAGAACTGTTATTTGAGATTTGTGCTCGTTCCATCCTGACTGGATATGTTGACAAAATTTTAGGAGTAGTTGTGCCACATTTGTTGGACTGCAGGATGATTCTAGCTGAGGTGGTTCTCACTATTCTTCTATGTGAGTTGCCTGGTAGTTATCCTTAGTTAGTTTTATTGTTCATTCTTTATTTTCCTGTCTTATGATCCTTGTAGATTATAGTTGTTCTAGTGATATCGTTATTATTTCTTGTCTTATCTTAGTTTTCATGATGTGACATGAGTACATTTCTAGTTATGGATCTTTAGATGTTGTAGTTAGTATAGTATACTTGACAGCGTTCTACCGCTGATACCGCAGCGTAGGCTGGGCGTGGCCCACGTATTCGTACCCGTATATCCGGGTGCGGGTCGTGACACATTTTTAGTGGTGGCCCATGCAGGTCAGTCTTTACAATTAATGCGAAGTCGTGGTAGTACTTGAGCTTATCTGTACTACTGCGAGCCTGCCCTAGGATTAAGGTTGAGTAATGGAATATTTTAGGATTTTGGTACTCAGTCACATATTAGGAACTCTTGGTAGATTCTAGGGATGACCCCTGGGAATCTTATTTCGAAACTCTTCGAATCTATTCCCATTCGTTTCTATCCGTCCTGATTCCTGAGATATCTCTCAGTTATCAACTTTATTCCTTCTTGGAATGAGTTTGTGGACCCCAGAGGGAAGGTATAAGTTGGACTTGTATATCATCTAGGTTGGAGAGAGAATATGATTTACCAACCTCGTATCATGGTCGAGGTTTGTTTTATATTATATTCCACCATTTTCTATCTTGACCTAGGTAGTACCCTCGGGACTTTTCCTGAGATTTAGATGTTGTAGTTAGTATAGTATACTTGACAGCGTTCTACCGCCGATACCGCGGTGTAGGCTGGGCGTGGCCCACGTATTCGTGCCCGTATCTCCGGGTGTGGGTCCTGACAATTTTGATTGTTCTTACTCATTCCCAATAGTTGATTGGTGTTTTGATCTTATTATGATCATATCCTTGATTGGAATTAGTCATAACTATACCATATTTTGACCCTACATTTGATCAAGTCAAATTGTGACTTTCCTTCAATTCAATTATTTTCACAATTGTGCATAACTGATTATGATCATTATCGTGTAATTTTTGAATTTCTTTATTTGATTATTCCTAGTCGTGCCATTTTTGTATTTTAGTCGTGCCTAATCGTGCCATTTCAAATTTCGAGGACAAATTTTTTGAAGGTGGGTAGATATGTAACCCCCTAGTTTTAGAATTTTCCTTTTTTCTAAATTCCTAATTTCCTGATTTTATTTTCTATGAATTTTTTGGGAATTATTTCGGTGATCATGGCATAGTTGTAATTTGTGAAGGTGGGGTGGCACTGGTAATTATTTGGAAGTTTATGATTATTATGGAGGAGTAGCAAATCGGTAAATTTTTGGAAATGGAGTGGCATTTTGGTTTGTGGTAGTTGTCAAGATAGAGACTAGCTAATTAGTGGGGACTCTCTAGAAGTTCTTTAATCAATTAGGAATTAGCCTTAATTAATCCCAAGGAATATTCTATGTCATCTAGCATATTCCTAGGAAATATTCTCTGAAATATTTTAGGAATATTCCTTTCTAGATTAGTCCTAATGTTCCCATAAATACCCCTTTTGATTAGGGATCATTCCTAATCTAAACCCATTCTTGGGAAACCCTAATACAATGCTTGTGTCCATCATATCCTATGTTTCACTTTTTCTCGTGTCCACTACCAAATATAGCGTGTCCACTTTCAAGATTTTCGTGTCTATTCGTGTCGGCCTCAGGTCGACCCCGGGTGTCCATCCATTTCATAATATTGCTACTCTATTACATTTACAATATCTATGTCCGATACGACATGACTCACATCCAAAACCAAACCATTCCACGTGTCCTGGGTCCGACCCCGAGGACACGGATACCATTTCTATCTACACATTCCAGTACCAACCCACATTTTAGATTCAGTCCCTATGTCTCATGTCCTCCGACATGGACACGATTTTCTAATTCCCAAAACCTAATCCTAACTTCTAGCTCAATGTCATGTGTCCAAGGACACGATTACAACCGACACTACTATATCACTTTTTTGTGTCCCAGTGTCCCTGTATCTACTGACTCGAGCACTGTCGAGCGACTGAGCACGAACCGTATCTAGCATCTCAAGGACTCGTGTCCGATTCCTCGTCGCCACCAGCACCTGACGAGCCACCTACTCGTGTCCCTATGTCCGGAGGACATGAGTTACTGCTCCAACGACCAGTCCGAGTCCCTGATCTCACTTACGACACGATTCTAGCGCGGCCAAGCCACGGTGCCACCAGGATCTCTCCGTGAGAGCCGCTGCCTTGAGCCACCGTCTCGATCTCCTCCTTGAACCCGCTTTACCGTAGCCGAGCACCCCTTGATCCGCCAAAATCTCGATGTTGCACTTCCTCCGCCAACGCTACACGGACGACATCGTCTCCTTGACCACTGCCAACTGCCATCCGCCAGCACTGGTTGGGCCCAGTTCTTCCTCTTCGCGAGCCAAGCTCCTCCCGGCGGGTCGATCAGATCGACGTCGTTGATTAATCGGTCCCGGTCGGTTGAGATCCTAACACCGCTAGGCACCGCTCCGCCTCCTTGGCAGTCGTGTCTGATTTTTCATCGTCATATCCACCAGATATGGGGGGGATGTTGCCGATTTGACCAAGTACCGCCAACCTCGATCTTCGATGGCCGCAGTTCCCCGATCCCCATCGCGCTGTTAGACCTTGACTACCTAGGTGAGCTACTTTATCTTCTTCTTCATCTTCTTCTTCAGATTATTCTTCTTCGTTCACTTCTTCTTCTTCTTCTTCTTTCGTACGTTTTAGGGATTGGGATTTTCTCTCACCAGAGATTTGGTGGCGGGGGGAGGGTTGGTAAGGATTGTTTGGCCTGGGTCCAGGCCGAATCATGTGAGCTTATATATATATACTAGTCATAACCCGTGCCCATAGGGCATGGTTCATTTAAGGTATTCTCTCTCAAAATCTTGGACCCCCAATTTTAAACGAACAATAATAATTATGAGGCCCCCATCAAAATATTAAATCCCAACCACTGCTGGATGTGAATTTTCTTTGGATTCCCCATAAAACCCCACTCTCAATAATGCTCATCCACAACCATTATGAGTGCAAACCCCACTCTTTGGATTCCCCATAAAACCCCACTCTTAATAATGCTCATTCCCCATAAAACCCCACTCTCAATAATGCTCATCCACAACCATTATGAGTGCACACCCCACTCTTTGGATTCCCCATAAAACCCCACAATCGTTGATTCACCAAGATTAAATCCCAACCACTCTTTATCTTGGCACAGTCAGCCCTAGGATTCAAAAACCTTTGTGTTTTGTATAAGATATATATATATATATATATATATATATATATATATATATATATATATATATATATGGAGTTGGACTGAGGCCTATAAACTGGTCCTAATAATTATTATTACGTTTGGATGAATTATTTTGAGGTCTATTAATGACATTGGGCTATAGTAACTAAAAGCATAAATGATTAAACATGCTCAAGGTAGTAACCTAGGCCGTGGACTAATAAGGGTGTAATAGGGGCCCAGTTATACTATAGGCTGGGTTTAAGAGGATTTAGAAAATGGTATTTGGATTTAAGTGTTGGACTGGAAGCCCATTGATAATAAATATATTTGGTCTAGTAGAAGACTTAGATATGAGCTTAATTGTAAGTTCAAGCTTTAGATTTAATACATGGGTTGATGCTTAAATATTTGTACATGAAATGGGATTTAGGTTCTTCTTGGGCTTTAATTATAACTTTGTTTTAGCAAATGGGTAGTTAGAGGGTTGGAATAATTTTTAGGGGATAGTAGGAAGTTCATAGTGTAGCCCTCTAAATTATATATATATATATATATATATATATATATATATATATATATATATATATATATATATATATATATATTAAAAATATATAACAACCAATATAATATAATATAATATAATATATATATATATGTATAATATATAAATTTATATATTGGTTGTTATATATTTTTAAAATATATATATATATATATATATATATATATATATATATATATATATATATATATATATATATATATATATATATTGGTTGTTATATATATTGGTTGTTATATATTTTTTCACAATTATTTATGATCATAATATATACTTTTTCATAGCTTTGTTTTTTAGAGCACAAGAAATGCCAATCTCTAGAAAAGTTTTTCACGTGTTTTTCTATAGACAAGTAAATTTATTTTGGTATATCATGTCGCACTCAAACATGTTACCTTATATTTTCTTTTCGTCGCACAACTTTCGGGTCACCTTAGGCCGATTCGCTATCTACCATAAAACTTTTTGTACTTTCCAACTTAATTTTGGGACTCGACATCGATCCAACCTAAATGACCCATATATAATTTTGGCCTATTTTGTTCACACATGCCAATGGTGCTACACTATGTTGAGTTCGCACATGCTATTTATTTTAAAATGGCACACAAGAATTAAATATTGTACTTTCGATGTTGATTTTGACTCAATTAATTGTTTGGATCCAACCCTAGCTCAAACCACTTAGTTGGCCTACCTTACGTTGCCAAAAACATGTTGACATATATTTGATTGATTTTAATCGATTAAATAGTTTCCAATCAAGCAAAGATTTAATTAATATACATTCAAACTACCATATTTCCAAAATAAGGAAACCTATTGATACCCATTACCATATTAATTGATTGGATGACAAAACCTCAACCAAATCAACCCAAACCTCCACCATATTAACCCTAACACATAAAACCCTCTTATATTTGAACATCCCCCAAGTAGCCATGTAACCCCGCTTTTCTGATTTTTTTAAAATTTTGTATTTTATGGGATTTATAATTTAGCCATATTTTATTTTATGGTTTGTTTACGAGAATATTTATTTGATTTACCTATTGTTATAATACAATTTCCTAAATGGATATTAAATTAGAGCAATTTGAATTTTGGTTTCAAAATTTTAGTTTTTTCTCCATTTTTAACAACTCATAACAGCTTATAACCAATTTATAACTGAATTTATTTGTATTTCTGCAATTTGTGAAAAGGGGAGGGACTTCTGTGTTTAATTCCTTTGAGTGGAAGGACTTATGTAGAAATATTCAAGTTTAATGGGTTTTTTTTTGCAAATGTCTCTTTAAATCCTTATTTAATTTCTTCATTCGCTCTCTCTCTCCCTGTCTTCTTAATTCCCTGATCGATTTGGGAACAGAAGCTCCCCACCCGAAATTTCGACCTAATCCTAACTCCGACGGACGGCTATGGCGGTGGCGGTCATCCAGGTGGCGAGCAGCAGAGAATAGGTGATCTCCTTTCGACAACGACCGCGGAGAGAGCTCTTTGCTCCCTGACGAGCGACGACGGCGGCACTCCGTTCATCTCGAGCGGCGGCGCAGACTCCTCCAGCAGCGAGTCTTCGTCCACGGCGAGGCGACTTCGTCGACGACATCGATCTGCTCCTCTGCGACGAGCGGCCGACTTAGAGTGTCGTTCTTCTCCGGCAATCTGAGCTTATCCGACAACTGGCTCTTGACGGCAGTGGTTCGTTCAGATCTTCTCATTCTCGAATCCAGAAACTCAGTGTATCGGGACACGGATTCTTGATCTGGTAAGTCTCGATTGGATATTGATTTTGTTTTTCTGAATTGATCCAGTGGATCAATGATTCTTGAGTTGAGTTTGGAATCTAACCTTCGAAATTTGAATCGAACTCTGAAATGTGTTCCATGTTCCTGAGCACCAGGTGCTCGAGAGTTGCCTCTGGGGATTCTTGATATTCTGTTTGGACTGGATCGGACTCAGCACATCGAGTATCAACGTGTGGAGGACACAGGTTTAGTCTGTGCTAAGGAGGCTGATACCGTTGTCGTGTCTGGTATGGAGTTGCTTGGAGTTGCTTGGCGACAGATCGGATCGAATCATTTTGGATGATCGAACTCGACATTGATCGGTGAGTTCTTCCATTTTCTCCTCCTTGTTAACTCTGTGAGACATTCGAATTCTCTTCTTTGGGATCTTGATTGAATACTAGAAATTTTGTGGATACTTGATCAGTTCTTACAGTCTTTTGGATCGATCCAGTCGTTTGAATTCCTGAAGTTGATTTGAGAATTGTATTGTGAGTTTTTGACTTATTTTCCTTCAAACCTTCTGGATTCTCAGATCAGTAAAACCAAGAAACTTATAAAATTTTCTTTCTTTTTGATGCGTGCTTTGTGTTCGACGAATTGTCTAGACCGACTCTGCTATCAACTTGGACACTAGCACCTCAGTGTCGGGCAGATTCGGACACAGATTTTGTGTTGCTCGAAAACGCAGGTAACACTCTCCACTTCTTAAACTTAGATCTGATTGTTATGATTTTTCTTGATCGGGTGAATTACTGGACATGGTCGGGTTGTGGGATTGTAGATTGTTCGTGTCCAGATTGTTGTGTCGGTGTCAGGTACAGGAAAGCAAGGGTTGCTTGGGTTGGAGTCTGCGTGCGTTGGCAGGACACACAGTTCAAATGTTAGCCTGAACAGTGTTTGAATGTTCCATGGAACATTTGATGGTGAATTATTAAACCTTGGGTTGTATAAATTTTGTCTGGTTTTGAGTTTTAGTTGTGGTTAGGTGGCGGGAATGGGAGTTTTAAATCTGGTATATCTGCTGGGTTGGGTGCACAGCTCGTTAAGCCCAGTTATGTATGTTTGGTTATTCATGTTAATCCGTAAAAAATAGTGGTTTGGGGAAGATAGAAAATCGTTGTTTAAATTTGTAATGCTAAAACAGGTTGTCCATATTGAGTTGATGGTGTTCATGTTGTGTATTCAAATGAAGTATAGGTTGATGATAGATAGGCCGGGTTTGATGAGTGATATATAGAAAATGCTTAGCAGTAGCAGTTTGGAGTATTGGTAGCAGTTGTGGAATATTGGGCTTTTGAACCTTGGTTTTATTTGTTAAGATATGTTGTTCAGTTGGGCTGGATCCAGGGCTAGATTATTGGGCTAAATTATATGCTTAGTAATACTATTGTACAAATTGTATTTTTTACCCGAAAAGATTTTATGATTATTATTAAAACTATTTTTCTATTAAATATCTTATTGGTATCTACTAGTTAGCTAATACGGACTTACTCTAAAAATGTTTATATAATCAAACTAATTTGCTAAATTGAATATTTTGATGTGGTTTAATATGTATAAATATGTGCTCTCCAAATTTTGCTAACCACTCTAATACTTTGAGGGAAATGTATATTTTAACAAAGGTCTTGTTTCTCTAGCTAGTTATAAATATATTCACTAATACCTATTTTGATTTAAACTAAAATTTGTATTTTTTTAAAAAGAATAAATGTTAGCTAATACATAACTAGTATACAGCTAGTTAGTAATAATTAGATAATTGACATTGATTAGAATCCTAACCAACTTATATCTAAAATAGGTGGACAGAGAGATTACGATCTCCCTACTCTCGATCTTCTAGAGCAAGGCAAGTACACTGACTCGAACCCTTTACTCTGTATTTCTGTCTTGCTTCATGTTCTCATATTGACACGTTATATACACGATTGTTCATTGTTCATTGTTCACTATTAATCGTTCATTGTTTATCGTTCATAGTTCATTGTTCTTACTTGTACATTGGGGTGGGGAAATACTACAGATATGTGACCAATCCTATTTTAGCTAGGCATTGACTAATAGCTTAGGTTTCACATCGTGCACGTGGGACTCTAAGTCGTACCATTGTTCACTGTTCACTATTGATTGTTTACCCAGTCGGTCACATACTCTGATAGTTATTTCAAATGCATGTCACACTGATAGTATAGTTCATTGTTTCTGGATCCGATACTATAGTTTTATTGCTATTTATGTACCACCATTTCATATTCCTGTCTTGTACCATAGTTCATATCGTGATTTTTTTTCATGCATTTCAGTCTACATTGTTTAGAGCTTCTTGTCGGGATTGTACTTTGCTCTTTTCCTGACATGATACGTTGCAGGTTTACTTGATGGTGTTGTATCTCCTTCATGGGCCAGAGCCCGAAGCCAGGATAGAGTTGTGCCTCAGGATAGACCTAGAATTTCAGAGTTATAGACATGACTTTTCTTAGATTGTTTTAGAGGATTTTATCATGTATTGTATTGTATTGAGGATTTCAGGATTGTATAATTTTTATTCATGTTACCGGATTTGTCTCCGGATGATATTGTATAATAACTTGTGGATTGTGGTAATTCTAGGAACGTGTATAGTAGCTGTGATGTTTTACATTTCTTGTATCTTGGAGTTTTCCTTAGAATTGTACAGCTTACTTCGTCGTGTCCTTCGACGAAGGCTGGGCGTGTCCGACTCGTGTCCGATTATTCGGGAACGGGTCGGGACATATTTTAGTGGTGGCCCATGTATGTCAGTCCTAATGGCACTTAGGCTATAAAGTGCTATTGGGGAACCTGTTAGACAAAGAAAAACTCATCACAGCATAGGATTCGTGGGAAATGGTTATAGTTATTGAATATAGAGATTGATTATACTCAAAATATTCTAGGAGGTTGACTATTTTTCTAGGGCTTAGCAATCAACGAGTTTTCTTTCTATTTCAGGATGGTCATTACGAGGAAGACCGCAGATCATCTCGGAGTTGCAGGAAGTTCAGATCAGCCCGCACCAGACGTTCCGGCAGATTAGCTTCCGCCAGCGCCTCCTATCTTTCCACCGCTGCCCTCGACGATGATGTTTGACGGCGCCCAGGTGATGGCGATGTTCCAGCAGTTTATGGAGGCCCAGAATCACCAGACAGCACAGTTCAGAGCGACCGTCGTCGACGCACTCAGGACTCGAGAGACGGCAGCACCGGCACCAGTAGCACCTCCAGTACCACGAGCACCGAGACTGGGGACGGCCAAGGAATACCAGAACCTCTGCCCGATGGACTTTTGGGGAAACGAGAGGATCGTCTATGCAAACGAATGGCTGGAGAATACGGAGAGGACCTTGAAGATGGCACGGATCCCGGATGACCTGAAGGTGGAGGTGGCGAGTATGCGGCTGTTCGACCTTGCCAGAGCCTGGTACCGCGAGGAGCCCTAGTTGGCAGCACAACAGGTTCTTTGGACAGATTTCAAAACTCTGTTCAAGGAGAAGTTTTTCCCCGATGTGGAGCGGGACGAGCTTCGGATGTAGTTCGAGGCCTTGCAGCAAGGGACGATGTCAGTGGCAGAGTATACTTCAGAGTTTACCCGACTCAGCAGGTTCAGAGAACCTAGTCGGCACGCCGGAGGAAAGGGCCTGGAGATTCAAAAAGGGCCTGACCAGGGAGCTGCGGTACGCAGTAGCTATTAGCCAGGCGACTACTTACTCGAGCATCCTCAAGATCGCCTAGGCAGTTGAGAAGGAGATGGACCCGAGGCCCAAGAAGGATAGGGACATCGGCAGCAGCAGTTATCAGGCACCGGTAAAGAGGGTGCATATACAGACTCAGACGAGGCCAGTTCAGCAGGCAGCAGTTCAGCACCGTCTAGCCAGAGTTCATACAGATCCGCCACAGAGGCAGCAGTTGGTAGTCACTTGCAACTACTGTCATCGCCCGGGGCATCATTACGATGAATGTCGCAAGAGGCTGCGGTTTTGCTTGTTCTATGGATTACCTGCTCACCAGGTCAGAGATTGTCTAGAAGCCGCTGAAGGACGAGCACGAGGAGCACCGAGACCCCAACAGGAGGACATACCTCTTCATGTCCAGCAGCCACAGGGAGACCAGCCAGAGGGGCGAGTCTACCTCCTGACAGCCGAGAAAGTGAAGACCATCCCAATTCCGGACGAGTACTGACGACCGGGGACACTTGTGATCATTACCTTTCTTGATGTTCTTTTTAGCATTTCTTTGTTGTTTCTTTATTCGAGAGCAGGTTCGAGCAGGATTGGCAGATATGGAGTTCGTCATTACGGAGGACGGCACATTGAGGCACGGTTCCAGACTGTGTGTACCTAGCAGAGAGCTTCGGGAGCAGGTTATGCAGGAGGCCCATCGCTCTCAGTACACTATGTATCCAGGTGCCAACAAGATGTATAGAGACTTGAAGGAGCATGTATAGTGGTATGGGATGAAGCGGGAGGTAGCACGCTTCGTAGCCAGGTGTCTAGTCTGTCAGCAGGTTAAGGCGGAGAGGCAGAGGCCAGAAGGACTGTTGCAGCCATTGCCCATTTTGGAGTGGAAGTGGGAGCACATCACGATGGATTTTGTTTTGGGATTGCCGCGTACACCAGGAGGGAAAGACGCGATTTGGGTCATCGTGGACAGGTTGACCAAATCGGCCCACTTTTTGCCATTAAAAGTGGGGACGTCTACGGAGAAGCTAGCGGAGTTGTATAAGCGGCAGATTATCAGGATACACGGAGTTTCGATGAGCATTGTCTCGGATCGGGATAGTCGCTTTACTTCCCATTTCTGGCGGAGTTTGCAGACTAGTTTGGGTACTCAGCCCAAATTCAGTATTGCATACCACCTTCAGACGGACGGACAGTCGGAGAGGACTATTCAGACTCTCGAGGACATGCTACGGACTTGTGTCCTAGATTTTGGAGGTTCTTGGGAGGACCATTTGCATTTGGTGGAGTTTACATACAATAACAGCTTCCAAGCCAGTATTGAGATATCACCATTCGAGACCTTGTACGGACGTAGATGTC
This sequence comes from Iris pallida, assembly GCA_029216955.1. Classification (NCBI taxonomy): domain Eukaryota; kingdom Viridiplantae; phylum Streptophyta; class Magnoliopsida; order Asparagales; family Iridaceae; genus Iris; species Iris pallida. The sequence continues at coordinate 1,703,178 of JANAVB010031818.1, forward strand.
GTACTCCCTTGTCTTGGGATGAAGTTGGAGAGCGAGCTTTATTGGGACCGGAGATGGTTGTTGTCGCAGCCGAGAAGGTGAAGCGCATCAGGGATCGACTTCGTGTGGCACAGGACAGACAGTGGCATTGGGCCGACAGCCACTGAAGGCCTTTGCAGTTTGAGGTATAGCTTAGACTTAGGATTAGAATCTTGTTGTTTGTGTTTTGTTGATTGTGTGATTATTTTTTGTTAATTGAGACCATGCTTGTGCTAGGTTGGAGATATGGTATTCTTGAGGATTTCACCGACTCGAGGCACTATTTGTTTTGGTGGAGGAGGGAAGCTTAGCCCATGCTATGTCGGACCTTTCGTTATCAGCGGGAGGGTCGGAGACGTGTCATACAGACTGGACTTACCTTCTTCCTTAGCGGAAGTCCACAATGTATTTCACGTATCGCAGTTGAGACGGTATGTGGCAGATCCTAGCCATGTACTGGACCATTCTGAGATTTAGGTGGGACCTACTCTCAGTTATCCAGAGCAGCCTGTGAAGATTCTGGATCGACGGGAGAAGGTGTTGAGGAACCAGACAATACCATTAGTTCGCGTAGCATTGAGGCATCACTCCCCCGGTGAGTCTACTTGGGAGAGGGAGGATGAGATGCGCGAGCAGTACCCTTATCTTTTTCAGCCGTGAGGTATAATTTCTATCCTTCCTACTTATACAGCTTGCCTTTAATTTCGAGGACGAAATTATTTTTAAGGAGGGTAGACTTGTAGCACCCACTTTTTTTAAAATAAGGGTATTTTAGTCATTTTAGTCATTTTGTGATTTTCTAGATACTTTTGGCTTGTGTTTGTTTTAGCATTTGGTTTAACCTTAGATAATCCATATTAGAGACTAACCATGACATATGATGATCATTTAGCTAATTAGAAATTATATTAGGCTTTGGTCCAATTTAGAAAGCCAATTGACCCTTTTTAGGCTATTTAATTAATTGGCCTTTTAAGCCTTTTTGTTAGTGGGCTTAAACTCAACTTAGATAGAGAAGAGGGGCCCATGAACCAACCCTAACCCTAGAAGGAATAGCCTGGCCAACCAAAACAGGAAAACCCTCTCTCTATATAAACATTTGCATTGGTTTTGACACCCCTTTTATAAAACCCTAGTTTCCAAGTCTCCAAAACCCTAACTTTCTCATCCGACCTCCGTTTTACCTCAAACAAAGTGCGTTGTGATCGTGGGAAGGAGGAGAACTTGTTGGAGCATTGCTAGCAAGGAGTTGGAGGTGTTTGCTCAGTGGAAACTGGTCGTCTCATTGTTCGAGGAGTCCGTTTCATTGAGATTTCAACTCTCAATAGGTAAACACCTAAACACTATAGTTTTTCCTAATTTTTCTTCATGGTAGCATGCATCTAGGTACCCTTGACCCACCCATGTAATTTGGTGGGATTTTGACTCCGTTTGATGGAGGTATCGAGCCGTGTCGGTCCCTTACGGCACGTGTTCGACGAATTGCCACTTAGAATTCAATATTGTTGTTTAGGTAAACTAATTACATGATTCTGTAGGCCTTTAGATGTAGATTATATATATATATTTTATGTAGGGTTTCTGTGTCGTTTTGTGTCCTAAAATTGGGTTGGACATGCAGCACGAGACTGCGTCTCAATGCCCTGCTGCTGCTGTGTCCGTTCTTGCTGGACACAGCGACTCGACATGTGATTTTTGGGTTATGGGTAGGGGCAATGTCTGTCATGATGCCCAACAAGTTTGGTTAGGTTTCATGGGGAGTCGAGAGAGAAATCGACACGGCACGGGTTTTACACTGTCGCGTGCGCGCCCAGTTTTGGCGTCTGATACGAATGTCGTGTCGCTCGTACACGCATCATAGACATGTGACAGGGTGGCTGACGTGTAGCCATACACGTGGCGAACACATGTGCACGAGCACGTGGGTGTTCGTGCTTTGTGGCGTGTCCACGAACTCGTGGACTGGCCGCACGAGACACAGCCTGTGCGGGTGCGTACACGTGTTCTGAGCCTGTGGACACGTCGTGTCCTATTCTCTGGACACGATAATACTTGGGTAGCATAGTTATATGTACATGACACTTTACCAACCATCAGTTTCGAATATCATTAGATTTTCGAATAGTTTTGGGTCATATTAGGTATTGGGTTGAGTTTCGGGTTTTAAGTTCCAGTATTTTCCTGTTTCAGTTTTCTTTTTGTTCTGTTCCATTATTTTTTCGATGTGATTTCTGTGTAAACCAAAGCCTGTAGGTCCTATATTACCATATCTAGGAGATACCTACTAGTTTGTATAGTAGAGAGGGTTGTGTTCGAGTTGGATTAGACATAGGGTTATTCGGGTATGTATCAAGATAGGGTATCATGAGATAGGTAATTCCTATAACCAAGTTTTGGTTGATTTAGGATTGATTTCAGTTAATGCCAAGATCAGTTTAACTGTTAGTTAAGAATTGGTAAATACCAAGTTCAGTTTGATTGTTAGTAAGAATTGGTTGTGTAGTTAAGGTAGAAACTGGATTTGGGATGTGTATATGTATGTGTGTTGTGTGTTGAGAGAAGTTGGAGTAAAGAGAAGAGTTTGCAGCAGCAATAGCATGCTGTATGGCAGCAGTTGCTGAAATGGTAGCAACTACAGTGGCAGTAGCAACACAAGCATGCCTAAGTGCATGTGTCCAAGTGTGAGGGTGCATTGGGTCGAGTTGTGAGATTAGGAATTTGAGATTACCTTGTTTAAACTAGAAAATTTACTAAGAAATATCCTAGCCTAGAGTTTTGGTAGATGTTAGTATAAGGTATGGGTATTAGACATGGGGTATTGTGAGTTAAGGTAGTGTTATGTGAATTACATTGGTTGTTAGGATTATGCTCCCTTGGAAACCTAAGATAACACCAACTCAACACCCAAAATCAATACTAGGACTAGTAGTGACCTAAAATTTGACCTATAGGCTAGTTGACCTAACTTTGACCTAGTTTGACTAGTCTGATTGACCAAAGTTGACCCAAGGTTGACTTTGACTTAGATTGACCCAAATCATGTAGAATTTGCATTGTAGGTTTTCCTTATGATATTTAGACTGTATTATGACATGTGGTTGTTTTAAATAGGATCTTATTACTCCAATTCTGTCATTTTTTATCATCAACAGTTCGGATTGCCAGGCAAGTACATTCTCTGATCTTTTCATACTTCTTTGGATATGTACTCTTGTTATAGACTAGTATACTTGATGCTGACACGATGTTCACACGGATTAGTACCCTCTGGATCTTTTCATGCGATGTTATCCTCTCGGATACATCGAGTATGTCATGTTCATGTACTTTATCATGGTCAACATGTACTCCATGTATTCATATTTATCCATGTGCACTCATATGTTATTCATGTACACTCATGACCATATGAGTTCCATGTATACAGTAGTTGTTATCCATGTGCAATAACATAACATGCTTTGATCCTTGTGTATTGGTTGGGGACAGGGAGAGTGTAGTTGGTTATGTGATCATTATCCCTAGTAGGTATCCATGTGCATTCCATAGCTGTATCCATGTGCAACCCAAGCTGTTTACATAACCAATTCATGCTCTGATTCACGTAGAAGGTGACATCTCTCTATTTATCATATTATGTCTCAGCTTATATTTTTTCTCCTGTTGATTTCTCTTTACAGCGATTCATGTATAGTTTTCTATAGCTTGCTTTATATGTCCATTCCTGATATGAACTGTTGTGAGAGATATGTGCTCGTTTCGTCCTGACTGGGCATGTTGAAAATTTTACAGGTGATGATGAGGAGTACTGTCCTACTTATTATGGCATTGGCTTAGATGACACTGTCGACGTGGACCCACAGGAGGATCCTACAGTCGCTGAGGACTTGCCTATAGTCTAGCTGAGACTTAGTACTTTATTTGTATTTCTTGTTTGAGACTTTATGAGTTGTACTTGAGATTTATTCTGGTGGTTTACACCTAGACTATTTATATGTGACTCTCTTGAGATTCTTTCTTCTATTCCACCTTAGTATTGTGATTGAGTTACTTATTATTTTACTCCCTATTCGGAGCTTATTTTAGACTGTGTTAGATATTGTGACTCAGGACAGCGTTCTACCGCCGACACTGCGGCGTAGGCTGGGCGTTCGTCACTTCTCGTGCCCTTACACTGGGTGCGGATCGTGACAGCGAGTCTAACTCCTGACAGCCGAGGAAGTGGAGACCATCCCGATTCCGGACGAGTACTGACGACCGGGGACACTTGTGATCATTACCTTTCTTGATGTTCTTTTTAGCATTTCCTTGTTGTTTCTTCATTCGAGACTTGTTTTACAGTCTTCTTATCTTACTGTTGTTTCATAGTACCTAGTAGCTACTTGTTGACTGGTGATTATCGCTTGATATCCAATAAATTTGTTTCTAAGAATAGATACTACTCCTCTCTTTCATGATTTAAAATTTTCACAAAACTCCCTTGAAACTTCTGGATAAGGTTGAGAAAATATTTGACAACCTACTACGACCTGGATTATGGAGGCCGTGAGTCCATTGCAGCTTGCTGTACACTGGAGAGACAGGAGCTCTAAGTCAAAGTAATTACGGATATTCTCAGGTTCTCATATATTATTGAAGCTAAGTCCTAAATTTATTTTCTTATCGGATAAAGTTGACAAAATATTACAGTAATCTAGTACTATCGAGAGCATGGAACCGAAAGCTCACTGCAGCCAGATGCATACTGGCGGGGCAGGAACCGTAGGGAAAGTGATTTCAGATAGGAAGATTGTCGGGTACTATGGAGACTATTATCCATTGATTTCATTTCCGTGACTATCACCTTACACCACTTTAAATCGTACTAACTTCCAAAATTTTGTATCTGAACATTTTTGTGACTAATGTTGTCCTGAAATTTCGAGTAAAATTTTTTTCTAAGGGGGGCAGATTTGTAACCCCGCTTTTCCGATTTTTTTTAAAATTTTGTATTTTATGGGATTTATAATTTAGCCATATTTTATTTTATGGTTTGTTTACGAGAATATTTATTTGATTTACCTATATTATAATACAATTTCCTAAATGGATATTAAATTAGAGCAATTTGAATTTAGGTTTCAAAAATTTAGTTTTCCCTCCATTTTTAACAACTCATAACAACTTATAACCAATTTATAACTGAATTTATTTGTATTTCTGTAATTTGTGAAAAGGGGAGGGACTTCTGTGTTTAATTCCTTTGAGTGGAAGGACTTATGTAGAAATATTCAAGTTTAATAGGTTTTTTACAAATGTCTCTTTAAATCCTTATTTAATTTCTTCATTCTCTCTCTCTCTCTCTCACTGTCTTCTTGATTCCATGATCGATTTGGGAACAGAAGCTCCCCACCCGAAATTTTGACCTAACCCTAACTCCGGCGGACGGCTATGGCGGTGGCGGTCATCCAGGTGGCGAGCAGCAGAGAATAGGTGATCTCCTTTCGACAACGACCGCGGAGAGAGCTCTTTCTTCCCCGACGAGCGATGAAGGCGGCGCTCCGTTCATCTCGAGCGGCGACGCAGACTCCTCCAGCAGCGAGTCTTCGTCCACGGCGAGGCGAGTTCGTCGACGGCATCAATCTGCTCTTCTGCGATGAGCGGCCGACTTAGAGCGTCGTTCTTCTCCGACGATCTGAGCTTATCCGACGACTGGTTCTTGGCGGCAGTGGTTCGTTCAGATCTTCTCATTCTCGAATCCAGGAACTCAGTGGATCGGGACACGAATTCTTGATCTGGTAAGTCTCGATTGGATATTTATTTTGTTTTTCTGAATTGATCCAGTGGATCAATGATTCTTGAGTTGAGTTTGGAATCTAACCTTCGAAATTTGAATCAAACTCTAAAATGTGTTCCATGTTCCTGAGCACCACGTGCTCGAGAGTTGCCTCTGGGGATTCTTGATATTCTGTTTGGAGTGGATCGGACTCAGCACATCGAGTATCAACGTATGGAGGACACAGGTTTAGTCTGTGCTAAGGAGGCTGATACCGGTGTCGTGTCTGGTATGGAGTTGCTTGGAGTTGCTTGGCGACAGATCGGATCGAATCATTTTGGATGATCGAACTCGACATTGATCGGTGAGTTCTTCTTTTTTCTCCTCCTTGTTAACTCTGTGAGACATTCGAATTCTCTTCTTCGGGATCTTGATTGAATTCTGGAAATTCTATGGATTCTTGATCAATTCTTACAGTCTTTTGGATCGATCCAGTCGTTAGAATTCTTGAAGTTGATTTGAGAATTGTATTGTGAGTTCTTGACTTATTTTCCTTCATACCTTCTGGATTCTCAGATCAGTAAAACCAAGAAACTTATAAGAATTTCTTTCTTTTTGATGCATGCTTTGTGTTCGACAAATTGTCTAGACCGACACTGCTATCAACTTGGACACTAGCACCTTAGTGTCGGGCAGATTCGGACACAGATTTTGTGTTGCTCGAAAACGCAGGTAACACTCTCCACTTCTTAAACTTAGTTCTGATTGTTATGATTTTTCTTGATCGGGTGAATTACTGGACAGGGTCGGGTTGTGGGATTGTAGATTATTCGTATCCAGATTGTTGTATCGGTGTCAGGTGCAGAAAAGCAACGGTTGCTTGGGTTGGAGTCTGCGTGCGTTGGTAGGACACAGTTCAAATGTTAGCCTGTACAGTGTTTGAATGTTCCATAGAACATTTGATGGTGAATTATTAAACCTTGGGTTGTATAAATTTTGTCTGGTTTTGAGTTTTAGTTGTGGTTAGGTGGCACTAATGGGAGTTTTGAATCTGGTATATCTGCTGGGTTGGGTGCACAGCTCGTTAAGCCCAGTTATGTATGTTTGGTTATTCATGTTAATCCGCAAGAAATAGTGGTTTGGGGAAGATAGAAAATCGTTGTTTAAATTTGTAATGCTAAAACATGTTGTCCATATTGAGTTGATGGTGTTCATGTTGTATTCAAATGAAGTATAGGTTGATGACAGATAGGCCGGGTTTGATGAGTGATATATAGAAAATTCTTAGGAGTAGCAGTTTGGAGTATTGGTAGCAGTTGTGGAATATTGGGCTTTTGAACCTTGGTTTAATTTTTAAGATATGTTGTTCAGTTGAGCTGGATACAGGGCTAGATTATTGGGCTAAATTATATGCTTAGTAATACTATTGTACAAATTGTATTTTTTTACCCGAAAAGATTTTATGCTTAGTAATACTATTGTACAAATTGTATTTTTTCTCTAGCTAGTTATAAATATATTCACTAATACCTATTTTGATTTAAACTATAATTTGTATTTTTAAAAAGATTAAATGTTAGCTAATGCATAACTAGTATACAGCTAGTTAGTAATAATTAGATAATTGACATTGATTAGAATCCTAACCAACTTATATCTAAAATAAGTGGACAGGGAGATTACGATCTCCCTACTCTCGATCTTCTAGAGCAAGGCAAGTACACTGACTCGAACCCTTTACTCTGTATTTCTGTCTTGCTTCATGTTCTCATATTGACACGTTGTACACACGATTGTTCATTGTTTATTGTTCACTATTAATCGTTCATCGTTCATTGTTTATCGTTCATAGTTCATTGTTCTTACTTGTACATTGGGGTGGGAAAATACTACAGATATGTGACCAATCCTATTTTAGCTAGGCATTGACTAATAGCTTAGGTCTCACATCGTACACGTAGGACTCTAAGTCGTACCATTGTTCACTGTTTCCTGTTCATTGTTTACCTAGCCGGTCACATACTCTGATAGTTATTTCAAATGCATGTCACACTGATAGTATAGTTCATTGTTTCTGGATCCGGTACTATAGTTTTATTGTTATTTATGTACCACCGTTTCATATTCCTGTCATGTACCATAGTTCATATCGTGATTCTTTTTCATGCATTTCAGTCTACATTGTTTAGAGCTTCTTGTTGGGGTTGTACTTTGCTCTTTTTCTGACAGGATACGTTGCAGGTTTACTTGATGGTGTTGTATCTCCTTCATGGGCCAGAGCCCGAAGCCAGGATAGAGTTGTGCCTCAGGATAGACCTAGAATTTCAGAGTTATAGACAGGACTTTTCTTAGATTGTTTTAGAGGATTTTCTCATGTATTGTATTGTATTGAGGATTTCAGGATTGTATAATTTTTATTCATGTTACCGGATTTGTCTCCGGATGATATTGTATAATAACTTGTGGATTGTGGTGATTCTGGAAACGTGTATTGTAGCTGTGATGTTTTACATTTCTTGTATCTTGGAGTTTTCCTTAGAATTGTATAGCTTACTTCATCGTGTCCTTCGACGAAGGCTGGGCATGTCCGACTCGTGTCCGATTATTCGGGAGCGGGTCGTGACAAGCCACCCCCTCTCCCAATTTCCAAAACCCGACCGCCCAAGTTGCTCTAGGCCAACGACAATAAAACCCAAAGCTGCCTACTTCAACCACCTTCTATATCAATTATTGTGCGCTTCACTTCTTCCGCGACCCGAGGACTTCCTTTTCCATCCTAGAAATCCTAGGAGCCATCTTAAGGACTTTAGAGAGGAGCACAACCCATCTACTAGGTAAAACCATACTGAAAGAAGTCTGAATTCAGCAATAGGTTGGTGCACTTCTAAAATAGGTTTTACATACTTATCCTCATCCAAGTGACACAAAACCAAAACTAGAAGTTTCCTTCATGTGTCTACTTTGTTCCCTAATCGTTGGACCACGTGGATCCACACGATTTCGTCCTGGTGTCCGTTGCACGATAATTTGTCCAGATTTGATCAATTTTGGTGCGAGAATCATTCCAACGACTTTCGAACCTGTTTGATTTCAAACAACTCATTGGTAATGTTTTTAAAGTCTCTATTTATCATCTAGTATCATTATTTGTTCACATTTGCAAGAGTTTCATACGTCCATGGTATCGTTTTTATCCTACAACTTTTTAGACACCGAAACACCCACCGTAAACCATCTATTTAATTCCAAATCTTTGTAGAAGTTTATTGTAGGAATGAAATGTAAAGTGATATACTCTAGAGGGGGTGAATAGAGTAGACAGCAGAATATTAGCTACTAAAAAAATGTTAGTAGCCAGATCATAGAAATACATCACAGATACGAAAATGTAAAAGTAAATAGCCGAGAGCAAACGCAAACATGGTGATGTATACTAGTCTCCCTCTTGGGAGGATTAATCCAGTCGAGAGAACTCTAGCTCCTAGTTGAAATCTACTATAAAAAATTGCAAGTTTTTATATGAAGTCCTTGCAACTCCTACAGATGTGAGCTTTGATCCGAAGCACTCGACCAACTTCAATTGTGAAGTGTATTACTTCTTGTCAAGCCTCTTGATTATAATCACTCTAAAATTTCTAGACCGTATTGCACTGGCAAATCGACTAGGAGATTGCAACTGGCTTAAGTTTTGAAAATGAAAGCTTAGAAGGCTTTGAAATAATGTATTAAGCTTAGAGAGAAGAGAAGAAAAGTGAATTGATCTGTCGAAATGGTAGAAATTCTTCTCTATTTATAGGATTTCCAACAGAAAATTCGGGTAGAATTTGAACAGAATTTCGGTAGAATTCTTTAAGAGAATCTCGGCAGATAGCCATTGCATCCGTAACTGCGAGAAGACTGAGTTCAAAAGGCAACGTACACTAGCCGAACTCGGGCCGAATTCGGGGCGAATTTGCCTAGAGGACTGATGGTGCAGAAAAGGTGAATTTAGGGTTTGTAATTCAGTAGGCTTTGGGCTTTCGAATGTTCAAGCAGTTTGGAATTGGGTTTATGGTTTTTGAGTTTTGTTTTCAAAATAAATGGGTATTTTTGAAAACGTTTTTGGGTAGCCTATTTGCTAGTATGAAACAGTTTACATCGTGTTCCTCGGCTCAATAAAATATAAAAATACATTGATAATGGAAATACAGATGCAATGACAAATACGGCTCCGAGTCTTGAACGGTAATAGTAGTAGTTCTAGCAGATCGTCCAAGTAGCCCTTATATCGAGACTGGGTTAGATCAATTATTAAAATTAGGTTTGACCATGACCAATGGGCCAACAATCTCCCCTATTTTAATAATTGACAAACCTTGACCGATATAACATCTTCTTGCACTACCAAAATTTAACGTTTTAGCGACGGCCTTATCCATCGCCAATCGTCGGTAAATTAGATTACCGATGGTTTGCCGACGTATTTTAGTCAAATACATCCGTCGGGATTTGACTCATCACTAAAAACAATCCGTCGCCAAGTTGTCGCCAAGCGACGATTGAACGACGAATTTTCGGCAGCCATATTCGTACAACTAGCGACGACTAGCCGATGGGTTTCCGTCAAATCAAGTATCATAAAGTTAGTAATACATCGTCTTACCGACAGGGTCAATCCGTCGGTAATCTATCGACAACTTGTCGGTGAACGCGTATCAGAGAGTTTCTGATACGCAACCTCCGTCGCTATTCCGTCGCACGTAGTCGCAAACCAGCGACGGATTGGCGATGACTTATTCGGCGCTAAGGCTCTAGAAACTTTCATATTTCCAGAACCTAATCGACGGATTATCCATCGCTTGGTTGTCGTCGTCCGTCGCTAAATTAAAATTCTCCAGCTAGCGACGGATAATTCGTCGCTTGGTTGTCGTGAGCCGTCGCTTTTTAGTCGCTAGTCCATCGCTAACGGGAAATTTTTTAAAAAAAATTCCATAAAACAGAGCATTCCATGTTCACACAACATCCGAAACATCGGAACATCATAATATATATCACACATCACACAAACCAATATACATCACACTACTAAAATCTGCTCCATTAGCGACGTAAATTTAGCGACGTTCGTAAAACGTCGCTAAATTGTGCACATTAGCGACATTTAATTGAAACGTCGCTAACAGTCGCTACTAGCGACAAAAATAGCGACGTGACAACGACTTATATTAGTTATATGAGCTAGTCGTCACAAAACATCGCTATGACTTCGCTAATAGCGACTAATTTAGCGACGTTCATCCTAACATCGCTAAATTCTAATTAAATTAAATTCCCTCCCCCCCCAATTCATGTCCCTCCATTTTACTCTCTCACTCTCTCCCTCCGGCGCTCTCGCTCTCACTCTCTCTGGCGCTCTCACTCTCTCGGGCGACTCTCACTCTCTCCGGCGACTCTCCTCCCTCTTCGGTACGTGACTCCCTCTCTCTCTCTCTCTCTCTCTCTCTCTTTCTATTTCTATTTTGGTTGTTGGTGGTTGGGAGGGTGCGGGTGGCTCGAAGGGAGAGGCAGGGGGGTGCGGGTGGTTGGGGGTGATGAATGGTTGGGGGTAGCTAGGGGGGTGGGACAGGGGGGTGAGGGCGGCTGGGGGTGAGGAGGGGGGCTGAAGGTAGGGGGTTAGGGTTCGGGTTAGGGGTGGGTGGGTGTGTATGGGAGGGGGAGGGACGGGGGGGGGGTGAGGGCGGCTGGGGGTGAGGAGGGGGGCTGGGGAGAGGGAAGGGTTATGGTTAGGGTTCGGGTTAGGGTTAGGAGTAGTTGGGGAGGGAGGGGAGCAGGAGGGTGAGGGGGACTGGGGAGGGGAGGGGGGCTAGTGGGGGGGTTAGGGATAGGGTTCGGGTTAGGGTTAGGGGTAGTGTAGGGGGGGAGAAAGGGGTACGGGGGGGCTGGGTCAGGGGCACCGATAGTGCCGAAAAATCTAATAATTTAGTAATAATTATTTGTTTTTTGACACCGAAAAATCTGATACTCCGATTCGAAACCACCGATAGTGCCGATATTTATAACAAGTAGTTTTGTTGGTTGGTTAATGCCGTCGTCTATTTTCCTTGATCCCGATACTCATAGGAATGGTCCCGAGTCACGGTCATACGTCGGGTTAGGACCTTCTTGCTGCTCGTGGGGTTGGGGGGTCTGCTGTTCGGGGTGGGGCCCCGAGGGGGCTCACAGTATATATGCATATATGTAGTATGTAGTATATTCGTTTTAGTTTTAAAGTTTATTCATATTTGCAGATATCTAGAAATGGTTATATCTATGTATCTGCTAGACCGTTCGTAGATGTACAATCGCATTCGAGGAGAGGTATGGTGTACGAGATGAATACTTCGCCGAAGTAGAACAATTCCTCTAATTCGCAAAGGCATTTTCTCAATCCATGGACGGCATGGACATTGAGTGTCCGTGTGCAAAATGTCAAAACATAAAGTTTCAACCAGAATTGGATGTGACGTATCGCTTATACACAAAGGGTTTCCTTCCGAATTACTACCAATGGACCGCACACAGAGAGCTTGTACCTTTAGCATTCAAAGCGGAGCCTTATGTGGAGCATTATATGGAGCCTTATGTTGAGCCTTATGTGGAGCCTTATATGAATGTCCACAACCGAACTGGTGTCGACAACGAGTACGTGAACGTGGTCTTCGACGCTGCGGGGCCTAGTTTCGATCCATACAATCATGACGCAGCTGAGGAGGCACCGAATGCCGATGCCGCAAAGTTCATAGAGTTGCTGGAGAATACAAGGACTCTTTTGTACCCTGGCTGTGAGGACCATTCACCGTTAGAGGTGATCACTCGGCACTTGAGCATAAAGTCAGACTTTAACATGTCGCAAGAATGCTACAATAGAGTGCTCGAGTTGATTACAGATATCTTGCCGGAGGGTGCCAAGTTACCGAAAGACTTCTACCGCTCTAAGAGGATGGTGAGATCCCTCTGGATGGGATACGACAAGATCAATTTCTGTCAGAACGGATGCATGCTTTACTACAAAGATCATAAGGATGCAGAAGTGTACAGATTCTTTGGTTCCGGTGCTGGTGGGAGTCGACGAGGCCGGCAGTCTCCATCTACCACTCCTCCTACCGACTCCTCATCCTCCCGTACTCCAGTATACACTAGCGGTCTAGTCGCCGGCAGTGTCTCCATACCCGGCTCTAGCAGTTCCAGGCTAGGGCCTTCTTCTTCTACGCAGCCAGTACCGTCGAGTATTCCAGAGGCCAACCCCACTACTGAGGAGCAGGCCGAGGCCGAGGCCGAGGGCGAGGACGATGACGAGGCCCACGCCGAGGACGAGGCCGAGGCCGAGAGGCAGGCTGTAGGAAGGGACAGGGGTAGGGGCAGGGGGCAAGGGCGGGCTGCAGCTCCCATTTGAGACAGATCCTCCGTGTCGCCCGGAGGGGGATGTGAGGTTGGAGATTTGGGCTTGTACTCGGACCAGGCTGTAAGTAAAATTGTTACATTTAAATTTTTTAATTTTTTTATAAACTTGTTTAACAAATTTTAATTTCTATTTTACAGGTATTATCCCTCCTCCATACACCGGTCGCTGGGTACATTCCTGCGATAGAACTACGGGGGGCCCTGGATCAACTGGAGGGATGTCCCGGCCGACAAGAAGGCCTTCTAGTTTGAGCACTTCTTGGTACGTAAAAGTTTATTTCCTTTTAATATTTAGTATATTATGTTATAACTTACGTAATTCTATGATTTTTCAGCTGACTTACTTCTTCCCTCCCCACCGCGCCGTTGCTGTCGAGTCTATTTTTTCCAGTATCACCAGCAAGCTCATTAGGGACGCGATCCTCGACCAAAAGGATCGCTAGCGCCGGGAAGAGCCTATTCATGGTTGGATCTCTGCCACCGACTGGGCGACAATGAAGAGAAGATTCAAGGAGGGAACCTTCAAGGAGAAGTCCGCGAAGTCTAAAAGAGCACGACAGGCGGGCTCGCAGTGGTGTGGTGGGTCATGGTCCATCATAGATTTCTTCACTCATATGGTACATGTCTCGCCGTATACCCATAATTAATACTTTTATAGTAATATATTTCTTTCAATGTAACTGACAAATCATATAATAATTTCGTAACAGGTTGAATCGGGAGAGGACCCGAATATGGTGACCTTGTTCCTCGCCACGCATACGAAGGGGGAGCGGTTCATTGACGACAAGGCCCGGGACACCTACGTAAGTTTTACTTAATGCTAGTTTATTAATATTAATTTTTAGTTACGTAGAGAATTCATATAGATGTTATTTCTAGGCCGAGTTTTTGAAGTTTTACTTAATGCTAGTTCATTAATATTAATTATTAGTTACGTAGAGAATTCATATAGATGTCATTCATATCCATTTGCATTCTGGATTCTGTTTTTTATTTTATTTTAACTTAGCGACGTTTTTAGCGACGTTAATAAGCGTCAAGAAACTGTAGCGACCTTAATGAATGTCGCTAAAAACGTCGCTAAATTGCTAACGTGGCACCACGTGGTACCGAATCTGATGTCAGTACATCGTCGCCAAAATGTCGCTAAACGGCGACCACACACTAACGTCGCAAATAGCGTCACTAGGTAGCGACCACGTGAGAATGTCGCAAATAACGTCGCGAATTAGCGACGTTAACAACGTCGCCATAGCGACGTTTTGCGACGTTTTTCCGATTAGCGACACGCTTTTTTCCGTCGTTTATATAACGTCGCTAGAAACGTCGCTAAAAATTTTAACGACGTTTTAACTGGGTTTAGCGACGTTTGTAAACGTCGCTAATTCGACAGATTCTGGTAGTGTCACACACCAAAAAACAAATATCCATCACAAATACATCACACAAACCAACATACAACACACACCAATATAAAAATCATATCATATTATATCATATATATATATATACCAAGTCAAGATAATAGCATCTACAACTCTAGATAAAACCATGTTTAGAAAATAAAAAACATGAAGAGTTGTAAAACCATACAAGTCGGTTGTCAGAATTAATAAGTCTACTAGAAATAAATCCAGTCAAAAATTATATCATATATATATAAATATATATATTTAAAAATATATATATATATATATATATATATATATATATATATATATATATATATTGTCGTCTATGCTGGGGCAGATAGAACTCCCTCAGCCAGCACTCATAAGTAGGATCCACGCCAGCAAGATCAATATCTAGAGGAGATTGATGACTGGAACTCCCGGTGCAACTGCCCTTTGGTGCCACCTCCTCCTTCACAGCTATCTCGGCTTTAAGAATCACTTCCTCCTTAATAATAGAAGAAAATTTTTCCTTGATCTCCTCAGCAGTAGGAGGTCCCACTATCTCCTTAGCAGCATGAGGTACCACTACCTCCTCAGCAGCCATCTGTGCCTCTCTCAAGCGAGAACCTCGGGTCTTAAGTGCCATCTGGTAAGAACATTAAATATCAATGAGAGCACGTATATCCTCAGCTAGCCGGGTTTACTATATATTTTGGTTTTATTTGTATAATTTTCAGTTTTGGATGTTTAAGATGTATGGAAACTACATACTTTGGTTGGATATATTTGTGGTTGGACAAGTGTTAGATATTTGTGGTTGGACATATTGGATGTATTGGAAGTTTGTGGTGTATGAACAATATACAGTTTAAACAATTGGTATTGTGATGTATCCTTCCTGTCCAGGTAGCTAGTCCTACTGAAGGTCCCGTAATACCTCGTGCGTGAAGCATATTCCACATAATTTTTCTTAGGACGAATCAATCTCAACGACTCAGACCCGTTCGAGGAAGCCAAACCTTATGCATAAGTTATCCATGACCATACAGAATGTGTGAACAATTTAAATAAAAAAATATATGCATGGTACATAAACAATATAAATCTCTACTTGTATGGTTGCTTGCTATTATGAATAACACAAAACTTCTTTCTCCTCTCTCTCTCTCTCTTTTCTTCCCCTACATAGTCACGAAGAACGCCATAGTAGTATACACTACAGCAATACTAATAATTTTTTGATTAGTTTTGAACGATTTATTCTCGTTAGACAATCGTCATAATAAAAAAATCGTTAAGGTTAAAAGAAATCATGTGTTCAAAAAAATCTGTCCTGGCATATTTTTCTCCATCGTATATATTCTTCCTAAGTTACAATAGTTTAATTTATCCGTCGTTTTTTTAACCCTAAATTACAACCACATTGTGTCTTGAAGTCTACTTTGTCTAACCCTACTGCTCATACCAACCATTTTTAAGTCTCAGCCAACTTGGTGCTTCAATACAATTTAAGGGTAAGAACAAAAGCAGATCAAATATTAAAGAAAAATCACAAGTAGAACATAACGCACAATTTTACTGATATAATCTTGTATGATAAAGTGCAAACCAAGTAGAACTCAATCTTTTAAAAAAATTGAGAAACATTGATCAATCGGTACATAAAAGTCCATAGAAAACACAGTTGAATCCAACAATTTAATTCCTGAAAATTAACAGCAAGATAAAGTTCTCGTGGTCGTTTACATACTTTTGACCTATAAAATTCTAATTCATGACAGGATGTAGGCAGGTTTACTACTCATGTCAAGGACAATCTATATAGTACGACAAACTATACAAATTGGAAGAAAGGTTTAGGCTGTGTTTGATTGGACTTTCATCCATGGAAAATATTGTTGGAAGAAAGGTTTACTACTCATGCCCTCCCCCCCCCCCCCACCGTCGACCCCTAACACCCCAACCCTGAAACCCCCCTCCGCTGCCCAACCCCCCACTGCCCTATCCCCCCCACGACCGCCACCCCAACCACCGTGACCACCACCACCCCACCCCGAAACCCCCCTCCGCTTCCCTACCCCCACCCCCGCTGCCCTACACCCCCAAGATAAGGTTGTCGCCAAAATGTTGAATTTTGTATATAGGGTTGTATCATTCCAGTATGGCCCTCCTACGCTGCCCTACCCCCCTAACCCCACCACCGCCGAACCCCACCGACCGCCACCCCGCCCACCGTCGGCCCGACGCTGCCCTACCCCCCCACCCCCCCGCGACCCCCACTACTGTCGACCGCCACCCCCACCACCGCGGCCTCCGCCGCCGCTCCCGACCACCAAGAGAGAGAGAGAGGGGGGTGTACCTGAGAGAGAGTCTGTCCCGTGCGCGCTGCAGAGAGAGAGAGAGAGAGAGAGATGAGAGAAATTTTTGGGGGGAACAAAAAATTCTCCCCGTCGGTTCAATTTAAGCTAGGGCTGGGAACTTAGCGACGGATTAGCGACGGATAAAATTTGCCGCCCGACCGTCGCTAATTTCATTTAGCTTGCCGACAGAATATCCGTCGCTACGTGGTCGTGAATTTTTGCGTAAATTTTTCTACCATTTTCCTGCCAACTTTTGACAACTTAGCGACGACGTAGCGATGGCTACTATTTCCGTCGTTATATCGCCGTCGTTATATTGCTGACGATATAGCGACGGATTGGCGACCGATTGTCGCCATTAAAATTAAAAAAATCTATTACCTGCCATTCGACGAAAAACCGTCGAAATGTAGTCGGGTGTCCGTCGCTATTAGCGACGGTTGAAATCCGTCGCTAAATGTTCGTCGCCAATTTACTGTATTTTGGTAGTGTTGCTTTGAAAAAAATATCAAAATATTTTAGTACTATCTCCTCTTGGTAAAAGTTAACCTGAAAAAGATGTTAGATCATTTTCTCCCCCGTTGTCACTTAGCAAAATAATTGCAAAGAGAGTAGCTCCCTCGCAATTCGTACATAAGAGACAAACGTTGAAGAAATGAAAAGATAATATATAAGAAATAAACAAATTTCATAGGCAGTTTATGATTTGAAGCAGTGATAAAAAAATAGTGCTAAGCACAAAATCATAAGAGCATGTCAAAAGAAACAATACAACTGAATAATAGAAAGCATAATAATATTAAGAGTTTTAAAGAACAAACAACTACTCAGTCTCTTAAACATAGAAGTGCATAAAAGAAATACTGATACTATCTAGGAATATTAGAGCATTTCCAAGAATACATAATCATAAAGCAGAGTCTAATCAGATAACATCTAGACAAAGTCAGTAACGTCTAGATCAGATCCTCATCATCATCAGTACGGTCAGCAGCAGCACCATGTCCAGAAGGACCAGCCCCAGAAGTGCCAGCTCCATAAGATGGGTGTGGAGTAGCACCAGAACCACGGTACCAATCATATGCATTACCGAGCTCGAAGAAATGATGAACCTCCTCATCGTCATAGTGGTAGCAAAAAATTGTAGGATCTCGTAGAAGAGAACTGGCATGCTAACTAGTTTGGGCAAAACGTAGATCCACAAAGGAGTTTGCAAGGCCACCGACTGGCATTACGGAACTCCCGTTCCCTCAATGTGTTAGTAATAAACGTTCGCAAATAGTTGTGCTCATCCAGCTGAGCACGTCGTATAACATCTAAATACTGATGAAGGCCCTCAAAAGATATATGATAAGTTTGAGGTGGAGGGGGTGGTGCAGTAGGAGGAGGAGCATGAGGGACAGATGTACTGCGACGAGAGAGCTGAAGATACTTGGGCTCAGAGTCACGAGCACAAGAAGGTAAGTCAATCTCAAAGTGAAGATGATAGGAAGGATCATCGCGTAGAGGAGATTCCTCTTCATCTCGCGACACATGGTCATCATCTGAATAATCGTCTTAGGGAAAAAAATGGAATCCCATTACGAATATGCAATAGAGAGCAGACATTTCAAGACTAGTGACATCGTTTTTGAAGTATATTTTGGAAGTATAGTGGAATAAACAATACGATGTAACTTATAAAAGAATAAGTTCAAGTGTGCGACTTTGACCTTACCGGAACGGAACGGTTCAGGAGCACAAAATTGAGTCTTGAAAGTGCTTAAAGACGTTTCATTTGGAAATTCAAAGTCAATAATATCGACAAGCAGCTCACCTACTTTTGGAATTTGTAGGATCTTCGCTAAGTCGTCATCATTGAATTGAATATTTATGCCTGCAACATGGCTCTTAACAGAATAAGAATTCTCGGCTAAAGTAAAGTTGCAGTAAAATAGTCGAATAACATTAGTAGCACTAAAAAAGAGTTGGTAACAAGGTTGTACAATCCCAAATCTTCAAAGTAGGTTTTGTGCGACAGAAAGAACGTCCACTTAATCGGTGCATCGGGGCATATGTTACGAATTAAAAAATCTACATACCACAACAATAATTATTCAAGAGTTTAAAAGAAGATCTCATTAAACGCCCCGTCGTTCATTTGGACAGGAGAAAAGAGAGATTCTTGGATAGGATCCGAAGACGAGGCTTCCTCACTAGTTGTCTTCTTTCTCTTAAAGGGATTATGAATCCTAGGCATGATTTCTAATGGAAATGTAAAATTTCTAAGAAATTGAAACGAAGAGATGGAAGAGATTATACCTTCTCAAACTCAAGTATGTGGAAGAGGAGGAGATTCCATGCACGAATCAAAAATAAGGAAGCAAAATTCCAACAGAGGTAGAAGAAATCAATGGTAGAAGAATTAGGGTTTGGGGTGCTATTTCGTGGCTGCTAGTTTGGTTTGGAGGAGGAGGAAGATGAATAAAAACGTGGGCCATTCAGTTCTGTGTATATAATACCCGACACCAAACGAGTTTGGCCCGAACTAGGGCCGAATTTGCCTCGAGTTTGTCTAGAACTCTTCTGATGCATTTTGCACAAAAAAGTAAATGTCACTTTTATATTCAACATTCTTTTTCAATTATTTAATTCAAAGTTTAGTAATTTTAAAATTTAATTAATATAATTAATATTATTTTATGAATTAAATTTTATTACGCTATGACTGTCTCAGATTAGCTGTAGGGGGTATTGTCCCAGCTAACGAAGGTTCACATGGGAACGCTTAAGTACCGTTTTGCTTTAGCCGTAGCCGTGGTGACAGACAGACCCTTTGTAGGCTTGTCTCAAAAATATTTTTTGTATATTAAAAAATAATTCATAAGATAAAATCAATTAATATTATTGACATCTAAATTTCCTAATTTTTGATGTAAATAATTGAATCGATCTTCCGCTAAAAGTTTTATAAAAATGTCTGTAGAAGGCTAAAAATCAAGCTGCGCCGCCCATTAAAGTGTGCAATCATCAAGTAGCCCTAAATCATTATGTTGTGCCGGATCATCAAGTTGTGCAGTATCATGTTGCACCAACATCAGGTTACGCAGGATATAGGTTGCGCGGGCACCACGTGGTGCACTTTTTCGAGAAGCTGTAATGGCATCATCATTACCTGACAAACTGACAGCACGGAGATTAAGAAAACATCGTTCAGATCTCGCGCAACGCGGCGCTCGAGAAGATTTTGTGAGCATGTAATTAATGCTAATAGCTGGTTCACGCAGGTTACTATGTGGCACAAGAATTAACCAGTACAGCACAAAAATAACCTAGTCAAAGGCGTCAGTTGTTTAGTTGCGCCCATGCTCAGTTTGACAAGTTGGAGCCACTTGATCAATTCTTATTTTTAACAGGCTGACGTTGCGTGTAAGCCACCAACTTCGTAAAGCGTGCTCACTACCCTGTCCACGACTACGCGCATCTCAATCAAATGATGCCATGCGTCTATAGCAGTTGGTACAACCGCTCGCGCAAGTTGCTACATTGTGCCTCGCGTAACCTGATGTAGCTCGCACAAGATGATCAACTAGTATTCAAGACAGAATGACGTGGCACGCAAGCTAATAACTTTGCAGAACGTGCCCACTATACTGCCCACGACCAGCGTATCTCAATCAAACGATGCCATACGTCCTCAACAGTTAGTATAACCGTTCGCACAAGTGAATAGGAGGCACGCAACCTGAAGTACGCGCAACCCAGAATAGCTGCTAAACAGTTATTTTAAGAACTCTATAAATAGAGTTTCAAATCAATCTCAAGGGATCAAGTGGGATCATAATCTCCTACCAAAGTGCTGTTGCATCCTCCAAAGGCTTGTGTCTTCGATATCACATCGTCCAAGGAATAAAGTGATCATCTTCTGATTAGATTCCTATAGTTGTACTTTCTCAAAAATAAATTATACTCCTGTACTCTTTTCTAAGTTTGTAATAAGTCTTTTTGTTCGCGAACAAGATGGCAACTCTATTGGGGATGACTTTCTCCTCCGATGAGAAAGTGACAACTCAATGTGATACCGTGTCAATCGGCAAGACGCAGAAGACCCTGGTCGTTCAAGTCGACCAGACAGCCTACGAGGCCATGATGAATGTTGGGGGTGCCAAGTACACTGCTTCTACTGTCAAGAGCAATGTCACGACCCGTACCCTAGAGTAAGGGCACGAGACGTGGGTACGTCCAGCCTACGCCGCAGTGTCGGTGATAGAACGCTGTCCTAGGTCAACATCTAACAATATAAAGGTACCTGTACAGTATATACACTCCGAATGGAGGTGCCATAGCAAATACAGTCTCAACCACATCTAAGGTAGAGCATGATAAAAGATAGATAAAATATGAAATCCACAAAGAGATACAGCAGATAGAAGTCTAAGTGTCTAAGATACACAAACCTAAAAAATATCTCAAATCTCAAATACAGTAATCCATATAGTAAATACAGCTCTAGACAACTGAAAATAAGCTATAAGAAAAACCTTAGCTATCTATACAACCTCTACTGTGTCTCCTCTAGGCTAGCAGGCAACCTCCAAGCTATCTGTAAAATTTATCAACAGGTCCAGTCAGGACAGGAGCGAGTACAGTACATCTCAACAAATCATAACAGGCTAGGAAATATAATCATGCTAGAGAGTAAGATACAGGAAACTGAAGAACAACATGATGTAAAAAGGAAGACTGTAAATAAATAGATACAACATATAGGAAACTATCAGTGACTAGTGATTCAGAGCACAAGATGGTTATGTAAACGGCACGATGTTGTACACGAGTAATCTAAAGAGGGCGTACACGAGTAATCTACTGGATTGATTACATAACCACTTCTACTCCCCCGCCCCAATCAGTACACAAGGATCTAGCCAAGTTATGTTATTGTACACGAAGGTCATGTGAATACATGAATATACACGATTTCACACGTTTCGTACACGAATGTCACGAATACAAGGAGTACACGATGCTCGCGATAAAGTACACGAAATACCCGATGTATCCGCTAAGGGGATAACATCGTACGACAAGATCCATATAGTACTAATCCGTGTTTCCAACGTGTCAGCATCATGTAAAGTAATCTAAAGCAGGAAATATACTCCTAAACAGGATATGAAATGATCAGAGAATGTACTCACCTCGATTTGGTTGGAGTGGACGTACACGACACGAACGTGTCGATACGAGGTAGGTACAATGCTATGCTCCACAGAT
Organism: Iris pallida; assembly: GCA_029216955.1. Classification (NCBI taxonomy): domain Eukaryota; kingdom Viridiplantae; phylum Streptophyta; class Magnoliopsida; order Asparagales; family Iridaceae; genus Iris; species Iris pallida. The sequence goes on from JANAVB010031818.1 coordinate 1,725,383, forward strand.
GGTCCCGGACAACGACACGGGTAGTCCCAATGAGTCTAAAATAGTCCAAATAGCCTAGTTTGGTATATAAAAGTCTAAAATCAGGGTTTGGTACGATAATCAATCAAGAAATAGAAAATGACTATCATAGTCACGATTTATGATTTCAGAAAAATATAATTAAATAAATATAATAAATTTTTGGAAATCCTTATAATGTTAAAAACTATATCTGTATTAATCAACATATTTTAAATAATATTTCAAAACCCAGAAAATCAATTCTGTACTAATATTCCTATTTTGTCAAATATGAATTTAGGGAAAAGATTAACTATACAAAATTATCCAAAAATTGTTTATAAAAAATTAGAAAAAATAAATATTATATTAATCGAGATATTTTGATATTAGTTAATAATAAGGGAAAACATTCTACAATATATTTATAATTATATTAGTAAAACTTACTCTTTGGGCAAATATCAATAAATGAATAATTAACTAATAATTTAGGTCAAAACTTACTATTAATATTTTTATATAATATCAAATAAGCAATACTACTAGTAACGATAAAACTAATAATAAAGTACAATGCATATACAGTATATACATGTATACACCATACACATATACACATATTATGGCCCAAAACCTATTAATGGTAATTATTAATCTTAAAAATCCTAATTATTAACTAGAATAATACCAACAAGAATTTAATAATAATAATAATAAAAATAATATACATTATATGTAAACTAATATATATTATATAAAAACTGATATACATTATATATAAACTATTATACATTAAACTATTTCACATTATACATTAAACTATCATACATTATACTATTATACATTATACTATAACTAATGTATATATTATATATAAACTAACATATACATTATATATAATAGGGGGGCTAATCCCCAGTCAGCAGAAGGAAAGGGGCTCTGCTCCTATTTAAATCCCTAACTAGAAAGGAGACGAGAGCGGCTCACAATTGGGTCTCGATGGGGCAACCGGCGGAGAAGCTTCGGCGGTTCGGTCGGCTTCGCGCCGTCCAGGCGGAGAGGGCATGGCTCGACGCACGCGGTGGAGATGCGGTAGAAGTCGAGAACAACGTCGGCTTCGCCGGACGGCGTCGGAGGTCGTGCGGCGAAGGGCGGCAGTACCTCAGCGGCGGTGGCGCGGCTCAGGTGAGGACATTCTCCCCCCTCTCTCGCTGATTGTGGTGGCGGTGGTTATTGGTGGTGATGGCGGCTATGGCGGTTGGGGGCCGGTGGTTGGTTTGATGACAGGGGCGGTGGTTGTTGGCTTGGTTGTCGGGGATTTTGGTGGCAATGGTGATTAAGTTGGAGGAGGAAGAAACAAGTACGGCCATGGTCGGATGGCCGGGAAGTCGAGGCTAGTGGGGGTGGCTCGACTTGGGTTTCCTGTGGTGATGGCGTCGGGACAAGGAAGATAGGGGTGGCGGCTATGTGCTGAGTGTAGGAATTTAGGGTTTTGGGAATGTGTGTGTGTGAGTTTTGGGAAAGTGTGCTATTTATAGGGGAGTGGGAGAAAACCCTAAAAATGAAAAATGTAATAGAAATTAGGAAATTAGTGAAAAACTAACACACTAACCACTAACTGCTGACCCTAACGTTATTTCTATTTGTGGATTTAATTAGCACTAAATATATATTAGCTATAAATTAATTAATTACTAGTTACGGCTAATTAACAAATGGCTAATGACAATTTAGCCAAGATTTCTAATGACTTAAATTATACTAATTTATTCACTAATTATTTAAATATATTTAACAATCATTTATTTAGTAAATAAATATATTTTGAAATTCCAAAATTCAATAACGTCTCTCCATATAGAACATCATTTATAAATTATTGATTTTAAGGAATGGGCAGAAAAATTCTAATAGGATAAAATCGTATAAAATAATAACCCAAAACCAACAAGGACCAATAGCAATTACGATCGAAAATTTTTTCTCAATAATAGAATTTGCACGATTTTCGAGATCCAAAAAAATTCAGAGAAAAGAAAAAATACAAATTTTCGAAAATATCCAAGAATTCAATTAACTGAGGTTACAAATCTACCCTCCTTAAAGAAATTTCGTCCTCGAAATTAAGGATTGGCATGGGAGTTAAAACATGATAGAAATTAGGAAATAACTCAGACACGATCAAAAGACAACGACAATGGCACGATCAAGATAATCAACTTGAAATTATTTGGGCACGACTATTGATTTGGCACGATAGAATCATAGTAAGATTAACATTGTTTAGACACAAATCAGGAATAGATTCAGGCTATTTAGTCATTATCTTAATCACGGCTAAGGGAACGAATGGAGAATGAAATTCGAGTATAGAACGATCAGTAGTTAGATTTGATGAAAATCAGACTCTAGGTCATATAAGCACGATCAAGTTCCAAGCTTAGTTATGAATGGTGATAAAATCATGATTTCGGAATCAAGGATTTTTTTTATAGGCACGATTTAGGAAGAAACCCAAGTTATTTAGGCACAATTTAGAGTAGAGTGACAAAAATTAAAATCTAGTCATGTTTAGGAGTGATAACTGGCGAATGACTAGAGAATCAATCATTGAGGCACAATGGGAATATCATTCCGACAAGATCAGAACTCAATTTATGAAAAGTTCATAAATCAAATCGGGTAGTCACGATCAAGGACAAAAATTTTCAAGCACGATTCAGAGGCAAAATCGGTACGATAGTCATGATCGTTAGAATTACGACCATGGGATTCATTGTCGTCTAGTCATGTCAGGTCATCTAGGCACGACTAATCATAAGAAGTTTAGATATAATCAGGAAGTAAATTATGGTCAGAAAAGAGTTTGGTACCAGTGTTAAAATTCGAACATGATCATAATCGTTAGTTCGACACGATCGAAGATAAAGTCAGTTTAACCTTGGTCAAATAGTATTTAGGTATGATGAAGAGTATGGTGGTAGCGTAGGCATAACCTACCATCATTTTTTGGTACGATTAAGAATATTACGAAACTTAATCGCGATTGGAACAGAATTTAGTCATTTTCAAGAATAAATTAGAGTTTTATGCACGAGTGATATGGGTATCGAAGTTGATTACGGCTAAAATATTGACACAATGAAGAATAGGGCTAATCAATATTTGAATTAGGTTCGAAAAGAATAAAATCAAGATTTTGAACACGAGCAACATATTGGTAAAGATCCAGGTCATTATGGAATTCAAATAAATTGAGTACGGTCAAGGGTCAAGAATATTGGTACGATAAGGGGTATTATTCAAGGAAAATCAAAATCAAAATTTTAAGAACGAATGTCAATAGCATTGAAATCCAATATATTAAGAATATTTAGTCTCGATACGATCTAAGTTGATCAATTATAGGAAATCAAGATTTGGGCAATATGGAGGACAAGGTCATCGAAGTCTGAGCATGAGCGTACAAGGATGGAGATTCAGGTCACAATCAAATTTAATTCAATTGAGTACAACCCAAGATATTAATAGGATAAGAAAAGATGATCGAAGTCGATTTGGTCGTGATTAAGGAAGCTAGGATTCAATGATATTGAAAAACCTTTTAGGGAAAAACTGGAACGATTTCATACGAAAGTCAAGTTAATCATCTCTCTCTGATACCATCAGTTTATCATTTGCCAATCATGTTTCTGTCTCACAAGCCCCAATATAAAATCAACCCTTATATGACTACCATCAAAATTTTATCCTTCCGTCATAAAGATTTGACCTTGCCATGATCACCATAGGCTAAACTCCAAATTCTAAAATATTTCCTATGAAACTTACCCCTCTTATTTAGGAATCAACACTTATTCATTTAATCAAATTTCCAAATTCTTTCACCTCGTTCTAAATTAGATCCGAAACCTCTAATTCCAGTTTATGAGATCCTTGAACTTGTTTAAATCAAGTCCCGTATTTACTCAACTCTAATACCAGTATGTCATACAAAATTTATTCCTATTTATAAATCAACCTTCATATTTTCTTCAACGTTTACCTTCAAATATTATCCTTTTTGAATTCTACAATTTCTCCCAATCATCTAAAATAATTTCTATAACTTAAATCCTTGTGTTCCCTCTGTCTCTAGTCACCCTCTTACAATATCTAGTTCAATTTCATATAATCCTTGCATATAGTTAAAATATCTTCTCTATTACTAAATTTCTAAATTTAGCATCATAGCCTTAAAGTGTAACGTCTCAAGAATCAATAATCAAAATTTATCCAAGTTCTCGAAGCTAAGTTGACCTCGAATATCCTCATCAGTTCTTGAAATACATCTATGAATTATTCATACCCAAAATATTTCTCTAAGTATTATTGTTCCTAAATTGATAATATAAATCTATTGATTTTATCCCCAATTTCAGTCGCATCTCTATCCCAACCTACATCAAGGTCCTTCACATTATACCCTTAACAAAATTATTATAAGTTAACAAATCAAGTCTTTTCTGAGTTAGATGATTTACGTCACTTCCTCAACATTTTTCAGGTAAAATGATATGAAGATTCAAGGGTTTCAAAGTATAGCTGACGGAATTAGATACGAGACGGGGAATTTATGTAATCAGGACAATTAAAAAAATTTTTAAGGTAATACAATAAATAATGGCAAGAAGAAATAATGATAAAATCTGTTCTGCTTATCTGTTTAAAAAAGAATGAACCATTTTGAAACCAGAACTATAATATCAAATCCAAGATAAGGTCTAGCAAAAATCATCAATTTATTGTATTATGAAGAAATTCATAGCAAGAAGTTACACAAAGTTTATAAAAACAGCTAAAGCTACTCCTAAGTTAAATAATGAGAAGCAAAACAAAACAAAACAACAATAATTTTTTTTCTTTTTTTTTGAGAAGGACTGAAACAAAAGTAGAGAAAACATGTTCAAAGCATTTAAGGTACAATCTGATAATCATATGCGTATATCCAAAATTATGGTGCTCTAAATCCTCGTCATACTAGTAAGCAAGGCTAAGATAATCACAGAGTCCTCGACTAAGGCACATACCTCTAGAATCATGGTATTTAAAATTTTCGCGATGCCGCTAGCTTGGCTGCAAAAATCTTAAATTCTCACACCTGAGAAATATATCCAAAGTCAGACTATATGTCCTCACCATGCTGGCTAATGTGACTGTAGAAGACTAGATTCCATAACATAGATGACCTAGCCCATATAATTTCATCTTGACAAAAATTAAATTAAATCAACAATGGATACCCAAAAATCAAATTTATCAACGAACATCGAGATTCAAAACTGAACAATAATCCATCAAATTATATAAATATAAACTCGGATGCAACAGCTAACATCAAGATTCAGAACTCAACAATCATCATAAAAATCAATAAATACAAACTCAAATTCAACAATAATCCATCAAAATCAAGTTCAACAACAAAAAGTAAAGATAAATCAAATCAAGGGAAGAAGAGTTTTTAAATCGAAGTTAAAATAAGATTTTCAAGGGTCGTCCCAGGAATCTCTCAAGAAATCCTAACTGTGATTGAGTACATTCAAAAATATATCCTAATCCTACTGCAGGCTGTAGTGATACTCTAGTTCGAATACCACTACACAAACTCGACCTGCATGGGCCACCACTAAAAATGTGTCACGACCCGCACCCTAGAGTAAGGGCACGAGACGTGGGTACGTCCAGCCTACGCCGCAGTGTCGGTGATAGAACGCTGTCCTAGGTCAACATCTAACAATATAAAGGTACCTGTACAGTATATACACTCCGAATGGAGGTGCCATAGCAAATACAGTCTCAACCACATCTAAGGTAGAGCATGATAAAAGATAGATAAAATATGAAATCCACAAAGAGATACAGCAGATAGAAGTCTAAGTGTCTAAGATACACAAACCCAAAAAATATCTCAAATCTCAAATACAGTAATCCATATAGTAAATACAGCTCTAGACAACTGAAAATAAGCTATAAGAAAAACCTTAGCTATCTATACAACCTCTACTGTGTCTCCTCTAGGCTAGCAGGCAACCTCCAAGCTATCTGTAAAATTTATCAACAGGTCCAGTCAGGACAGGAGCTAGTACAGTACATCTCAACAAATCATAACAGGCTAGGAAATATAATCATGCTAGAGAGTAAGATACAGGAAACTAAAGAACAACATGATGTAAAAAAGAAGACTGTAAATAAATAGATACAACATATAGAAAACTATCAGTGACTAGTGATTCAGAGCACAAGATGGTTATGTAAACGGCACGATGTTGTACATGAGTAATCTAAAGAGGGCGTACACGAGTAATCTACTGGATTGATTACATAACCACTTCTACTCTCCCGTCCCAATCAATACACAAGGATCTAGCCAAGTTATGTTATTGTACACGAAGGTCATATGAATACATGAATATACACGATTTTACACGTTTCCTATACGAATGTCACGAATACAAGGAGTACACGATGTTCACGATAAAGTATACGAACACGAAATACCCGATGTATCCGCTAAGGGGATAACATCGTACGACAAGATCCATATAGTACTAATCCGTGTTTCCAACGTGTCAGCATCATGTAAAGTAATCTAAAGCAGGAAATATACTCCTAAACAGGATATGAAATGATCAGAAAATGTACTCGCCTCGATTTGGTTGGGGTCGACGTGCGCGACACGAACGTGTCAACACGAGGTAGGTACAATGCTATGCTCCACAGATGGTCCCGAACGACACGGGCTGTCCCAATGAGTCCAAAATAGTCCAAATAGCCTAGTTTGGTATATAAAAGTCTAAAATCAGGGTTTGGTACGATAATCAATCAAGAAATAGAAAATGACTATCATAGTCACGATTTATGATTTCAGAAAAATATAATTAAATAATTATAATAAATTTTTGGAAATCCTTATAATGTTAAAAACTATATCTGTATTAATCAACATATTTTAGATAATATTTCAAAACCTAGAAAATCAATTCTGTACTAATATTCCTATTTTGTCAAATATGAATTTAGGGAAAAGATTAACTATACAAAATTATCCAAAAATTGTTTATAATAAATTCGGAAAAATAGATATTATATTAATCGAGATATTTTGATATTAGTTAATAATAAGGGAAAACATTCTAGTATCAATATATTTATAATTATATTAGTAAAACTTACTCTTTGGGCAAATATCAATAAATGAATAATTAACTAATAATTTAGGTCAAAACTTACTATTAATATTTTTATATAATATCAAATAAACAATACTACTAGTACCGATAAAACTAATAATAAAGTACAATGCATATACATTATATACATGTATACACCATACTCATATACACATATTATGGCCCAAAACCTATTAATGGTAATTATTAATCTTAAAAATCCTAATTATTAACTAGAATAATACCAACAAGAATTTAATAATAATAATAATAATAATAATATACATTATATGTAAACTAATATATATTATATAAAAACTGATATACATTATATATAAACTATTATACATTAAACTATTACACATTATACATTAAACTATCATACATTATACTATTATACATTATACTATAACTAATGTATATATTATATATAAACTAACATATACATTATATATAATAGGGGGGCTAATCCCCAGTCAGCAGAAGGAAAGGGGCTCTGCTCCTATTTAAATCCCTAACAAGAAAGAAGACGAGAGCGGCTCACAATTGGGTCTCGGCGGGGCAACCGGCGGAGAAGCTCCGGCGGTTCGGTCGGCTTCGCACCGTCCAGGCGGAGAGGGCGTGGCTCGGCGCACGCGGTGGAGATGCGGTGGAAGTCAGAAACGACGTTGGCTTCGCCGGACGGCGTCGGAGGTCGCACGGCGAAGGGCGACAGTGCCTCGGCGGCGGTGGCGCGGCTCAGGTGAGGACATTATCCCCTCTCTCTCGCTGATTGTGGTGGCAGTGGTTATTGGTAGTGATGGCGGCTATGGCGGTTGGGGGCCGGTGGTTGGTTTGATGGCAGGGGCGGTGGTTGTTGGCTTGGTTGTCGGGGATTTTGGTAGCAATGGTGATTAAGTTGGAGGAGGAAGAAACAAGTGCGGCCATGGTTGTATGGCCGGGAAGTCGAGGCCAGTAGGGGTGGCTCGACTTGGGTTTCCTGTGGTGATGGCGTCGGGACAAGGAAGATGGGGGTGGCGGCTATGTGCTGAGTGTAGGAATTTAGGGTTTTGGGAATGTGTGTGTGTGAGAGTTTTGGGAAAGTGTGCTATTTATAGGGGAGTGGAAGAAAACCCTAAAAATGAAAAATATAATAGAAATTAGGAAATTAGTGGAAAACTAACACACTAACCACTAACTGCTGACCCTAACGTTATTTCTATTTGTGGATTTAATTAGCACTAAATATATATTAGCTATAAATTAATTAATTACTAGTTACGGCTAATTAACAAATGGCTAATGACAATTTAGCCAAGATTTCTACTGACTTAAATTATACTAATTTATTCACTAATTATTTAAATATATTTAACAATCATTTATTTAGTAAATAAATATATTTTAAAATTCCAAAATTCAATAACGTCTCTCCATATAGAACATTATTTATAAATTATTGATTTTAAGGAATGGACAGAAAAATTCCAATAGGATAAAATCGCATAAAATAATAACCCAAAACCAACAAGGACCGATAGCAATTACGGTCGAAAATGTTTTCTCAATAATAGAATTTGTACGATTTTCGAGATCTAGAAAAATTCAGAGAAAAGAAAAAAATACAAATTTTCGAAAATATCCAAGAATTCAATTAACGGAGGTTACAAGCAATACACGCTCTGTTTGGACTCCTAAGTCCTCAACGATGCAATCTCATGCCTCTGCGCAACTTGCGCCCGTTACTGCCTTGGCGCATTCTAAGGGAGACAGTCTTTTGGCTAATCTCTCCACTTCTCTGATTTTGAAATCGAAGGAGACTCTATCTTGACACAATGTTGTCCAAAACAAGAGAAAGTGCCCTTTGGCCTTCTCTTCCCTGGCGCAACCTGCACCTGTTCTTGCTTCTGTACAACTTGCACCCTTCACTGCTTTGGCACAACCTAAGGTAAACAGCCTTTTGGCTAATCCCTCCACTTCTCCGACTCTGAAATTGAAGGAAACTCTGTCTCGACACACTGTTGTCCAAAACAAAAGAAAGTGCCCTTTGGCCTTTTCTGCTCCAGCGCAACTTGTGCATGTTTCTGCTTCGGCGTAACTTGCACATGTTCATGCTCTGGCGCAACCTGTACGTACTTCTACACTAGCACAACATAAAGAGAAGCACTGTTTAGTGACTCCCTCTTTGCCACCAAATCAGAAGTTTAGTGAGAAATCACTAAATCAAGGAAAATGCTCTTTAGCTTTTCATTATTCTGCTCGAGTCGTTGACTGGGTGGAAAGTACTTCTCTCCTTAATAGAGACAACCAAATCTCTGTCGGGAAGATGGATTTTATTCAGAATAAACCTTCCATGCAAAAGGGTATTATGCCTACTCCAAAGTGGTCAGGGCAGAATCTACCAACCTTATGTATCTCAAGATCTCGACAAGGCAAACTACTAGTATCTCAAGTAGGTACACAAGTAGCTCCCCTGTCAGACTTGCGCACCTATATCAACAGGTGCCAATTAGGGTCAACCTCGAGAAATCACAAGATGTATCAAGCGCAACATGCACCATTTGCTAACTTACACCAGAGGAAGAGTGCTAAGGTGAAAGATCATGTGACTTATGCTAACCAGCTTAGCACCTCCTTGTACACTCAAGGTACAGGACACCTCAGGAACAGAAATCATGTCCCGAATATCTTCAAAGACTACATTCATGCAACTTCTTCTCGTTCTGTTAGTGACCACCGTAAACTTTTAATACATAAGCGGAAGGTTACAAACCCATCTTGTCCAATGGTGGTCCAACAGCAACAGCATCATTGTAATCTCCACTATGAAGTTGTCATCAAATGCTGCTGTCAGTCAGCCAAGCGGTCCGTCTTTGATCGTTTGAAATATGTTCAGACTCCTGAACCAATTCTAGTGGACGGAGATGAATTACTCTTTGCTCCTATCAACATGATATCTCGAAGCACTGGGGGTAGAAAACGTCCAAGACGTAATGCATCCCGCAACCCTAGTCCGCAATACTTAGATCGGATTCATGAATTCAATGAAGAAGTATATCAATATACTAGATCAAGAAGCCGAGAAATAATCGATCAAAGAAATCTTCCTTCCGACCAAGACACAATCGGTCAAAAGAATCTTCTTGATTCTAACCAAGATTCCTTCAGTCAAAAAGATATCCCTATCACTTATTCTGGGGATAGTTCTTTATGTGACTTTGATGCTGACATGAAAGTTCTGAAAGGACCATCCTTTCCACTAGTTCGTCTTCAAGGGCTAGAGAAGTGACTGCTTATGCCGTCACAGAAGACCAAGATACTTCCAGTTCTAGCAGTCAAGAGCAGAGAATCGCTGCTTTGGAGGCTAGTTTAAAGAACATGGCTGAGATGATGACGGGCATGCATGCTATGATCATGGCACAACATACGGTTCCACCAGTCATGAATCTGATCCTGACTCAGGAACCTATAACAATAACAGTTTCCACCAATATTGATCTTGGGGTACAATCTCCTCACACCGCTTCCATTCCTGCTCTGGCTATTCCAAGTCAATCTAGTGCGTGGGGTGGTACTTATCATGCGGTACCCCCTCCTAACACATTGAATCAATCCACTACTCAACAATCAACGAGAGATACCAAAGAGGCCGTAAAACTTTTACGTACTCAATTTGAATCTTTCAAACAGAAGGATGGCCTGCAGAAGCTTAGGATTAAACAGCCTTATCCCTTAGAATGGAAAGAGGTCCAATTTTCTCCTAAATACAAACCCCCTACTATAATGTCGTTTGATGGTAGCACATCTCCAAGTCAATACCTCAATCACTTTGAAGTAATGACTTATCAACTTCAACCAAACGATGCTCTTCTCACTAGAGTCTTTGTCGACTGTTTAGCTGGTACAGCATATGACTGGTATCATAGTTTACCAGATAGGTATATAACCTCTTTCACTGGCTTCAAACAAATGTTCTTGGAATGATTTTATGAGGGAACCAATGATATGACTATGTCTGCTCTTATTAAAATCAAACAATGACATAATGAAACTACTGAACGTTTCATTGAATAGTTCCGTCGTGAAGCACTCAAAATGTCTCTCGGAAATCCAGATGCTTTGACTATAGACACTTGCAAATCAAACTTGTTGCCTATAATCAGCATGTGGACAGGATCAACACAGTTCCAGGATTGGCCTTCTTTCATAATAAACGCCAAAGCGGCGGAAGAGAGCGCTGACAAATTCAAACAATTAGGCATTCAAATGCCTAATCTTGACAATGATAAACGTGCTACACCAAATAATAATAGCTGTCAAAACAATCGTAAGAGCAAGAAGACTTTGGCCATTAATCTCAAAGGCAAAGAAGCCCTAGCCATTTATGTAAATCAGCTAATATCTACCCCAATAGCACCACCACAACGGGCACCCCGTCCAAAAAAAGAATACTCTTTCGATAAAGATGATATCATGAGTATCTTTGATTGCCTCATCAAGAGCAATAAACTCCAACTGCCAGAACCTAAACGGCCAGATGAAGTTGGTAAGACTGACCATCCTATATATTATGTTTACCACAGGTTTATTGGACATCCAACTCGAGCATGCAATGTGCTCAAGGGTAAAATCTAGAAGATGGTCAATTTTGGTGCAATCACTCTCCAGCAAGACGAGAAAACTGTAACGGCTAATGTCGTCTCTTTACAGTTTGGAGATTTTCTTGCTCAACTTATGCAGGATGGTGTCATCCCCATTTCGAGAACTACTTTGGAGATTGTTAATCTTCCACCTGCATGAACGGATGGTCTTATTCCTCTGTCTACTGAAAGAGGGAAGATTATACAGATCCATCCAGATTTAGTGGCAGACTTTGAAATACCATCTTCTTCCACCAAGTCCAAGAAGGCCACTAAAAATAAATCATGTCATATGATTTCATTTGGTAAACATTATCTTCCACCTCTAACTGCTACCTTCATCTCGACAGCAGATAATCCTTCTTCTTCTTCCACTGATAAGACAACATGGTTAAAATCAGAAGCCAAATACCAACCATGTAATGCCCCAGTCCCAAAATACTTAGGACTAAGTACGTATCCATGCCAGCTGTACACATACAAAGTATACTCCAATATATGGAAACCTCGTACGTGTACATAAGCTGTAAAATATAGTAAAACCATGATAACTAAATCTTATCCATAAAATCATAAAATTAATGATATAAATCAACTCAAGAATTTGTCACTTATACATGTAGTTGGACAGAGACAAATCTACTACCAACTATTTTAAAAGAGAGAAATATACAAGGAATGGATAGATGAAAATGACAAGACGAATCGAGGGCAATCATCTTCGAAGGACTGGAGAAGATCACGGCCTTGGCTAGAATACTTACAAAAAGTTACAAAGCACACACCTGGAGAGATAACCAGATCCTCAGAGGGACGTAACAAGATATAGAAAGAATATACCATAGTAAACTGAATATAAAATATGCCACAAATAAGAGTAAGTGACAAGACCTCTATAAGGTAACCTAACCATACTAAAGTGAACATACAGTTGAGAACAAACCTTTCATCGTATGAGCCCTGGCTGTAAATAGGATCTGGTATAGTTCCCACTTGGGCAGCAGTGACCTAAGCGCATGACGTTGAAAAACGACAGTGGCCAACCTGAGAGGGTCATCATACCCGTATCTCCAGCGGAGCTTCCGGGTTACAGAGGATGTGTAATAGAAGCCCATACGAAAAGAAAATGTTCACCCTATCCAATTTAACTATCTAAGTTGCAGCCACGACCATATTTTTCTACTAACTGCTAAGTCTCCTAACATGCTCTATTAGCAGTTAGACCTAACGCATGTGCACAGTGATCAGCCAACATACAAGTACCTCTATATGCTACTCATCTCACATATATATCGTGATATAACTGTGTCAAGGTTATGCAATACACTACAAATATAAGTCCCTTAACACTAGAGCCATATACAATCAAAGGATAATTATAAAGTACATCTAATATCACTGAGCAGACAGTAAATTAGGAACTGTATTAATAAATGGTACAGCTAGAAAAACTAAAAATAATTACATAGTGATATGTAGTAAATAAAATGCATACTATTTATAAATAGTAAAGTTTTGGCAAGGTATCTTGCCTGAGGTTGTGTGCAAAAAGGGTGACGTACATGTTTGCCATTAAAATTGTTTGATTGAAAACTTTAATACAAACAGAACAGTGTTACAATATAGGACTTAGATGTAGTCCTAGGAGTACACTTTTGTTTAAGCTGGGTCCTTAGTGCCAATGGAGCGAGTGGTAATGTGTTGACTCCATTGACCGACTGACGACGGTTATCGGTTCTCTGAAGGTGTGGATTGCTCTGGGTGCTGGAGCTTGCTGAGAGGAGGAAGACATTGAGTGTCTGTATCTGCCTCTCTGGTCATTCCTTGTATGTTCGTTGTGGATTCTGTGCGTGTGTGAAGGAGAAGATCCCTCTATTTATAGTTTTGCAGGCTGGCTGCTCATGCGCGCATGTAGGATGCGCCGGTGTGTGGGGACGCCACGTGGAAGTTGCTGATGGGGGCGCATGGATGATGCGCCCTGATTGGAAGGTTGAACTCTTCATACTGCTATTGTGAGCCGGCACGTAGCAGAGGAGAAGATCTTTCTGTTGCTGAAATCTTGGACGAGTTAAGTCAAAGGACACGTGTCATCGACCCTTGTTTCGAAGATCTTGGATTTGGTGGGGGGGTAATCTGGTGAGCTGCGCCTTGATTGGGCGCAGGAGGAGGTTGCGGCTCATACCCTTTAGGGGTTACAAACTGTTTAGAGCGCATGGCTTTTGAGGCGCATACAGGCGACTTTCCTTCTGTCTTTCGGGATCAGAGATCAGTCTGGGGCGCATGGCTTTTGAGGCACATGCAAGGCTTCAATTGGAGACTCTTCTTCTGTCTTTAGGGATCAGTAAAGGGTCTGAGGCACATGGCTTTTGAGGCGCATGCTGGTTTGGACGTATGGCCGTAGAGGCGCATGGCGATTTGGACGTATGGCCGTAGAGGCGCATGCGGATGGCCATGTGGCAGTAGCCGTCGGAATAGAGTCATGATGATGCTGACGTTGCCGACGCTTCGTTCTCTGAAAAAGCTGTCAACTGTTCAGACTTTGGGAAGTATGCTGCCAACTCTGGTGTCAGTTCAGCATTTAATGTTTGTGACGTTCGATGGACAGCTGAGTGGGCACATTGGTTGGTGTTCCACTCGGCATGGAGATGTGAGGGAGGGCGCATCCTCTGTGATGCGCCGGGTACTGTAGGGCACATCTGTGTGATGCGCCTGATGCTGGAGGGCGCGTCCGTATGATGCGCTGTTTGGCTGGTGCATCCGACATGTCCTTTAATGACGCGGCTGTCTCGTTCCTCGAGTGCTATAAATAGCCGTTTGGCTGAATTCGAGGCGTCCGGTTCATCCATTTAATGCAAATTCATTGTATAGAATTCGGAGAGTCATCCACTTGGCGCGTGGGTTTGATTTGCCTGGCCTATAAATAGTGGCATAAAGAGAAGGTTTGCTCCTCATTCCCTCACGTACTTCCAATATAAACTTGGATATGTGGGTGCATTCTGTTGACGAAGTGCTCCCGAGGGTGAAGATGAGACGTCGTGTTGTCTTCGATGCACTTGAAGGTGACTGTTACATCCAAAAGACAGAGTCGAGGGCTTCTGAGGCAGGCGGAAGGTGCCTGTTGCATCCAAAGATAGGGATGTTCGGGCCTCGTCTCCGTTGTTCCGGAAGAGCCGTAGATCGGAATGGTGGTGCTAGGCTCTCTCTTCCTTCAAAGTGGGTGCCGCCCACTTTGATTGTGTTGAAAGCTCCTTGTGCCATGATTTCGATCACGGTCTTCCTTGGTCTTTGGAGGCTCTTTCGAAGCCTTCCCTGGCCACAACATTTGCGGTGCTCTTCTCTTCCTTGGTTCCAGCCAGAGGGTTAAATGCTTTGCTTGGCGAAGCACTTATCAGGTGAGCCTGGCTGGAAGAGCGGCACATAACTGGGCTCTGCTCGGCCAGGTGAGCCTGGTTGGAAGAGTTGTACATAACTGAGCTGCTGAAGGGATGTACATAACTGAGCTGGATGCACATAACTGAGCTGCTGAAGAGATGGTAGGATGCGCCTGACTGGAGGCGCATGACATCTGCTGCGCCTGGCTGACAGCGTATGGTGACTGCTGCGCCTATCAGAAGGCGCATGGTGGTTGCTGCGCCTATCTGGAAGGCGCATGGTGGTTGCTGCGCCTATCTGGAAGGCGCATGGTGGCTGTTGGCTGTAGATCTAGGATCCTTCCTTTGTAGAAATTCTCCTTTGTACAACCTTTTCTAGACATGTAATAGACTTTTATATATATATAAAAAGTCCTTCTTCGAATGTCTATGGCTTATTTGATTAGCTGTCTGAGTTCTGGCGCATATAATGCCTGGCGCATGGGCTTTCTGGTTGTGAAATTCCATGCTTCTACAAGACCCCCTTCAAAGTTTTCAAAAATTTTAAATAAGTTTTGGAATACTTTGAATAAGAAGCATGGAGGTCAGGGCGCATGATTTTTGGGCGCATGCTTGTTCGGGCGCATGCTCCTTTCAGTTGATGATGATGACGCCTTGGTAACCCAAAAGATTAATGATGATCTTTTGGTTGTATTTGTTGTTATCTCCTCACGAAACCCGAAGCGACGGCTGAGATTACACGTCATCGGTTCACGCGTACGACCAAGCCCTATAAATAGGTAAGGGTTGGAGAGAGAGAGAGAGTTCATCTGCTCTGTGCCTTTGCTTTCTTTAGAGTTTTTCTTCAAAACCCTAACTTTTTCTTCTCTGAGAGAATGGCTCCCAAGACTCCTCGCGGTGGTGCCGGCAAGGGGAAGGAGAAAGCGAAGGAGTTCGTTGATGAGGATGCACCTATCACCACTGCAACTCCGGCCAACGTTCGTCCTGAGGTGACGGGTGGGTTTCATCTCCTTCACATAAGCTTTTGGGCCAGACTGTACCCTAACTCAGATTTGCTGACGCGTATGGACTTTTGTCCTGATAATACGCCGAGGTTCTATCCCGCCGACGTGCATAGGTTTACACCTTTATCATGCACCGAGGTTTAATGGCTGACGCGCATGGGTTTCGTACCCTGATGATGCGCCGAAGCCTTCGCTGACGCACATGAGCTCACGCTCTGATGATGCGTCGAAGCTCCAATGCTGATGCGCATGGGCTTACGCCCTGATGATGCACCGAAGCTCTGATGCTGGCGTGCATGGGCTTACGCCCTGATGATGCGCCGAAGCTATTTGACATTTTTGCCTGACTTCCACTTTTGTTGTATCAGTGTCGATGACGATCCCTTTGTTGAATGAGGTCCTTCTGGACGCTTCTCTTTGTCAGATGGGAGTTAATTTTGACGAGGCGGTGATCAATCCTGCGAAGGATGCTATCTTACAGGACCAACCTCGTGAGAGAATGCTACAAATCCAGACCCAGTTGCCTCTTTTCCTCCAGAGTATGATGGAGAGTGGTAAACTGAAGTCTGCTGAATCCGAAGGTGTAACTTTCTTAAAACCTGTCTTTCTGTTTGGCGACCGACTAGTCTCTTCCGAAGCGAAGATACTGAGGATCAGAGAAGACTGGTTCTTTTCTGCCAAAGGCATGGTTTTGTACATACGGCAGGTTGACCGCCAGTTGCCGCTGACGGCTTTTTATCGTCTAGCTTCGAAGAGAATGATGGGTTGGGAACTTACTCCCTCTCAAGGAGGGGCCTTGGGAGGTACCCTCTCAATTGACGCCTCCTCGAACCAGCGAGATACTTTGACTGCTTCACGAGCCGGTTCTTCTTTCAGTTATCGAGCCTTGCATCCTGGGAGCATCTACAGTGAGGTCCCAAACGACATGTTTCCCTTCAGTGCCCTGATCTTTGCAAATTGGATGCTGACATCAAAGGTGATGTATCCGACAGGTAGCTTCAGAGTCGAAGGCTGGTGTCACTACATCCCGAAGTGGGACGAGTTGACCACTTGGGTGCTTTCAAGGTTCGAGGTTAAGCTTAAAGAGATCGGGCTGACAGCCGCCATTCGGGCCACGCAGGCAGGCGTGGACCTCAATAAGCCTATGTTCCTTGCACTCTTGGAGCTTTTCAATGCCCAGACTGGCAGCTTCTTTACTCCGGTAGGGGAGTTGGGATTGGCCCTTCATGAGATGTACGAAGTATCCAAGCTTCCTTGGGGCTCAAAATCGTACGAGGAATATTTTCCATCAAATAAAGAGATCCAAGTTCTGGAGGATAAGGATCCGGAGATGATGGTTGTTTTCAAAGAGGTGACAAGCCATCATTATCTGATGCACCGGAGGGACAAGGGCAAGACCCAGCCTCATGTGACTGCTTGGAGAGACTACGTCTTCAGACAGGATTTGACCGATCCTTCGAGGATTCGGTTTGCGACTCCGCAGGGATTGAAGCCCGCGGAAGTGAGTTCTGAAATAAGTCGGCTGGACGAAAGGACCCCACACTCTAATGAGGGTGGCAAGGCTACGTACAGCTGTTTCTGGCACTGCGGGCACCGGATGTCATCCAAGGCAGTGTTGACGTCCTACTTGATGATATGGCTCCGAGATTGCGTATTTGCAGGTGGATCCGGTGCCGTCGAGAGGGTACATCAGAATCTTATTTTGCCTGCAGTAAATTTGGCCTGCGGACGACCTTTAGCTCTCCTTCCCGCAATGGTGTGCAACCTGTTACGCGGTTTGAGGTCTTTTGCCGATGATGTGATCCATGAGAGAGGTAACAATGATAACTTTCCCCGGGCCGAGCTGCCTTTCCATTATCTTATGGGGTGGCTGATTCTGTATCATCTGAACGTGATGAGTCCCGGTCCGGAGGAGGACCATGTCGAAGGGGATGCCTTCATTCGCCGCTTCTATAAGAGAAAGTGGTCTTACACTGGCGTCCCCGTTTGCAGGAGAGTCTTGTCCTACCTTCAGGGGTGGGAGATTGTCAAGGTTGGCCCGATCTTCAAAGATTTTGAGGCCGACCAAGATTTAGTTGACTCTGGCGAAGATGCGATCACTCTGCCGAAATAGAGTTTTCGTTGGTTGCAGAGTATCCGGCCTTCTCACCTGGTCTACCGCAACCAGAATAGGTGTTATCTGGAGCCTTATCTGCCAAGCTGATTTGCTCGTCAGTTTGGCTATACCCAGTTAATATTGCGGAATCCCAGTAGTAGTTTAGGCTTCATCGGGAATTTGCTGGATGGAGCCCGGGGCTGGCAATATTATAACGCTGGATGTACTAGCGTTAAGTTCACCACGCCAGTTCGCAATCCTCGGCCGCCGATCCTATATCCGGCCGCCAAGCTGTATTGCACTATGACTGCTATGTCTCCTGGTTATGACAGGGAGACTAGTTTTATTATTGGAACCCAGCTGGAGGCGACAGCGAATATGTTGATGGCAGCCCGATCATATCGTCCACCAGAGTTGGCGGGGTATCGAGCTGCTGCTGCAGTACCAGTGGAAGACCCGTCTGTCGGGAAAAGGCGTGCTGACACAGAAGCTGGTTCTTCTGTACCGAAAAGGTCGAGAAAGGCGTCGACCCCGAAGGTTACGGAAGTGCCACTTATAATGCCAGCAGGATCAATCCATGCTGAGGTAAGGAATATTTCGTAATTCCAATTCTTTTCGTCATTGTGGCGACTTATGCTCTTCTTCTTGTAGGAATTGAAGAAGAAGTCCCGTGTTTCAAAATCGGGCGCTAGTAAACCGAAGGAGGTGGCAGGCTCTTCTGATGAGCACATTCTACTGATGCTAATGTCTCCCGTGGAGGAAGGTCCCGAAGATGTTCCTGCGGAGGTTTTAATATCTCCTGACTTCGAGGTCGCAACAACTTCTGGGAGAGCACCGTCTGCCGTGGAGGCCTTGGATGCTGAGGGTCCTGCGGACTCGAGGCATCCTGATGATGAAGTGGACTGGAGTTCGTCGCCTTCCGATGACGTTCCTCCGGTCTTGCAAGAATTTGCTGCGGGGACAGCAGATATGGTTGAGACAGAGGAGAGGGTTGAATCCCCTCTTTATCATGATAAGGGGAGGTCGGCTGCATCATTGCCGAGTCCTACCCCGACTTCAACCGTGGAAGTTGAGGCGGCTACCACTCAGGAGGTAGCGACAGATTCTGTCCCTGTTGAAGGACTCGATAATGAGACCTGTCTGCCAGTCAAGACCGCTGCGACGGGTCAAGAGACAAGTAATAATCTCCCTATTCTGCCAAGGGAGGTACCAACTGTTGATAGGACGTTGGGGGTAGAAGAGGTGGCTGTTGACGTCGGAGGTTCCTCCGGGCTTGAGAAGGGTAAGGGTGTAGAACCCTCTGTAGCTCCTTCTACTTGGGGGACCATCTCGACGCCTGTGCCGGCTCCTTCTGTTGCTTCGGCTCCTCGGACTAGAAGTCCAGCCCCTGTTGATGAAGAGCCCATTGATGCCGAGGTTTAAGCCTCGCTGGTTGAGGTTGGCAGATCTTCTTTCGGTCCGCAAACTGTAGTAGCTCCTCCAACTTCTGCCATGACACCGCAGGTCCTGGCGGATGCAGACGAGTATGTGAAATTCCTCGTCGAGGGGGTGTACAAAATGTTGCAGAAGGGTGTATCTGCTGTGATGGATGCCAATGAGAGTTTTGCAACGGCAAAAGCTCTGGCAATGCCCTGCATCGAGCTGATTCGTATTCACCAAGGCTACGACCATATGGCCAAAATTCTGGAGGCTTCGGTGATTGAGCTGGATGAGCGGCTCGCGGAACTTCAATGCATCCAGCGAAACGACCTCTCTGTCCTGATAGATGCAGAGAAGAAGAAGCTGATTGCCGAGATCGAGTCTTCATACCAGGCCACCGTGGGCGTTTGGGAGCGCGAGGTGGCTGAGACTGAGGCTGCGGTAGAGCAGTTGTCTCAGTCCATGAAGACGACGGTAGAAACTCGAGCTGTATTGGAAGCTAATATCGCGGATATCGACACCCAGATGCGCCGCCTTGAAGACCAACGAGCCCGACTCTAGTTAGAGGTCGAGCGTGTCCGGGCTGAACATGCAGCATTTAAGAAGGATGAAGCGACTTTTACTTAGCGGACTCTTGCCTTGGCGCAGCAACGACAACAGCTTGATGAGAAGCATGCAAGTGATACTTCCGCTGGGGCCGTTGAATTGATGCGCCAAGAAGCAGAGCGACGAGTCCTGGCGACGGTGGAGGCCCGCACAGTCGACTTAAAGCTTTGAGTCAGGGAGCTCTCAGCCCATCCTGGGGAGATTCAGGGACCATAGCTTTTTCCTTTTTCTTTTGTGTTCTTTTGCAACCCTTACTGGGGGATGATGTAGCTTCTTGTACTCCTTTTTCAGAAGAATAAAGAAGTCTATAACCTTTTTTGTGATGTGTTCATCTTTTGTTGTCATGAACTTGATGATTTGTGTGGACCTATTATCTTTTGCGTACCTTGGTTTTCAGGTACAGATAATAAGTTTGCTCAGAGGTAATATGGACATGGCAATCATTGGGTTCGAAATGATAGAATCTTCCTACTCAGAGGTATTATGGACGTGGTAGGAATGATCTTGGGGGATACGCTGAACAACTCAGAGGTTATATGGACGTGGAAGTTCTACGATCCATGTACAATAACGCAGGGGTTGTTTGTACAAGATGTTTACTCAGAGGTAATGTGGACGTGGTAAACATGAAGGGTAGCGTAGGCTTACGAAGTGTAAGATTCTGCTTTGTAGGGTGTAGAGAGACAATTCAGAGGTAATATGGACGTGGTTATCTTTTTACTGGAGGATGCCACGGAACAGCTGGGTTCCGGAAGCGTATGAGTTTGTGGAAAGAGGTTATTTGGGGAAGTACTTGTCTGGAGGATGTCAAGAATAGTACTTCTTTAGGAACTTGCCGTTGATGGGCATCATGAACAAGTCCCCATTGGGTTTGGCGAGGCGGTAAGCACCGTTTGAGTATACCGTCTCTATGATGAAAGGTCCTTCCCACTTGGGCTCGAACTTTCCTGGTGTCTTATGGGTCAACACCATTGGTCTTCTGACTGCTAAAACCAGGTCGCCAACTTGGAAAGTCCTCTGTTTGACCTTCTTGTTGAAAGCCTGTGATATACGGGCTTGGTAGAGCTCGATACGTTGTTGAGCTAGGAGACGCTTTTCGTCAAGTGCCTCCAGTTCCCACAGACGACGACGTTGATTGTCCTCTTCTGTGAGTTTGTTTGTGATTGCTACGCGGAGCGAAGGTATCTGTATCTCGAGAGGCAGTACTGCTTCGCTCCCGTAGACCAGGGAGAATAGAGTGTTGCCTGTTGGGGTCCGTACCGTTGTACGGTAGGCCCAAAGGCATTCGCCAAGCTTTTTGTCCCAGTCGCGTTTGTTGGATGACACGACCTTTTTGAGCAGCCTAACGATAGTTTTCTTGAATGCCTCAGCCAATCCGTTTGCTTCCGGATTGTAAGCGGTTGAGGCCACGTTTTGAATGCGATTCTTGTCACAGAACCTGCTGAAAATGTGGCTGATAAACTGAGGACCATTGTCATGGATGATCCACCGGGGTACTCCGAAATGGTAAATGATATGGTGTTTGATAAAGCTGACCACCCTGGAGCTTTTTACTTCTGCTAGTAGAACTGCTTCCGCCCATTTGGAGAAGTAGTCGGTGATGGCCAGGATGAAACGGTGTTCTCTCGATGAAGGAGGGGTGATTGGCCCTACAATGTCCATGCCCCAGGCTTCGAAGGACCAGGAGGCGACTGTAGGATGTAGCGGCTCCGATGGTGTATGTATGAAGTCTGCATGAAGTTGGCACGTGTGGCACTTCTTAGCATATTCGACAGCGTCGGCAGCCAAGGTTGGCCAGTAGTAGCCCATACGTCGCAGTCGATCTTGCAACTTAGGACCGGGTTGATGAGCTCCACAAGTTCCGTCATGAGCTTCTTGAAGAGCTTCGGCTGCTTCTTCGTTGGACAGGCATAGAAGGAGGAGCCCATCAAAGGAGCGTCGGTACAGCATTTTGGTAGCTGTATCGTAGTAGAATCGAAGAGAGCGTCTCCTGACTGAGACGGCTTCCTTCGGGTCCTCTGGAAGGATTCCGTAGACAGCGAAGTCGATGAACGGGAACCTCCAGTCTCGAACATTAACCCCAGTGTTCGTCGACATGGCGTGGGCCACTTGCAAGCACAGGTTGTTTCTGGGACAAATTAGATCTCGTCCTGTTACCGTGATATAGTGTTGAGTCCCAAAGGGCGCTGCTAATGAGGCTACGAGGCCGGCCAGAGCATCGGCCTCCAAGTTTTGTAAACGGAGGACATGTTCAATGAAGAACCCGGTGAAGATTGAAATGATGTTCAACGCGACTTCATGATAAGGGATTAAATCTTCATGGCGAACTTTATATTGTCCCCGAACCTGGTTTACGACGAGTTTTGAGTCGCCGTAAGCTTCCAGATGGTCGACCCCCAGCTGTTGTGCGAGCTGGAGTCCCATGACGAGTGCGTTGTACTCGGCAACGTTGTTGGAGCACGGCTTCGAAAGAGAGTACGCACGCTGGATGACCAGCTGATCGGGGGAGACTAAGACTACCCCCACTCCTGCGATGATTTGGCCATTAGGGCCTGTTCTCGAAGCGCCGTCGAAGAACATCCGCCAAACGGAGCTTCCTTTAGTGACGTTGGATTCTTGGACCTCATCCGGGATATCTCCATAGAGTTTTGAGGATTCTGGGATGGGGTGTGCAGCTAAAAAGTCAGCCAGAGCTTGACCCTTAACAGCTTTGCGGCACAAACACCATGTTGTACGGTGTTAGCAAGATCGCCCATGTAGCCAGCCGGGAGTTCAATGATCCTGGCTTCGTCATGAGGACTCTGAGCGGATTGACTCGAGAAATGACATGAATTGTCTGACCCGAGACATAATGACGAGTCTTCTGGATGGCAAACACCAAAGCCAAGCACTCCTTTTCGATGGGGTTGTACCGGTGTTCGGCCCCGATGAGTGTTCGACTGAGGTAGTAGATTGCTTGCTCGTAGCCTGTATCGCTGTTTTGAGCCAGCAGAGCGCCAAGAGAATGATCCATGGCACGGACGTAGAGGAGAAATGGTTTGCCGGTGACTGGCGCTACCAGGACTGGTGGGCTTGTTAGGTAAGCCTTGATGTCGTCGAAAGCCTTTTGGCACTCCTCGGTCCAGACGTAAGAGACTCTCTTTTTCATGAGCTGAGTAAAGGATTGACATATACCGGAGAGGTTCGCTATGAACCTCCGGATATATGCCAGACGTCCCTGTAAGCCCCGAAGTTCTCGAAGGTTCTTCGGAGGGTCCATGTTAAGGATGGCTTTGGTCTTCTCAGGATCAACATGAATGCCTTTCGCTGTGATGACAAAGCCCAAGAATTTGCCGCTAGAAACCCCCAGAAAGGATTTAGCGGGGTTCATTTTGAGTTGATGTGCCCGCATGAGATCGAAGACCGTCTTCAGGTCCTGTAGGTGATCTCTTTTGAGGCGGCTCTTGACTGCGATGTCGTCAACATAGCATTCGACTGTCTTACGAAGATGTTGACGGAAAATGGTGCTCATAGCTCGCTGGTATGTCGCACCGGCGTTCTTCAAGCCAAAAGTCATTACTGTGTAGCAGAAAATACCCTTTGGAGTCCTGAATGACGTGTGTTTTGCGTCATCGGGGAACATCTTGATTTGATTGTAGCCTGAATACCCGTCCATGAAGGACATGCGCTCAAAGCCACATGTGTTGTCGATCATCACATCAGTGATTGGAAGCGGGAATTTGTCCTTCGGGCAAGCAGAGTTGAGATCCCTGAAGTCGATACAGACTCGTATTTTTCCGTTCTTCTTGGTGACATGAACGATGTTGGCTACCCAATCCGGGTGTTGTTCCTCACGGATGAAGCCGCTGGTCAAGAGTTTGTCTACCTCCTGATCGATGGCATTCATGATGTCCGGACGGAAGCGTCGCTGCTGTTGTTTGATAGGTTTGGCATCAGGTAAGATGTTCAACCTATGTATTGCAATCTGTGGATCGAGTCCCGGCATGTCTTCATAGCTCCAGGCGAAGACGTCGATATAATCTTTAGCCAGTTGGATTAAAGATTCTCGATCTTCTCCTTCCAGGCTTTTACTGATGAAGATAGGTTTGGAAGAAGACCCCTCCCCGAGGTCGATATGCTCGACTTCATCTTCGGTGGGAGGTTCACGAAGCTCAAAACGAGATTCCCATTGTTCCCCTAGGCGTTGGGCCCAGGGTTCTTCTTCGAAGGGTTCTGGCGCTTGGTCTTCGCCTTCACCTTTTTGAGGTTGTGCTGACGTCATGTTAGCTGACGACACTTTCCTGAAGACTGATCCGATACTGGTATCGGAATCCCAAGTCGATGCTTCGGACGAGTGGGAATGTTCTATGTCTTCTGCAACTGAACTCTCTGGGGTTGATGGCGGCGTGACATAGCCTAACCCTCGTCCAGTCCGATTATAATAGTCCTATGGCTTTCTATTGGGCATCGAAAGTCGGACAGGGAGATGCCGACCCTTGCCGTAGTTTAAGCCTTTGTTGCTTTTCAGGTCGTAGCCCTTCTTTTGGATGATGTGCTTTGCCGCATCCGTGTACCGATAGACTTGTACTCTGCCAGTATCAGGTTCAGGCTCGATTGACGGGAGGTCCCGATGACGCTCGACTTTGCCCGAGATGATGGTGCCTTAGTCTCGGCTCCGTGGAGGGACTATGAAGACTCCTTGAGACGGGACTACTCGATTATGGTAGACGGTCGTTATTTGTGTTTGCAACGACCGTAGAGCGTTGTCTAATGTATACATGGCATTCCAGTATGGAAGACAAGAATAATTAAAAGACACTCTATTATTGATAAAATACGAGATCTTATCCCGTGGGATTACATTGTCAAAGGAGGGTGCCTCTACGTCAGCCGAGATATAATCACCAAGCTCCTCGTCTGTAAGAACTGGGGGCAGACTAGGAGAGTCCAACACAGCTTTGGGGTCTGAGAGGGTTATATGAGCCTTCTCTGACACCTTGGATGACTGCGACGGCTTGCCCTTGAGACGCACCTTGAGAGGCGCCTCGGCTACGCCTCCGGTGAGTGGTGCCTTCCCTTGTAATTTTTCCACCAGGGGAGCCGATGTTTGAGGTGGCTTTCCCTTGAGGCGTATCTTCAGGGGTGCTTCGCGAGCCGGCGCTTTCCCTGATAGCTTGATGCTCATTGGAGGCGCCTTTTGGGGTGGTTTCCCCTTCAGTCGGATTTTCAAGGGGGCGTCGGGAGTCGTCTCAGGCTCCATGTCCGGCTCTGTTGCCGTCTCTGCCTCATCATCAGCGTCGTTGGCTTCCTCCTCGTCAATGGGCTTGTACAAGTCGGAATCGGTGAAGTAGGCTTCAATCCCTTTGAAAGGATCGATGTCTGCAAACTCCGTCCGGATGACGCCATTGGTGGATACATACTTCATGCACTGGTGGAGCATGGAGGGCACCACCATGTACTCATGCAGCCATGGTCGACCGAGCAGGATGTTGTAGTTGACCTCGGCATCTACCACATAACAAGTCACCTCAGTTTTGAGGTTGCCAATGTGACACTTCAGTCGGATCTTGCCCAATGGCTCGCTCTTGCTAGCATTGAAGCCACTGATGGTTGTATTGGAGGGCGCCAGCCGGTACATCGGGATCCCCAGCTTAGATAGCAGCGCCTTCGGAATGATGCTTAGGAAAGACCCAGGATCGATCTGAATTCGGCTCACCTTGACCGAGCCAATGTACCCTGTATAATACAGCGGTCGGTTATGTCGGTGATGCTTGAGCAGCATGTCTTGTTGGGTAAAAGTTATGTTTGGGATAACTTCATCCGCACAATGACAGTGCACATAAGTAGTTGGGAGGTCTTCAGGCTGCTTGACCTGACTGAGAAAGGATTCAGCGTCCTTCAGAGCTTCGCAGAGAGCTTCTCGGGAATCTTTAGAAAGACGCAGAAGCTCGAACAAAGACAGGCGCACAGGTGTACTGGCTAATTGTGCCAGAATGTCGAAGTTGTGAGGCTTGGACAGCCCCGAAGCATTCTCCTTTCGTAGAGGTCTGTCAAAACGGGCCTCCACCTGCTTCTGCTTATTGGCTGCTGAGGGCTTAGATGGACCCTCCTCAGGGATGGTGCTAGGAGGCACTACCTCGGCGGCAGCTTTGCCGGATTGGGAGCTCTGTTGTGCACGTGTCTGCACTGGAAGTGCCTCTTCTGTTGAAGAAGAGACTATGCGGCAAGACTTGATCTTCCTGCCTTTTGATTTGGAGGTAGGGCGTACCTCCGATTGAGTCAACTCGGAGACGAGGTCGGGGTGAACCCAGAGGACCTCTCCTCGAGATGTGGTGAGCGGGGTGAGTCCACTCACATTGTCACGAGTAGGTGGTAAGTTTACCACCTCCATTGTCGCCTTAGGGATGGGGACGACGCCATCTTGTGTGGTAGTTGGCGGCAAGGTGCCGAACTGAAGCAAAACCACATTGGCCGATACCGTCTTCTCTTCATAGTCGACGGAGATTACATCCGCATTGATCATGCACTGGATGTAATTCTTGAGGACGTAGCAGTCCTTTGTCAGGTGTCCGACAAACCGATGGTAGTGACAGTACCTTGGGTTGTCCACTTTTCCAACTTCATCGGGCCGCTTTGGGTCCGGTAGCTTGATCTTGTCACCCTGCTTCAGTATCTCAAAAAGTTGCAGGGTGTCGTCATCATTGAATGAATAAACCTCCTTGGGTCTCGGTGCCAGTGGAGGCTTCTGAGTAGGCGCAGATGCGCCTTTTGAGGCATTAACAGTCAATACCTGTTTCCCATTTGCTTATCGTCCGGAGCTGTTAGCTGCGGACTTTTTCCTCTTCTTTTCTGTAGCTTCAGCTTCGATGATCAGGGAGCTCCAGTCAGGAGGGGGAGTAGAGTTGAGCCAGAGCTTTACTGCAGGCAACATGTTCATGCTGCAAGCGGAGAGGAGCGCATGTTCTGGCATGCCTGGAGGTAGCTTGAAGCAAGCCTGTCGGAAGCGTTCGATGAACGCCCGAACCGTTTCCTTCTCCTTCTGACGTATCTCTATGAGAGACGCCATCGTCATGTCCTTTCCGCCGTCGTAGAAGCGGTCGAGGAAGAGGCACGTCAGGTCGTCGAAGGACGATATGGAATTGTCGGGGAGGCTGCAGTACCAGTCATACGCCACTCCTTTCAGGGCCCCGACAAAGATACTGGTGAGGAGCACGTCCTTCTTCGGAAGATGCCCTGTCTATGACTGGAAGTACGTCAGGTACCGTCGCGGAGAGTCCTTCCCGTCGTATGGGGTGAGTGTTTGTGGTTTATACTTTGGGGGATAAACCACCTTGTTCCACTCGAGGGGATAAGGCTGGGGAATGCCCATTTTCTGGCGTTCCTCTTGCCTGTTCTTGGACTCGAAGCGCTCCCACAGGTCTTTGATCATTTCGACCACATCCTCCGTAGAGCTAGGAGTCGGGGAATGAGGTACCATCTGGATTGGAGCGTTTGAGGGCTCCGAGGTCCGAGGTGCTTCTGTATCTGAGGGCGCCCGTTGGAGGGGCACACTCGACTCCCCATTAGCTCCTGGGTCAGGACCAGTTGAAGGTGTCCTGATCAAGGCCGACCGCATCTCAAACACTGCTTGAGTCAGTGCTTGCATAGAGGCAGAGAGGGTTTTGAGACCTCCCTCTAATGAGTCTATGCGCTGGACTATGTCCTGTGACGGTGCATCAGACTCGACATCATCCCCAGCCATGTATACTGTCCTGACACGGCCAGGAGTGGATGGATGGGTTGAGGCTTCGCTTTCGGCCTCACTCTTATGCGGGGAAGTTACTTCTCCTGGTGTTTGGCCACCCCCAGCCACATTCTGGAGTTCATCTTCAATAGGCGCATCTGCAAGGGTCTGATTGCCCTCAGCTCCGTCTTGAAGGACCTCTTCGTTTCCAGAACTACCCCCGGCGGTGTCCTGGAGGACATCCTCATTTTGAGGGGCTTCAGGGAGAGTAATCTCGCCTTGATGATGAAGATCCGCCGCAGCTGTGCTTTGGACATCTTCGTCTTCGGAAGGAGGCTCAACAAGGGTCTGGCTACCCCCAGCTTCCTCCAAGGACTTCTTCCTCGACCGAGTGCCTTCAAACACTCCAGAGGTCGAGACAGCTGCCTTGGTTTTCCTCGGCTGGCTTTTGGATAAAGACGAGGAATTGGCAGTCGTCTTCCGGATTGATGAGGAGTTGGAGACCACGTTGCATGAAGCAACCTTTGGCTCCTCTTCAGCTGACAACTTCGTCCCAAGGCGACATCGGAGAGGTGTCGATGATTGCAGTCGTTGGAAGACCGACTGTCTTGGTGGAGCTGCCGCCTTGCAACAGCAGTTGATGGTGACCACCGCACAAGTATGCCCCGTAAGAGGCGCATCGTGCTTGTTGGTCGACTCTCCTGACCGGCGCTTGTGAGTGATCACGTTGCGCAGGTCGTTGGAGGAGAGTGGTGCCTTCACACCCCCTTCAGACGTATAGCAAGGCCAAACGCCGGGGTGGTCAGGTGAGTGCTGCGCCCCCTGATCTAATACCAAGCAGGCATCACGATCAGTAGTGGGGGAACCACAACATTTGAAGTGACTTGAACGGACCTCAAACGCACAACCAGAGGAGGCGCGGGAGTTCAAGACCACTGAGTTTGCCTCTCTCGACTTGGTTGTGCACGCAGTAGATGCGCCCAAGCGAGATGAGGACTTTGAAGATCGACTCGTTGTTGGTGCAGAAGCACTTGAGTCAACCTTGTACAGCTTGCCATCGGCAGCGCGCGTGATGACGAGCGCGTGCCTCTGGCCGGCTGCTGGCATAGCACGTTTGTGGCGCATGGCCCGTGCCGCCTTGGATTTCTTCGTACCAGCCCACTGGGGCGCATAGTACTCAGCATCCAAATTCTCCTCGCCATTACAACGAGTGAGTCTGTTAAAGACAGAGGCTTTTTGTGACGCATCAGAGGTGATGCGTGGGGCATTGGCTGCGCCCCTGCTCCGTCGACGTATCTTCCTCGCCTGAGAGGGAGATAGCTGGGGAACGTGGTCGGCCGCACGCTTCCCCAAGAGATGCGCTGCATCGGCGGGCGCACCTTGGTTGCTGAGAACGTCAGCAGGAAGGGAAGGCTGGATTGCTGCATCCCCTTCAGTGGTGGTGCCTGAGGCGTCGACTTTGCGCACCCAGGCCGTGCGGATCTTCTTCGGCTTTGGTAGCCGCTTCGAAGGACTCGTACTTCCTTCAGAAATGAACTCCTCGTACGCCTGTTGATTGAGGCGCACGACCAGCGTCTTGTGGGAGGAGCCCACCTTCACGTCGTCGGCCTGTGACACGACTTTCTCGGAAGAGGAGAAAGAAGTCCCCAGCAGAGTCGCCAGCTTGTTTGCCATTAAAATTGTTTGATTGAAAACTTTAATACAAACAGAACAGTGTTACAATGTAGGACTTAGATGTAGTCCTAGGAGTACACTTTTGTTTAAGCTGGGTCCTTAGTGCCAATGGAGCGAGTGGTAATACGTTGACTCCGTTGACCGGCTGACGACGGTTATCGGTTCTCTGAAGGTGTGGATTGCTCTGGGTGCTGGAGCTTGCTGAGAGGAGGAAGACGTTGAGTGTCTGTATCTGCCTCTCTGGTCATTCCTTGTATGTTCGTTGTGGATTCTGTGTGTGTGTGAAGGAGAAGATCCCTCTATTTATAGTTTTGTAGGCTGGCTGCTCATGCGCGCATGTAGGATGCGCCGGTGTGTGGGGACGCCATGTGGAAGTTGCTGATGGGGGCGCACGGATGATGCGCCCTGATTGGGAGGTTGAACTCTTCATACTGCTGTTGTGAGCCGGCACGTAGCAGAGGAGAAGATCTTTCAGTTGCTGAAATCTTGGACGAGTTGAGTCAAAGGACACGTGTCATCGACCCATGGCTCGAAGATCTCGGATTTGGTGGGGGGGTAATCTGGTGAGCTGCGCCTTGATTGGGCGCAGGAGGAGGTTGCGGCTCATACCCTTTAGGGGTTACAAACTGTTTAGAGCGCATGGCTTTTGAGGCACATGCAGGCGACTTTCCTTCTGTCTTTCGGATCAGAGATCAGTCTGGGGCACATGGCTTTTGAGGCGCATGCAAGGCTTCAATTGGAGACTCTTCTTCTGTCTTTAGGGATCAGGGAAGGGTCTGAGGCGCATGGCTTTTGAGGCGCATGCTGGTTTGGACGCATGGCCGTAGAGGCGCATGGCGATTTGGACGCATGGCCGTAGAGGCGCATGCAGATGGCCACGTGGCAGTAGCCGTCGGAATAGAGTCATGATGATGCTGACGTTGCCGACGCTTCGTTCTCTGAAAAAGCTGTCAACTGTTCAGACTTTAGGAAGCATACTGCCAACTCTGGTGTCAGTTCAGCATTTAATGTTTGTGACGTTCGATGAACAGCTGAGTGGGCACATTGGTTGGTGTTCCACTCGGCATGGAGATATGAGGGAGGGCGCATCCTCTGTGATGCGCCGGGTACTGTAGGGCGTGTCTGTGTGATGCGCCTGATGCTGGAGGGCACGTCCGTGTGATGCATTGTTTGGCTGGCGCATCCGACATATCCTTTAATGATGCGGCTGTCTCGCTCCTCGAGTGCTATAAATAGCCGTTTGGCTGAATTCGAGGCGTCCGGTTCATCCATTTAATGCAAATTCATTGTACAGAATTCGGAGAGTCATCCACTTGGCGCGTGGGTTTGATTTGCCCGGCCTATAAATAGTGGCATGGAGAGAAGGTTTGCTCCTCATTCCCTCGCGTACTTCTAACATGAACTTGGATATGTGGGTGCATTCTGTTGACGAAGTGCTCCCGAGGGTGAAGATGAGACGTCGTGTTGTCTTCGATGCACTTGAAGGTGACTGTTACATCCAAAAGACGGAGTCGAGGGCTTCTGAGGCAGGCGGAAGGTGCCTGTTGCATCCAAAGATAGAGATGTTCGGGCCTCGTCTCCGTTGTTCCGGAAGAGCCGTAGATCGGAATGGTGGTGCTAGGCTCTCTCTTCCTTCAAAGTGGGTGCCGCCCACTTTGATTGTGTTGAAAGCTCCTTGTGCCATGATTTCGATCACGGTCTTCCTTGGTCTTTGGAGGCTCTTTCGAAGCCTCCCCTGGCCACAGCATTTGCGGTGCTCTTCTCTTCCTTGGTTCCAGCCAGAGGGTTAAATGCTTTGCTTGGCGAAGCACTTATCAGGTGAGCCTGGCTGGAAGAGCGGCACATAACTGGGCTCTGCTCGGCCAGGTGAGCCTGGTTGAAAGAGTTGCACATAACTGAGCTGCTGAAGGGATGCACATAACTGAGCTGGATGCACATAACTGAGCTGCTGAAGAGATGGTAGGATGCACCTGGCTGGAGGCGCATGACATCTGCTGCGCCTGGCTGACAGCGCAAGGTGACTGCTGCGCCTATCGGAAGGCGCATGGTGGTTGCTGCGCCTATCTGAAAGGCGCATGGTGGTTGCTGCGCCTATCTGGAAGGCGCATGGTGGCTGTTGGCTGTAGATCTAGGATCCTTCCTTTGTAGAAATTCTCCTTTGTACAACCTTTTCTAGACATGTAATAGACTTTTATATATATAAAAAGTCCTTCTTCGAATGTCTATGGCTTATTTGATTAGCTGTCTGAGTTCTGGCGCATATAATGCCTGGCGCATGGGCTTTCTGGTTGTGAAATTCCATGCTTCTACAAGACCCCCTTCAAAGTTTTCAAAACTTTTGAATAAGTTTTGGAATACTTTGAATAAGAAGCAAGGAGGTCAGGGCGCATGATTTTGGGCGCATGCTTGTTCGGGCGCATGCTCCTTTCAGTTGATGATGATGACGCCTTGGTAACCCAAAAGATTAATTATGATCTTTTGGTTGTATTTGTTGTTATCTCCTCACGGAACCCGAAGCGACGGCTGAGATTACACGTCATCGGTTCACGCGTGCGACCAAGCCCTATAAATAGGTAAGGGTTGGAGAGAGAGAGAGAGTTCATCTGCTCTGTGCCTTTGCTTTCTTTAGAGTTTTTCTTCAAAACCCTAACTTTTTCTTCTCTGAGAGAATGGCTCCCAAGACTCCTCGCGGTGGTGCCGGCAAGGGGAAGGAGAAAGCGAAGGAGTTCGTTGATGAGGATGCACCTATCACCCCTGCAACTCCGGTCGACGTTCGTCCTGAGGTGACGGGTGGGTTTCATCTCCTTCACATAAGCTTTTGGGCCAGACTGTGCCCTAACTCAGATTTGCTGACGCGTATGGACTTTTGTCCTGATGATACGCCGAGGTTCTACCCCGCCGACGTGCATAGGTTTACACCTTTATCATGCACCTATTTAGCACATAAAATCCTCAAATACTTTGATATATAAATTTATAGAATTTTTAGGGGCTAAAATAACTCTAAAAATTTACAAAAATAATTGTGTACAACTCATCTCATTTATATCCCTTGTATATATCATTTACCATAAGTAATGCTTAGCATTTAACTTTTTAAAACAATTAACCATATAAGCATTCTCTTAATAAAGAATAAAAATAATGGTAATTGTAAAATTCAGAAAAAAAATAATTTCGAAATTCTGAAGGGTTTTACAAACCAGCTTTCCATCAATATAGCCCACAATCTCGTGAACTCATGACGAAAATGGGATATGATCTACAAAAGGCCTCTTGTTTGAATCAGGGAAAGGGATCTCATGTACCTCTCTCTCTCTATGTCTTTCTCACAACCGGTCTCGGGTTGGTTTGGGTTACTGGACAAACTCTCCATCTTGTCAAAAGAAACCTTTCAGAAACAAGATCCAGGCAAAGAGTTGCAATATGGTGTCCTTTGAGCCTGTATTCGAAGAAGAAGTCTTAGCTGGTACTAGGTCTAGAAAATCTTACCTAAGAGACTATTCAAAAGGTCAAGAAAACCCTACTCCAGTTCTGGAGGCTCCTCAAGCACCATCTTCTCCTGCTGTCAATGATCCATCAGCTTCGTCACCCCCGATAGAGTCAACTCTTCCCAAACCGACAACAGCCGACAAAGGAAAACAAAATATCCGTTTTGATAAAGCATTGAAAAAGGCTCCAACTTTAGGACTTGAGAAGCCATATAACTTTGATATACTGGCTCAGCTGGCTAATACCCCGACAAGATTATCAATTTTTGAACTACTCCGTCTTTCGAGGGAGACTCGAGAAACGTTGAGTGAAGCTTTGACGAAAGCTAATACTTGTCTAGCACTTCTCAAGAAGCAAGAAGATGAGCCTATAACATGCCTTCATTGTCATAGTGCGATGGAACTAATGCCAAACATCACCTTTACACAAGATGATATGTTGTTGGAAGATAATAGTCATAATCGACCCCTCTACTTCACGGGATATGTTGATACCATGAAGGTTGATCGTATCTTGATCGATCTTGGGTCTGCACTTAGCATCATGCCAAAGACTCTACTAAACGCATTGAAGATTCCCGTACACAATCTTTCAACAACCATCAGGACAATCTTGGGATTCAATTCTGGAAGAAGTAAACCTTTGGGAAAGATTCGCCTGAAAGTTCAAATAGGCAATCTTCGTACGAAGGTTACTTTCTACGTGATTGATAATCATGGATCTTACAATGCTCTGCTGGGACGACCCTTTCTACATGAGTTTAATATTGTACCATCCACTTTACATCAATGCTTCAAGTATATGGATGTCAATGGAGAAGTCCAAAAGGAAGTAGCCGATTTAAATCCTTTTAGGGGCATTGAAGCATATTTTACGGACTCTCAGATATACAAGGATGAGTTCATGAAAGTTGTATTAGAAATGGATAGTGAGGAAGATCAGAAACATACTTCAAAAGATGTTCTCATGATCCCCGTCAAAGGACGTGCTACTCGTCCCTCTTCTTCTCAGACATTGATTATACATCTTTTCTCTCATAACAAACAGCCTCCTGCTGTAGAAAGGGAACAAAGGGAGCTCACCTATTCTGAGCCTCTTGTTATTGACCTTCGTCATAACAAATCTTGTCCTTCTCCTCCTCCTCCTCCTCATCTGGTTATCAACCTTACTAGGCCGTCTGTTAAGGCTAAGAATCATGTTGTAAATGATGATGTACAAATCAATAAAGTAGCATCTCCTTTACAGTATGCTGATGTCCTTTATTATACTCGATGTTATTTAAAAATGTTAGATAACTTCGAACCACTTGCCATAGGAGCAGTTGAAGCTTCCCAAAATAAAGTATTGCTCGAGCTAATACAGGACACCTTCTTCCTAGTTCCTTCCAAGAAGAAAGATGAACTTCCTTTACTTTTTAGTAAAGGAACAGAACAGAAGATCACACCTGACAGTGAAGAAGAAAATCATGATAACGGAAGACTTCAACTACATCATTATATTCAACAATCAAAGAACATAATTCAAAAGATGGGCTATAATTTTAAAGCTGGTCTCAATGGCGGCAGAGGAAGGCGAACTCCTATTCGTATTCCTGCTCCAAAAGGAAAATCACAACAATACTATAGCAAAACGAAGCGGGAATTAGGTTATACTTCACCAACTCCGACTCCAGGAGCCTCCGAATCTGATGAAGAAGAATGATCTAACTCTTCTGATTCTATCTCATGGGATTCAGACACCAGTGTAGGGCACGTCCATCGCGTGACTCTATCTTCCAATATGTGACTGCTGAGTTCTCGGAAGATGACGAAGACTTTGCCGAAGCTTCTGAATCTGATCCTTGGGCACAAAGGATGAATACTCAATGGGAGCTTCGCTTCGAGCAACGTGAGCCATCTACTGAAGATCAGTTGGTTCAAGTCAATATTGGAGATGAAATTTCCCCAAAACCGATATTTGTCAGCAAAAGCCTCCCTGAAACGGATAAATAAAAACTAATCCAACTCATTAGAGAATATATTGATGTATTCGCTTGGAGCTATGAAGACATATTGGGGTTGGATCCTCAGATCGCTACCCACAAGCTCAATATTCTGCCAAATACGAAGCCAGTCAAACAGCAACAACGTTAGTTTTGACCTAACATGATGGATGCCATAGAAGCTGAAGTCAAGAAACTTATTGTCTACGGTTTCATCAGATAAGAACAACATCCGGACTGGGTGGCTAATGTTGTCCCAGTTTTAAAGAAAACAGAGAAAGTCCGGGTCTGCATTGACTTCAGAGACCTTAATGAAGCTTGTCCCAAAGACGAATTTCCTCTCCCAATCACTGATGTCATGATTGACAATACTTGCAAATTTGAACGTATGTCCTTTATGGATAGATTTTTATGATACAATCAAATCAAGATACATCCAGAAGATAAGAAACATTCATCTTTCCACACTCCTCTTGGCGTCTATTGCTACACTGTCATGCCATTTGGTCTTAAGAACGCTGGTGCTACTTATCAGCGGGCGATGAGTACCATCTTTCGTGATCATTTACGAAAGACTGTTGAATGTTATGTTGACGATATTGCTGTCAAAAGTCGTCTAAAAGAAGACCATATTCAAGATTTGAAAACTATTTTCGATCTAATGCGCCAGCATTAACTCAAGATAAATTCCACCAAGTCATTCCTGGGAGTCTCTAGTGGAAATTTCTTGGATTCGTTATTACCTCTAAAGATATACACGTTGACCCTGAGAAAATCAAAGCCATTCAAGAGATGCATCCTCCACGCAACCTAAAAGAGCTATGAGGATTCTAGGGACGGCTTGCGTATATCAGAAGATTCATCTCAAATTTCTCTGGACATTGTAGACCGTTCACTCAACTCATGAAGAAAGGTGTGTCTTTTATTTGGACTGAAGAATGTCAACAAGCATTTGAAGACATAAAGCGGTACTTGATGAACCCTCCAGTTTTTGTGCCTTCAGTGTTAGGAATACCTTTTCTGATGTATGTTCGAGCAATGGACCATTCTGTAGGTGCTTTATTAGCTCAGAAGAATAAAAAAGGTCATGAATAGGCTATCTATTACCTTAGCCGTATGATGGTTGGAGATGAACATCGATACACTCAGGTGGAAAAAGAATGTCTAGCTTTGATGTTTGATGTTCAAAAGACCAGACATTATATCACTGGCCAAACTATTCATGTCATTTCTAGAGTTAACCCTCTCCGGGTCCTGATGAAGAAGCCCAGTATACTCAATTCCAGGCTCGCAACATGGGCTATATTGTTAGCACAATATGATATGGTTTATGTTCCTCAAAAGTCTATTGAAGGTCAAACCCTTGCTAACTTTCTGGCAGCTCATCCAATTCCCGAAACGTCTAAACTCTACGACGAGATTTCAGATGAAACTTTGGAGTCCAACATGATTTTAGAAGAAATTCTTACATGGCGTCTATTCTTTGATGGTGCATCCAGAATCAGACCAAAAGGTGCTATTGTTGCTGGAGTCGGAATCGTCCTCGTCTCACCAGAAGGGTTAGCTATCCAAAGAGCTTATTCTTTAGATGAGTCGTGTTCCAACAATATGGCTGAATACAACGCTTTGCTCATTGGTCTCCAATTGGCTAAACAATTAGATATTGAGTGTCTTGAAGTTTACGGACATTCCAAACTGATTGTAAAACACGAAGAGCCGCTAACGTCAGCTTCATCATTACATGTTTTGTCGGTTACAACTGTGCTCCGCCACGTGGCCAACTGATCACCCGTATGCGCCTCCGCAGCCATGCGCTCAAAGCTCTGCATGCGCTCGGACCTGTTTTTGACCCCTAAAAGTCATGGACCAAGTCTTCTAATGTACCAGATCCTAGGCACATCCTGACAGGTCATTTCCCACCAAATCCGAGATCTTTGAGCCATGAACACGTGCGACATGTCATTGACTCAGTTCGGCCTACGAATGGGTGCTAACCATCCAAGATCTCAGCAACAACCGAATCTCAACAATTGCCACGTGTCAGCTCCTCCGTAGCTCAGCAATACGGTTCAAACAGATTCAGCTCCAATTCTTGGGCGTATCGTCCATGCGTCCAACGAAGTCAGCCATGTGGCATCCCTACGTGCAAGCTCTCCATGCATGCATCGCATATGCATACATAAGCAGATCATTCTCCTGCTTATAAATAGCAAGATTATTCCTTCATTCAGTCTCCCCAAGTTCCAAGCTCGAAGCTCCCCACTACCTGAACTTTTCAACCACATTGGCACCCAGGGCACTTACAAGAGTTTCAACCCTCTCTAAGTCATTGCCAGTCCCAGAGCAACCCAGACTCTCAGAGAGCTCGAGATCATCGTCAGATCGTCAAAGAATTACCATTCGCTCCATCGCCATGGTTCCAAGACAAAAACAAAAACAAAAGTACTGTACTCCTAGGATTACATTTAAATCCTATATTGTACTATATTCTGTTTGTAATTAAATACAAAGTTCAATCAAACAACCTTGTTTTAATGGCAAACAAGCTGGCAACTCTGCTGGGGACCACTTTCTCTTCCAACGAGAAGTTGTGTCGCAGTCTGACGACAACAAGCTCGGCTCCTCCCACAAGACTCTTGTGGTACGCCTCAATCAACAAGCGTACGAGCAGTTCATATTTGAAGGCAGTGCGAGTACTTCGAAACAGCTGCCAAAGCAGAAGAAGATCCGTCAAGTCTGGACGCACAAAGGTGATACGCCGGGCACCACCACTGAAGGGGATACGTTGTCGCCGTCCTCCCTTCCTGCTGACGTTCTCAGCAAGCAAAATATTGCCACTAGCACAACGTATCTGCCAGGGAAGCACAGCTGCCAATCTTTTTCTTTTAGTCGAAAAAGATGCATCGACGAAACAATGGCGTAGCCAACCTCCCGTACGTAAGCTCTGATGTGCAGGAGAAAACATCTGTCTTAGACAGAATCACTCACTGTCACGGTGAGGATGAATTGGATTCTGAGTACTACACGCCTTTACGGGCTAGTACGAAGAAATCTAAGGCAGCACGGGCCATGTGCCTCAAACGTGCTATGCCAGCAGCGAACCAGAAATGTGCGCTGAAAGTCATACGAGCAGTTGATGGTAAGCTTTACAGAGTTGATTGGGTGCTTTTGCACCAACAACGAGTCGACTCTCAAAGTCACCTTCCACTTGGGCGCATCCCCTGCACATGAAACCAAGCTGGGTGGGACAAATTTTGTGACTTCGAGCCCATGTGTCCACGTTGGTTGCGCGCAATAAGTGTAGGAACGAAGTCATAAAGCAGAATACTATAGAGAGAGGGTGAGTAGAGTAGGCAACGGAATATTGCTAATTAAAAACTTTTAGCAGTTAGATCACAGAAATAATATCAATAATCATAAAGTAATAACTGTAAAGAAAAGAGATCAGAAGGGAAACGCAAACACAGAGATTTATACTGGTTTCCCTCTTGTGAGGACTAGTCCAGTCGGAAGAACTCTAGCTTCCAGTTGAATCCACTATTGAAAAACCCCACAAGTTTTTATACGAAGTCCTTGCAACTTCTACAGATGCGAGCTTTGATCCGAAGAACTCGACCAACTTCAGTTTTGAAGAGTCTTTCTTCAATCAAGCCTCTGATTACAATTTCTCTGAAATCTTCTAGACCGCACCGTATCGGCAAATTGACTAGAGAATTGTAACTGGTTTGGAATTTGAAAATGAAAGCTTTTTAGAAAACTCTTTGGAAGAAACGTAAGCTTTAGAAGAGATGAGGTGAAAGTGAATGAGTGATTTTAAAAGATCAGAATTCCTCTATATTTATAGTTTTTCCAAAGGCAGAACTCTGGCAGAATTCGGGCAGAATACGGACAGAACTCTATTAATAAACCGCAACTGAAGGGAGACCAAGTTCAAAAATCAATGTTCACATAACATTCACCTTGGTCGAACTCTGGCCGAGTTCTGTCAGGGTTGGTCAGGAATATTTTAAAAAAATATTTTTGGGGCTTTTTGAAATCCTTCAGAAGCTTTTGTAAATAAGAGATGTTTTTCAAAACATAGGTCAATTTTGAAAATGATTTTGGATAGCCTATTTGCCAGTACGACTTGGTGTACAATGTATTCCTAGACTCAATAAAAATAAAAAATTATATTACATAAAGAAATACAGTCTCGAGTGGCAAACATAGCTTCAGTCTTGAACTGAGTAGATATCGAATCTTGGTCAGTGTCCACAACGTCTTGAGTAAACATCTGAGTTGTTCCGTATATCGAGACAGAGTTTGACTTGGTGTACAATGTATTCCTTGACCGATATAACATCTTTGGTCTTTATCAAAACAAAATGTCCCGATATAATATACCAAAAAAAATGTTCTTGTAGATTGTTCATATTCTATATAAAAAATGTTCCTGTAGATTGTTCATATCCTGTATTCTTACAGATCAAAGATGTTAGATCTTATTTCTCCCCCGTTGTCACTTAGTAAAATAATTACAAAAGAGAAAGCTCCCCCGCAATATATGCATAAGTAACAATCATTGAAGAAACATAAAAATATGGATATATAAAAAAAATTATCACAGGCATGGTATAAATGTCACAAACAGTAGAAAAAATATGATAAGCAGAAAAAAATTTCACAGGCAGTTTAAATGGAAGCATAATAAAAGATAATGTTATGAGAAATGCTAAACTGAATAAAATATGCTGAAGAAAACATATAACATGTCCATCAGACAAAAAAGTCACAATAGAAAAATAAGAGTACTGATACTAGCTTGGAATGTCGGAGCATTTCCAAGTAAACAAAGACAATAACATCAGTCTCAATAGTACGACAAATCATATATCATCCTCATCGTCATCATCATTATCTACAGTACCAGCATGTCCACCATGTCTGGATGGACCAGCTCCAGATGTGCCAGCTCCAGAGGTATGTGGAGTAGTACCAAAAGTACGATACCAATCGTAAGCGTTCCCTGGCTGGAACATAGAGTGAACCGCCTCATCATCAATGCGGTAACCAGATACAGAAGGGTCTCTAGGAAGAGAGCTAGCAGAATGACCCGTCTGAGCAAATCGGAGATCGACAAATGAGTTGGCAATAGCCTGGAACCGAGTCACGTCACGGAACTCACGTTCCCTGGAAGTGTCAACAAAGAAAGTCTGCATATCTGAAAGGTGCTGATGAATACCCTCAAAAGTCATAGGGTAGGTCTGAGGAGGAACAGGTACAGTAGGAGCTGGTACAGGAGGTGGAGGAGCAGTGACAATGCTACGAAGAAAAAGCTTGAGAAACTTGGGCTCAGGATCCAGAGCGCAAGTGGATAACTCGATATCAAAACGCTAAAAGATGCGAGGGATAAGCATCGCATAAGAGAGATTGTGTTCTCGTCAGCGACATCTTTCCATCATCTGGATGATAGTCTTAGGGGCAGAAAAAGGAATCATCTTAAGAATGTGATAGAGGACAGAGAGTTCTAGTGCAGTTACATCATTTTTTGAACTGGATTTGGAAAGAATAGTGGAATAGATGATGCAATGTAACTCGTAGTTAAACAAGTTCAAGTTATTGGCCTTAAACTTTCTAGGACGAGCACGTGCTGGCGCAGAAAGCTCATTCTTGAAACTAACATGAGTTGTACCCTCGAAAAAGTCGAAGTCGGGAATGTTATCGAGCGGGGCACCTTCGTTTGGAATACCAAGGATTTCTGCTAGCAATATATCATTGAACTCGATATCGATCCCGCCAACACGAGTTCTTACAGTAAAAGTATCTAACACGAAGTTACAATAGAATAGTCTAAAGGCATTAGTAGCTATAGGGAATTGTAGGGTAGATAGTGTAACCCTAATGCCTCGAAGAAAGGACGATGATCTGGAAATACAGTCCATTTAATCGGAGCGCCTGTGCATATTGTACGCATAGCAAAGTCGGCATACCAAAGCAAAGCTTGGTCATGAGTTTTGAAGTAAAACTCATCCGACACGCCATCACCCAATTGGACCAAGAAAAAGAGGGAATCCATGTTCGAATCAGAAGACGATGCCTCTTCACTGGCATTGGTCTTCATCCTCTTGAAAGGATTGAATCCCTTAGGCATTCTTTCCCAAAACTATATAACTCTAAGAATTTGAAAGAGGAGGAGAGAAGGAGTTATACCTTTCGAGAATCAAGTATGTTGTAGAGGATGTGATTCTCTGCACGAATCCAAATTTTGGATGGAAGTCTCCACGTAGACTGGAAGAAATGGAGTGGAGAAAAGCTAGGGTTTGGGGGTTCTTCGGCTGCTGCTGCTATTGTGATGGAATAGTTTGGAAGAGATAAAGAGGAGAAGGCCTCGGGTTCTGACTTAAGAACTTACAGTACAGACAGAACTCTGGCCGAATTCGGACCGAACTCGGGCCGAATTCGCCTAGTGTTCTTCTGGTTTTTAAAAACATTTGTGGGCCATATCCTTTTCATCAAATCATTTCAAATATTTAATTCAAAGTTTAGTAATTTTAAACTTCAAATAATATAATTAATATTATTTTATAAATTAACTTCTGTTACTCAGCGTCTGTTTCAGATTAGCTGTAGGAGTACTGTCCCAGCTACGGGAGTTCACCGGGGAACGATTAAGTACCGCTTCGCTTCGACCGTAGTCGTGGTGACAGACAGACTCTTTGTAGGCTTGTCTCAAAAATAGTTACTTAGTATTGAATAAATTAATTAATAAAATAAAATTAATTAATATTATTGACATCTAAAATTTCTAATTCTCGACGTAAATAATTGAAACGATCTTCCGCTAGAGGTTTTATGAAAATATCAGCCAATTGATTCTGTGTGTCTATGTATACAAGGTCTATATCTCCATTTTGTTGATGATCTCTAAGAAAATGATGTCGAATCTCGATATGCTTAGTACGAGAGTGACATACTGGATTCTTAGTCAAATTAATAGAACTAGTGTTATCACAGAAAATGGGTATGTGTGTGTAATATAGTCCAAAGTCTTCTAAAGTTTGCTTCATCACAAAATTTGTGCACAACAAAGTCCTGTAGCGATATACTCAGCCTCAGTTATTGATAATATGACAGAATTTTGCTTCTTGCTAAACCAATAGACTAGGGCTTTTTCTAGGAAATGACATGTATCGCTGGTACATTTTCTATCTACTTTGCATTCGGTAAAATAAGCATCAGAATAACTGATTAGGTCAAAGGACGTAGTTTTAGGATACCATAAGCCGACAGAAGAAGTGCCTTTAAGGTATCGAAAGATACGCTTAACCGCGCACAGATGTGATTCCTTAGGATTGGCTTGAAAACGTGCACATAAGCAGACACTAAACATAATGTCTGGTCGACTAGCAGTTAAGTACAGTAAGCTACCGATCATACCTCGATACTTACGTATGTCAACGGGTTTGCCTTGTTCATCAATATCAAGCTTGGTTGAAGTCGCCATTGGAGTGCTAAGTGTTTTGACTACTTCCAGGTCGAACTTCTTTAATAAATCTTTTGTGTACTTTGCTTAATTTATGAACGTCCCATTGTTGGTTTGTTTGATTTGCAGTCCGAGAAAGAAATTTCAGCTCTCCCATCATGCTCATCTCAAACTCATTCTGTATACACTTTAAAAATTCTTGACAAAGAGATTCATCAGTGGATCCAAAAATAATATCATTTATATAGATTTGAATCAAAAGAAGATTGTTATTCAAAGATTTTATAAACAGTGTAGTGTCAACCTTTCCTTTTGAAAAATCGATGTCAAGTAGAAAAGAGCTTAGATGATCGTACCAAGCACGAGGGGCTTATTTCAAACCGTATAAGGCTTTCTTCAACTTGAAAACATAATCAGGATTTTTGAAATCAGTAAAACCTAGAGGTTGAGCTACAAAAACCTCTTCTTTTATAAAACCATTCAAAAAATACGTTTTTAACATCTATTTGAAATAACTTGAAATTATGAAAATATGCAAATGTACATAACATGCGAATGGATTCTAATCTCGCAACTAGGGCATAAGTCTCATCGTAGTCGATACATTCTTCTTGATTGTATCCTTGAGCTATGAGTCGAGCCTT
Source organism: Iris pallida (assembly GCA_029216955.1). Taxonomy (NCBI): domain Eukaryota; kingdom Viridiplantae; phylum Streptophyta; class Magnoliopsida; order Asparagales; family Iridaceae; genus Iris; species Iris pallida. The sequence continues at coordinate 1,768,666 of JANAVB010031818.1, forward strand.
ATTACGAGTCACTAAACCATTCTCGTTCAGTTTGTTTCGAAATACCCAACGGGTACCAATGACCGGATGATCAATGGGCTTGGGAACAAGTTCCCAAACTTGATTCCATTCGAATTGGTTTAATTCCTCTTGCATAGCATCTAACCAAAAATTATCACTACATGCTTCTTCAATGTTTTTGGGTTCAAGCTGTGAAACAAAAGCAACACAAGAAGCTATATCTTTATTCGAGGAACGAGTACTTACACCCTTGGTAATCTCACCAATTACTAAGTCCTTTGGATGATCTGCCAAGAATCTCATCTCTTTTGGCATGTCCTCAGGATTGCTGGTTTTGGCTTCTTTGCTTGAAGACTCAGTTGGTGCTTGGTGTGAAGGTTCTGCATCTTTGTGGAAAGGTTTTGCAGTAGCTATACTTAGTGTACTCACATCTTCATTATCGTCATCGTCTAAATGTTGATTTAGTTCATCAAACTTGTCATTAATTGATTCTTCAATGATCATGGTTCTCTTGTTGAAGACTCTGCACCCTTTGCTCTTTGCCGCATAACCTAAAAAGATACCTTCATCGGTCTTTTCATCAAATTTACTCAGGTTGTCTTTAGTATTAAGAATAAAGCATTTACAACCAAATATCTTGAAATATGAAACAGTGGGTGTTCTATCAAATCATAACTCATAGGGAGTCTTCTTCGATATAGGTCGAATTAGAACCCTATTGAGAATATAGTACGTTGTATTTACAGCTTCAGCCCAAAGGTATCTAGGTAGACTAAACTGGTTCAACATTACTCTAGCCATTTCAGATAGAGTCATGTTCTTACGTTCCACAACTCCATTTGTTGTAGAGTCCTAGGGCAGGAAAACTCATACAAATAACCGTGTGTGTCACAGAATTGCTTGAACTCTGTATTCTCAAATTCGTCGCCATGATCACTACGAATGCGAGTAATCATGAAACCTTTTTCATTCTATACTTTCTTGCAAATGGTGACGAATTCTGACAAAGCATCGTTCTTGCGTGCAAGAAAATATATCCATGTGTATCTAGAGAAATCATCTATAATGACAAATGCATATAATTTACCACCTAGACTAGCAATTCTACTAGGTCCAAATAAGTCCATATGCAACAATTGTAGAGGTCTAGTGGTACTTACATCGTTCTTGGACTTAAAGGCGGATCGGGTAGCTTTATTCTTTTCACATTCGCTACATACCCTATCCTTCTGGAAAGATATGTCCGGTAAGCCGCGTACCAACTTCTTTGTGGATAGTTTTGAAATTGTGTCCATGTTTGCGTGACCGAGTCTCATATGCCATAGTTGACTCTCATTGCTCTTGGCCATCAAGCATCTACCTACTTTATTAGCATCTTCTAACAGATAAAAAACATATATGTTGTCTTCCCTGATACCTTCAAAGATAGTACTACCAGTTAAGCTATCAACTATAGTACATTTGTCTTTGACGAAGTTAATGCCATAACCGTGATCAGCTAAATGACTTATGTTGAGCAGATTATGTTTTAACTCGGTAACTAGACAGACATCTTTAATCACAGGATAGGGAGCCTTACCAATGTCACCGATACCGATTATGTACCCTCTTAAAGATGCGACTCAAGGGAAACCTCCCCAGCCACCAGCCCCTATCGTGGTCAAGCTATGCGGGAGGGCCCCTTCCCCTCTGGCTGAAACAACAACTGAAGTTCCTTTAAATATATGACTCAAAGGGAGACCTCCCCATGTGTCAGTCTCCGAGGCGCCAGCTGAGGCACCTCTCAAAGTAAGGCTCAAGGGGAGATCTTTCCAAACGTCGGCTCCCCTCACTGTCATCTCTCAGCACAGGCTTAAGAGCAGTACGTGTCAAACTCCCGATGAACTCTCCCGAATTGCCCAAGGCTACTTCGGTGCTCACTGACGAAGAATTAGGAGAGTATATACCTGCAAATGTTGACACCACATCTCTCGATGATGTAATTCTTCGGGACAAGGTCCCGTATTTTATCAATAAAAGGCCATCTTTGAATTATTCTCGTTTTCCACATTGGAATGCCATGTATACTTTAGATAATGCCTTTCAGTCATTGCAAACATAAATAACGACTGTCAATCATGTAAATCTAGTCATCCTGTACGAAGGAGTCTGTTATATAGTTCCGCCCCAGAAGCAGGATGAGAAACCTATCATCTTCGGCAAAGTCGAGCGTCATAAGGACCTCTCTCCAGTCGAGCCAGAACCTGATACCGGTAGAATACAAGTATATCGGTACACCAATCAAGCAAAGTACCTCATTCAAAAGATGGGCTATGACTTGAAAAGCGGCCAGGGTCTAAACTATAGCAGAGGCCGACATCTTCCTTTACGGCTCCAGTTCCAAAAGGGAAGCCACAAGACTATTACCATCGCACTCGATGGGGGTAGGCTACATCACACCTCCGACAACTCCAGAGAGTTCAGAAACTGAAAAGGCTACACACTCTCACTCATCTGAAGCTTCAAATTGGGACTCCGATACCAGTATGGGTCCGATCTTCAGAAAAGTATTGTCTGTTAACATGACATCCATACATCCTTCAGAAGAAGAAGACGATGGTCAAGCAGTAGAATTCTTCGAAGAAGAACCCTGGGCGCAACGCCTAGGTGCATAGTAGGAATCTCATTTCGAACTACGAGAACCACCTACTGAAGATGAAGTCGACCAGATCGACTTAGGGGATGAATCCTCATCTAAACCCATCTTCATCAGCAAAAGTTTGGCATAAGAAGATTGGGAATCCTTGATTCTACTTGTCAAAGAATACATCGACGTCTTCGTCTGGAGTTATGAAGACATGCCAGGTTTAGATCCACAGGTCGCAATGCACAAGCTTAATATCTTACCCAACGCAAAGCCTATTAAGCAGCAACAATGGAGCTTCCGTCCTAACATCATGGACGTTATTGACAAAGAAGTGGATAAGCTCTTAGACAGTTGGTTTATTCGCAAGAAAAAACACCCAGATTGGGTATCTAATGTCGTTCCCGTTACTAAAAAGAACGAAATGATCCGAGTCTGCATTGACTTCTGGGACCTCAACTCTGCCTGTCCGAAAGACGAGTTCCTACTCCCAATCATCGACGTAATGATCGATAATACATGCGGCTTTGAACGAATGTCCTTTATAGATGGATATTCAGGCTACAACTAGGTCAAGATGTTCCCGGAGGACGAGAAACATACGTCGTTTAGGACTCTAAAGGGGGTTTATTGTTACACAGTGATGCCCTTTGGCTTGAATAATGCAGGTGCCTAGTACCAATGAGCAATGAGCACCATCTTCCACCAACACCTCCATAAGATAGTCGAATACTATATTGACGACATTGCCATCAAAAGCCGTCTATGAAGTGATCATTTACAAGATCTGAGAACGGTCTTCGATCTTATGCGGGCGCACCGGCTCAAATTGAACCCGGCTAAATTCTTTCTCGGGGTTTCCAGCGACAAATTTCTGGGCTTCATCATCACTGCAAAAGGCATCCATGTTGACCCCGAGAAGACCAAAGCCATCCTTGACATGCACCAGCCGAAGAATATTAGAGAATTCCGAGGACAACAAGGGCGTCTTGCATATATCCGAAGGTTTATCGCTAATCTTTCCGAAAAATGCCAACCCTTTACCAAACTCATGAAGAAGGGGGTTTCCTACGTCTGGATGAAAGAATGACAGAAGACATTTGACGACATCAAGGCCTATCTCACAAGTCCCCCGGTCCTGGTAGCATCAGTCGCAGGCAAACCCTTTATGCTCTATGTCCGTACAATGGATCATTCCCTCGGTGCCCGGTTAGCTCAGAACTATGATGCAGGCTACGAGCAAGCTATCTACTACCTAAGCAGAACAATAATAGGGTCCGAACACCGGTACAACCCCATCGAGAAAGAATATCTAGCTCTGGTATTTGCCATCCAAAAGACTCGTCATTATGTCTCGGGACAGACGATCCATGTCATTTTCTGAGTCAGTCCACTCAGGATTCTCATGAAAAAGCCAGGAGTGCTAAACTCTCGATTAGCTACATAGGCAATACTATTGACACCATATGATATGGTATTTGTCCCACAAAAAGCTGTCAAGGACCAAGCACTGGCCGACTTCTTAGCAGCATACCTATTTTAGAGTCATCCAAACTCTATGAAGACGTTCCAGATGAGGTGCTAGAGTCCAACATGGCCGAAGAGAACTCCGTCTGACGGATGTTCTTCGATGGCGCTTCAAGAACAGGCCCCAAGGGTCAGATCATCACAAAATTGGGGGTAGTCTTGATCACTCCCGACAAGTTGGTGCGTGCTTATTCCCTCACAGAACCATGCTCCAACAATGTGGCAGAATACAATGCCCTCATCATAGGACTCCAGTTAGCAAGATAGCTGGGGGTTGAATACGTCGAGTCTTATGGTGACTCAAAACTCATTGTCAACCAGGTCCGAGGATAATACGAAGTCCGCTATGAAGACTTGGTCCCTTATCGCAAAGCAGCCTTGGACATCATCTCAACTTTCACTGAGTTCTTCATAGAACACGTACCTTGACTATAAAACCTGGAAGTCGATGCCATGGCTGGCCTCGCTACCTCATTGGCAGCACCTATCGGGACTCAATATTTTATTACAATGGTGGGTCGAGATCTGGCGTGCCCCAGAAATAATCTTTGCATGTCATTAAACTATGCCCTACCTGCAAACGCTAGTGTCAATATCAGAGACTGGTAGTTTTTGCTCATCAACTTTGTAGCCTATGGAATCCTTCTAGATGACTCTAAGGAATCAGTCTTTGTCAAAAGGTGCTCTCTTCGATTCTACTACGATACAACCACCAAAATATTATGCCGCCACTCCTACGACGGGCTTCTTCTCCGATGTTTATCAAACGAGAAAGCAGCTGAAGCTCTTCAAGAAACCCATGACGGGACATGCAGAGCTCATCAACCCGGTCCTAAGCATGAGGACCGACTCTGACGTATGGGCTATTACTGGCCTACTATGATGGCCAACGCTACTGAGTATGCGAAGAAGTATCATATTTGTCAGCTCCACGCTGACTTTATCTATCGACCTTCAGAGACTCTATACCATATGATTGCCTCCTGGCCATTCGAAGCCTGGGGTATAGATAGTGGGACCAATTACCCATCCATCATCCAGAGGTCATCGCTTTATCCTGGCAATCACCAACTACTTCTCTAAGTGGGCGGGAGCAGTACAGCTGACAAAGGTAAATAGCTCGAAGGTAATCAGCTTCATCAAATATTACATCATCTACCATTTCAGGGTACCTCGGAGGATCATCCACGACAATGGTCCACAATTCATAAGCTATGTGTTCAGTAGATTCTGTGACAAGAATCGTATTCAGAACATGGCATCTACCGCTTATAATCCGGCAGCAAACGGATTGGCTGAAGCTTTCAATAAAACTATTGTCAAGCTACTCAAAAAGGTCATGTCAACCAGTAAACACGACTGGGATGAGAAGCTAGATGAATGCCTTTGGGCATACCGCACAACGGTACAAACTCCAACAGGCAATACACTATTCTTCCTGGTCTATGGGAGTGAAGCAGTGCTGCCTCTGAAAATCCAGATCCCCTCGTTACGAGTGGCTATTACAAGTCAATTGACAGAGGAAGATAATCAGCGACATCATCTGTAAGAATTGGAGGCGCTGGACGAAAAATGTCACTTGGCTCAATAGCGCATCGAGCTCTACCAATTCGATTTTTACAGGCTTTCACAAGAAGGTCAAACAAAGGACTTTCCAAGTGGGCGACCTTGTTCTGTCAGTCAGAAGACCAATAGGGATGACTCACAAGACACCAGGAAAGTTCGAACCCAAATGGGAAGGCCACTTCATCATAGAGATGGTGTACTCTAACGGGGCTTACCGGCTCGCAAAACCAAATGGGGACTTGTTCATGATGCCAATCAACGGCAAGTTTCTAAAGAAGTACTATTCTTGAAAGTTCTCAACATGTACTTCCGTCTTCCCAGCCGGAGAACCTATGAGCTCGACCAACCGAGTTCATCCTCCTTGATAATGACGTGCTTTTGGAGTTTAGTCGCTCCAATACACTCTCTCCCCAGTAGAAAACATCTATGTCCATATCACCTCTGAGTTGTTTCTCTACACCCCCACAAATCTAAAACTTATATTTCGTAAGATGACGCTAAATGCTATGTTTACTATGTCCACATTACCTCTGAGTAAATATCTCATCTAACAACCCTCGCATTGTTACACCGCAATCATTGAACATCCACGTCCATATCACCTCTGAGTTGTTTTTTGTATCCTCATCGAGTTCATTCTTATCACGTCCATATTACCTGTGAGTAGAAAAACTCTACCATTAACCCCGTATTTACCACGTCCATATTACCTCTGAGTAAATATGCGGGTTCCCTCTTCCAACTTATTATCTGTACCTAGAAACCAAGGTGCACAAAAGATAATAGGTCCACAAAAATCAACTTCATCACAAAAGTTGAACAAATCAAAAGTTCTTTATTTCTTCATCCAATAAGAGTAAAGGACAACATCAGCACTAAAAAGAAACAAAAGCAAACTACATCTCAAGACATTGAAGAACAAAAATAGGAAACACTAAGACAAGAAAAAGAAATTGGCTTTAGCTTTATTCCCCAAAAATGGCAGCTGCAAAACGGACGACAAAACCCTATAGTCATGGATGATAGTTACGTTGAGGCATATACCACTCCCTCAACCATCGCCCATATGAAGGCTCCGATTGGAAAAGGTTCTCTGTATGAGCAGGATGACCAGAGCTCCCGGTGCCACTTTCTTTCGATAATGGTTCTCCCTTAACAAAAACTTCAGCTTTTGGAGTTTGCTCTTCCTTGACGATCATTGGTTCTTCTTTGACAAAAGAGGTCAGTGTCTCCTTTTTCAGGACAACATTTGCTTTCGTCAAAGACACTGCAACAACACAAGAAGAGAATAAGGAGAGTTAGCAAAAGAACTCATGTACTACTCATCATCAGCGCATGCAAAACAGCTGCACATCAAAAATATTGGCGCATCATTAGGAGAGAAAGTTCATGCGCCCAGGCTAAATTCCACCAAGGTGCATACACAGGACCAAAAGTCCATGCGTGTTAGAAGGATAGCTTCAGCGCATACACAGGACCAAAAGTCCATGCGCATTGAAGGATAGCTTCGGCGCATCATTAGGACCAAAGTCCATACGCGTCAGCGAGAAAATCTTCGGCACATCATCAGGACAAAGTCCATGCGCGTTAGTACAAAAATCCTAGGTGCATCCTCAGGATGAGTCTCATATAGCCACACCCATGTGCTTCAGCAAAATGGTTTGAAGTGTGCCACAAAGTGTCTGTGCAAAAACTCCCAAGGCAGCAGTTCACCCACCGATCACTTTCGTCCGCACGTCGACGTACGTCATCTCGACAGCGGGGGCCTTCTCGACGTCAGCCTCGATGGGCTTCTTATCTTTGCCTTTGCCTCGGCCAGCACCACCATGCGGGGAGTCTTGGGGGCCATCACTTACGAAGCTAGGGTTTTTGAAAAAAATCTTAAGGAAGAAGGAGAGAAAGAAGAAGGAGTTTTCCCTCTCCACAGACGCCTATTTATAGGCTCAAGCCACGCATGTGAACCGATAAAAGTATGACGTCAGCGTCTCTTCGTGTTTCGTAAAACTGACAGCTTCATATCTTCTAAAAGAGATCATCATTAATCTCTTGGAATTCGAGGCATTATCTTATTTTATTATTTGATAAGAGCATGCGCCATGATAGCCATGCGCGGAATGGCAATGCGCCCATACAGGATACGTGTCCAGAACCTCTATTTGCCCATGCTTATTGGTTCAAAGTATTCCAAAACTCAGCAGAAAGTTTTGAAAACTTTGAAGGGGTCTTGTAGAAGTATAGAATTTTAGGCGCATCTAAAGGTTAGAACTCCTATGCACCCTAAAATGCCATGCGCCCCAATACGTCATGCGCCAAAGAATTCAAAGACAGAATGTTGGCACATCATTCAGAAGACAGCAAGTAGAAGAGGCACATGAAGATTGATTTTTTATTCCATATAAAAAGTCTACTACATGTCCAAACTCTTGGTTACAACAAACGTCTACTACAAAAAAGAAAGCCATAAACTACAGCTAGACACATCACTCTGACGTCTCAGCTAAGGCACATCACTCTGACGTCTTAGCTAAGGCGCATCACTCTGACGTCTCAGCTAAGGCGCATCACTCTGACATCTCAGCGTAGACGCATCACTCATCCTCATCAGTGCGAATCACTTCTTCGTCAACGCAAGAGTGCTTCAGCTAATGAAGCACTTATTGAACAGAACACAGGTTGGCAATCAATCCAAACCTGATGGCTCTTCCAGCATAACGAAAGTCGGGGCACGACGACCTCGACCTTTGGATGCAACAGGTACCCAACGCCATCTTGTAGAAGAATACTGCCGACAAAGGGTTCGAACAATTCAGCTAAGTCAAAGAATCATCAATTCGAGTCTCGAAAGACTCGACAAAGCTGATCAAAGGAGATACGCCACGTAGCGGATGTGCTCCTCAACATCATGTGTCCCATACGTCTAGTGACAAACGGACAAATGCGCCCACTTAAGCTCATCACTCATCAAGTATTCAGTGCTTGTACCTAACAACTGGCAGGTAGCTAAATAAGATCCTAGGTGGTTAAGTGCCATGCAGGAGGAACTTCAAGCCTGGAAAAAGAATGACATGTGGGAGCTAGTACCACTGCGAGCTGGCAAGCATGCTATTGGATGTAAATGTGTTTATACTACTAAGCAGACTCCAGAGGACAACATTAACAGGTACAAGTCCAGGTTGGTTGCTAGAGGCTACAGCCATGTAGGCCTCAAAAATGAAAGTCACGCTGAGTTGATCAAGACAGAGTCAAAAGTCACGCTCAGTTGATCCAAACAATATTTACAAATCACGCTGGGGAGACAGCTCATCATTTGTCAGAGAGTAATTATGACTGACAGCACAACAGTCGAAGAATGTCTCTTCGTATGCCACATATGCACAGACTTCGAGAGATCATCGCCGTCTATTGCATGATTTTCGAAATCTTCTTCAGCAAGACTCAGCCTTCGTCGAGTTGGCGTACCAAAAGGGTTTCTTGTCATTTAATGCGACTGACAAAGCAATCACTGTCAGAGATTTTGTGTCAGTCGAGACACGCCAAATCAAGACAGCTGGCAGTTCTATCTCAAGTCTGCGTGTATTTGTGATCTTCATCTCAAGTTTGCGTGGATTCTGAAGTTTTCTTCCTCAAGTTTGCGTGGATTTTTGAGTTCTTTGCCTCGAAGTCTGCATGGATCCTGAAGCTTTCTGCCCCAAGTTTGCATGGATTTTGAAGCTTTCTATACCGAGTTCGCGTGGATTTTGTCTTCAACAAGTTTGCGTGGATTTCATCAAATTGGAGTACGTGACAGCCATGCCACTGATCTCTCGCCTGCGTGTCCTGTAACTTGCACACGACTCATGCATGATTGCCATGTGTCCAACAGTTACAGGCCACGTCCAGTAACTGCTCACAACCTTGCGTATGTTAAATCCTGCGTGATTTTCAACTAAGCACAGGCTGTGAAGACAGTTATCTTTTCAGTTATTATTTTTGACTCTATAAATAGAGTTCTTTTTCTCATTCATTGTACAGATACATTGATATCTACTGTCAAAATTTTGAGAGCTTTTCTTCTTCGCATAGTCCAAGGGATAAAGCGATCGTCTTCTAGATCGGATTCCTACAGTTGTAATTTTCCCAGAAATACAACAAATAAAGAGAATTTCTTTATGGAAAACAAATTGGCGACCCTGCTGGGGAAAACCATCTCCTCTTCTGAGATGGCAACAACTCAATGCGACACTTTGTCAATCGGCTCGACGAAGAAGGTGATGACGATCAAATTCGATCAACTCGCCTATGAAGAAATGCAGCGGGCTAAGGGTGGCAAGCCCACTCCAGTCTCCATCATCACTGCCAAGTCGAAAGGACACTCTGTCTATGTCCCTAAGAATCAGTTGGCAGTCAATGGTGAAGTCTCTGCCACAGTGTCTACTCCTACCTCTGGCAAGAACTCTACTGCAAGCACGCACACTCTTGTGCGCTCGAAGATGACAGTAATCAAAAGTCACGCTGACAGTACTGGCTTCTTAGCCAAATCTGTTCCAGCGTGCAAATTCAACCCTTAAAGTCACACTGACAGTACTGGCTCCTTAGCCAAATTTGTTCCAGCGTACAAATTCAACCCTAAAAGTCACGCTGACAGTACTGGCTCCTTAGCCAAATCTGTTCCAGCGTGCAAATTTAACTCTAAAAGTCACGCTGACAGTACTGGCTCCTTAGCCAAATCTGTTCCAGCGTGCAAATTCAACTCTAAAGTCACGCTGATAGTACTGGCTCCTTAGCCAAATCTATTCCAGTGTGCAATCCCACATTCAACAGTCACGCTGACAGTACTGGTTCTTTAGCCAAATCTGTTCCAACGTGTAATTCTAAAATCAAATATCACGCTAACAGCTCTGGTTCTTTAACCAAGTCTGTTTCAGCGTGTATTTTATCAGAGAAGAATAACTCCTTAGTTATCTCTTCTTCTTTACCGAGTTCTACTAGAACTGGGGGTGGTCTTCCACACAAAGTCCCTTCGAAAAGGAATAACTCTTTAGTTGTTTCTTCTGCTCCTGTAGTTTTTACTTCAGGAACAGCTTTGACTGATACTTTTGTTAGTCAAAAAAAAGGAGATGGTCTTTTGACTACTCTTCCTTCTGGACATTCTATGTCTCAAAATCTGATTGAGTCTAAGAAGAAATATTCCTTAATATCTTCTTCTATGACTTCTTCAAATTGGGCACAGAATCTGTCCATTAAAGAGGGTCTGTTACCAACTCCTAATCAAAGGAGTGGTTCAACTCTTCCTTCTCTGCAAATATCCAGATCAATGGAAGGAAAACTCCATGTTTCCAAAATTAATGTGTTACCTTCTACTGATTTAAGAACAAAACTCAGCACTTCTGGTGTTAAAAAACCATACCAATTGGATATGAAGATAAAAGATCCAGATGCAGAGTATGCAAGAAACTATGTGGCTCATATTAATCATTTTCTATATAATCAAGAGCCATTAAGACCCAAGAACAGGAAGTATACTCCTCAATCTTCACAAACAGATTTACGGGAATATCTTCAACAGAAGAGAAGGAGTAATTCTATGTCAAAGGAACATGCTGAATGTGACTTCTATCCAAGAGTCATAATTCAGTGCAGATGTCAATCAACGGTTCAAGACCATGGTGATCATGAATGTGACTTCCAGCCAAGAGCCACAATGCAATGCAGATGTCAAACTAAATGACAGTCTGTCTTCAATAGGCTTCAGTATGAACCTATGCCTGATGAAGATGAGCCTTTGTTTGCCTCTGTCAACATGACTTTTCGGGACACCGGGGGTAGAGTTGATAGTCCAGATGGAGTATATAGAAACACCAGAGCAAGAGTCCTGGCTTCTAGTCAAAGAAATTTGATCCCTGAAATTGATTCTGAATTCCTTGGAGAATCTAACTTCCCATCTCTTCCTACTGGGGGTAATTCTCCTATAGTTGACTTTGATGCACGAAGCAATGATTCAGAGCATACAACATCTACTAGTTCATCAATAATCTCTCATACAGTCACGACTTACATGGTTGATGGGAATACTGATGAACCTTCTTCTTCCTTGACTCCTCAAGATCAAAGAATTGCTTCTTTGGAACAGTAAATGAAGTCTATGACTGACACAATGAAGTCGATGTATGAACTCATGACGGCTCAGTTGCAAAATTGACAGACTATACCAGATGCCATACAAGTTGATACTGATATAAGTCCAGTACAAGTTCCTCCAGCAGTACAATCCAATACTCCTGGACCAGCTCAACTAAATCCTAGTCTCTCTGGAGCTGGGGGTAGTGCTTACAATGCTGTTCCTCCTCCCAACTATTCTCTACAAGCCACAACTCCACAATCTTCGGGAGTTGTCTCTGAAGAATTGAAGAATCTCAAAACTCAATTCGAGGCATTCAAACAGAAGGATGGTTTACAAAGGTTAGGCATCAAGCAGCCTTATCCGATAGAATGGAAGCAAGTATCATATCCTCCTAAATACAAGCCTCCTACTATCTCATTCTATGATGGAACCACTTCTCCAAGTCAGTTTATTAATCACTTTGAAGTGATGACTGATCAACTGCAACCAAGTGATGCCCTCCTTACTCGGGTATTTATTGGATGTCTCAAGGGAACGGCTTATGAATGGTATAGGAGTCTCCCAGATGGGAGCATTACCTCATTTGCTGGTTTCAAACAGATGTTTCTTAAAAGGTTCTATAAAGGGCTTAATGACATGACTATGTCTGCTCTGATTAGAATCAAGCAGAAAAATAATGAATCTACAGAGGAATACATTGAACGGTTTCGAAGAGAAGCTCTGAAGATGCCTCTTGGAACTCCTGATGCTGTCACCATTGACACGTGCAAATCAAACTTGTTGCCAATCATCAGTATGTGGACAGGGTCCACTCAATTTCAAGATTGGCCTTCCTTCATAGTCAGTGCCAAAGCTGCAGAAATCAGTGCTGAAACCTTCAAAGGTTTAGGAGTACAGATGACTCCTAAAGAAACAGGACAAGGTGCTAACAATAAAAATAATGCTCGCAAAGGAAAAGAAACTCTTGAAGTTAATCTTCAGAGCAAAGATGCATCAAATGTTCAAACTCCTGTCTCTACAACTCAACAATCAAGAACACCTCGCCCCAAAGAAGAATATTCTTTTGATGACGATGATGTCCTTGGTATCTTTGAATGTCTGCTGAAAGGTAATAAAATACAATTACCTGAGATCAAGAAACCTGATGAAGCTGGTAAGACAGATCATCCTAAATACTGTCCATATCACAGAATGCTGGGTCACATAATTCGTACATGTTATGTACTGAAAGGAAAGATCCAAGAAATGATTAAGTCTGGAGCTATCTCTCTTACTCCAAAAGAGAAGACTGTCACTTCTAATGTCGTCTCTATGCAATACGGAGATTTCCCTCCTCAACTCTTTGAAAGTGGGATCGGTCCTATTCCCAAGACAACTCTTGAAATAGTAAATATTCCTCCTCCACAGTCTGAAGGATTAGCACCAATCACTTTGGAGACTGGAGAAATTATGTAGATTCATCCTGATCTAATAACAGACTTTGAATCTCCTTCTCCTCAAAAGATTTCTTCTCGAAAGTCTAAGAAGGCTGGAAAGATCAAGTCATGTCATATGACTTCTCTTGGATCTACCTCTGATACAGAGCCAAAAGACAAAGAAGAAGCACTTGTTAGTGCTACTCGAATGGGGAAACCTTATCTAAAGGATTATTCTAAAAATCCTGAAGATCCTCTTGATATCCCTTCAGCTGCTAAAGATGCTCCCAATGTTCCTCCTGAAGAAGAATCATCTACTGCACCTGTTCCTTCAACTACACCAGTTGAACCTGTTCCTTCCAAACCCACAACTCTTGAGAAAGGCAAGCAACAAGCTCAGTTTGATAAACCAATCAAGAAGTCTCTTCCTCTTGGACTTCAGAAGCCTTACCACTTCGACATTTTGGCTCAACTTGCTAATACTCCAGCTAGAATGTCCCTCTTTGAACTTCTACGTCTTTCTAAAGAAACTCGGGAGACGTTAAGTGAAGCACTTCTACAAGCTGACTCTTGTCTTGCACAATTGAAGAAGCCAGATACGGAACCTGCTACTTGCTTACATTGTAACAGTATACTAAAAATTATCCCAAATATCACCTTTACACAAGACGACATGCTACTGGAGGATAATCGACATGACCGACCTCTCTACTACACTGGTTATATTTATACGATGAAGATAGATCGTATCCTCATTGACCCAGGGTCTGCTATAAGCATAATGCTAAAGAGTTTGTTGGATGAACTAAAAATCCCTCTTCACAAGCTCTCCAAGACGGTTACTACTATCTTGGGATTCAATCAAAGCCGAAGTGAGCCTTTGGGAAAGATTCATCTGAAGCTTCAGATAGGCGATTTCAGATCTAAAGTCACTTTCTATGTGATCGAGATCGCGGGATCCTATAATCTTCTTCTGGGGAGGCCCTTTCTTCATGAAAATAATGTGGTGCCTTCTACTCTTCATCAATGTTTTAAATACATTGATAGCAATGGAAGAGTACAAAAAGAAATTGCTGATATAAATCCCTTCCATGGGGTTGAAGCTTATTTCAACGATTCCCGAATGTACAAAGAAGAGTATACAAGGATCATACAAGCTATGGAGAAAGAAGATGCACAAAGTGAGACTTTAATAATCCCTGTTAAAGGTCGAACTACTTAGCAACAATCTCCTAAACCCTCTGGAGAACATTCTTTCATCATTCCAGTGAGTGGACGGATCTCTCCGTTACCTCAGTCATCTACTCAAAATACACTGATCATTCCTGTCAGTGGGCGTACTACAGTTCCTGTATCTTCACAAGATACTCTGCTAATTCCAGTTGGAGGGCGGACTATTCCTACTCAAACTTCAAGGGAGCTCACCTCTTCTGAGCCATTTGTTATCGATCTTAATCAAAACAAAGCTTCTTCTTCTTCTCCCCCTTTAGTCATTAACTTGGCTAAAATCTCTAAGGCTCAGCCTTCTCCCAATGTAAATATTACTGCTTTTACATTTAATGAAAAGTCTCCACCTTTGCAGTACGTTGATGTGTGTAATTATGTTCATAGTTATTTACATCTGTTAGATAACTTGAACACAATAACCATAGGAGTTGTACAGACTGTTCATACAGATGTATCTCTAGAACCTGTACAATCTTCATACTTTCTAGTTTCCAGCAGAAAGCCAGGAGACATTCCAATATTCTTCTACAAAGGGCCTCAAAATCCTTCTGATCTTGAAGATGATGACAAAAATGATGATACTGGAAGATTACAACTACGTCGTTATAGTCAGCAATCTAGAGACATCATCAAAAATATGGGCTATGACTTCAGGACTGGCCTCAATGATGGAAAAGGAAGAAAAATAACTGTCCGAATTCCTCCTTTGAAATATGGAAGGACAAAATGCGGATTGGGTTATACTGCTCCTACTCCTTTCATCAATATTATCCATGAAGATCCCGAGTCTGACGAAGATAAGAGATCTGATTCTTCTAGTACCACTTCTTGGGATTTCGATACGAGTATCGAGGACTTCTATTGCAACCTTCTGTCTTCCAATATGGTTTCTATTGACTGTTTTGAAAAAATGATTCATACTTGACGGTTCATCCGTTCATCTGACGGTTTGACCTTTCATTAATACCTGACGGTTCGTCCGTTCATCTATCCGACGGTTCGTCCGTTCATTATAATCTGACGGTTAACCCGTTCATTCATCTAGTCTTTTGATTTCCGAGTCTAAAGATCATAAAAAATTGAGTTCAAAGATATTTTTATGTCTGAATTCTATTTTTTCCAATCAGTATTAAACTAAGATCATTTCTGGTTTAATATCATTTGATAGAATTACAAAGTTCGTTTGTATATTCTATTCTACTGAAATATGTCATGTATTATTAACTCTGAACATATTTTCTATGAATCTATCATTTTCAAAACAGCAAAACCAAAAGTCAGATCAAGGAATTTCATTTACTCTCATTCCAGAATCAAAACATGAAATACAAGTGAAAGTGAAAATAAAAGAGGTTCACTCATTTGGAGTTATCAGCTCCCTAATACGATCTAGAACAGCAATCAGTTTCTCTTCATGAGTTTTTCTAACTCGTTCTGCTGCTACAATTGAAACATTCTGTTCATCAAAAGTAATGATGGTAGACTGGCGACGGCTAACTTCTTTAATCTGTTCCGCCTGCATCTGTTCTCGTTCCTTCTGAAGAGTCTTACAGCGTTCAACTTTAGAGATATAAGCAATAGCAACCTCAGCTTGATCTGTTTCTATGACAGCAATGCGCTCTTGAAGACGAACTAATTCCTCTTTCAATTTCTTCAGCTCTTCAGTCTTGGACGCTTTATCCTTCTCCAGAAGCTCTACTCTTTGACGAGTAGCTAATATTTCTTTGCCCTTTTCTACTAATTTCTCAGTAGAAGAGGCAAGAAATGCTTCAAGAGCTGCTTGTTGGGACTGCGCTTCATGCTCTAGTTGACTAATTTTAGTTGCAGTTAAAGATTGAAGATCTTCCTTCTTAGTCTCCCAGTATTTTCGGATAGTTACTTCCAACTCATCCAGGAGATGTTTGAAAAAGATGCATTGAGATTCACAACCAGCATGTCGTAGCGCCATGAGAGGGAACTTAACCATAGTTCGAAGATCAGAAAATGGCATAGCTTCATCCTTCAAGAAACGTCTGGAATATGTATCTAGATATGAGTAAATGATATCTGAATACATTCCTAGAGTTCTTGTTAACCCAGTCTCAAATCCAGGAGTCGCTGTCATCATGGAAGAAGAAGCTTGAATATTCTCTATCCTCGGAACAGAAGTATGTGCCACCGGAGAAGTTAAGTGTGAATTCCCTTCATCGGTATCAGCCTGGATAAGCGGAGCATGAGTCGAACTCATTGCTGCAGCAGTTCCTACAGTTAAAGAAAAATGTAATTAGCATTTAAAAAAAAAAAGAAACAGCGGAAACAGGATTTGAAATAAAGTTCTACCTGACTGAGGTTTATACTCGGTATGTGGAGGGAGTTTTGCTTCTTCTCGCAGCCGGTCCATGATTGTATCCGATACCTGCTTTATATGGCTGCTTCCAGCTCTAGAATTACTGGGTGCTAGAGCGTTGTTCGGTGATTGAGCAGGTTCAGGGCTAAGTTCCATTCTGTTCCCCTTGACTTTGTTTTCATCATAAGGAGTAGAGGTGCCAGCATGCCAGTCTTCTCCTCCTTCAGTTTCTTCTTCTTCTTCATCTTCAGGATGAGCTTCTGATTCAGAGTCAATGATATTCACATCTTCATGAGTCTCAGGGACAACGACGATAGCAAGCTCAGTGTTGACTGCCGCCGGTTCAGTCCTCTCTGGAACCTCGGTTTGAAGAATGATGTCTTGACAAACATTCTTCAACAAATCATCAGCAGCTGATAGCTCAGACGCCGGCACGTCTTCATCGCCTCTGGCCGAAGAAATATTTCCTTCAGCTTGAGTTTCAGAAACTTCTGACTGTTTTGTCACTTTTTCTGGAGCTGGTTCTTCTTCAGAGTAATTAATCTGGTCATCCAGTGCCTGAATGACACCCTCAGTCCCATGCTCAAATGGGATCATCCTCGTCTCCGAGGGTTCAATAGCCACTCCACTTGCGGTCAGAGCAGTTATTTCCTGAGCTTAAGCAGATTCTACTTCAGTCTGCTCATCATCAGACTCGGTCTTCTCAGTAGAGGCTGCTTCGTTGATTTCTGGCAAAACTCCTCCACTCATGATTGTCTCTAGGAGTTTATTGCCCTTAATTTTGCTGACAGACTTTTTAACATATTTGCCTCTCGACCTCCTTATCAAAGGAGCGTCGTCTTCATCAGTCTCTTCATCCTTATCAGCGGCATCGTCTTCATCAACTGATATACCGCCCAAAGATGAAGTAGCAGTCACCGAGACCCCTTTCTTCTTATTCTTGGATGTTTGAGACCTAGTACTCCTCTTGGAGATGGTCTCAGATTCGTCACTTCTCTTCCTCTTAGAAAGAGATATAAATATAGGAGGAAGGACCTCATTAGGAAAATTTCCTTCCTGGAATAATTCATAGGGAGGCTCAACTTCTGTTGTCTCATCTTCGGGTTCTGAAGGAAAGTGCTAAATAACAATTTTCTTCTTTGACCTCTTCGATGGAGCTGGATCATCCTCTGCAACAAAGGTCTTCAGATTGAAACTCGGTCTGAAAGTGCTCGACGACACATAGAAACGTGCATACGTATAAAGCATCTTTAGCCCCGAGCTAGACAAAGGATTAGGCATAGAGAATACGACCTTTGTATCTCTAGTTGCAAAATATCTCCAAGCTCGAGCTCCGTCAATGAGTCCTCCGCGAGCAGATAAACAAGTAGTGGCATTCCCAATGTGGAGTTGGTCATACCCAAATTGTCTGGCAAATCGGCTTGGTAAATATGGTTCCAGATATGCCATTTCTTTGTGACGATATACTAGATGAGAAGGTCAGATCCTCAGTAACCATTGGAAGGCTACATCATCTAGTCGGTTTCCCATATCTCCGTCCATCATATTTAAGGGCATACTCTCATAGCCCGATGGTAGAGGGACACATTGGATCGACCAATGTGATGTCCTATTCAATACATTTCTGCATTCTGGGAGGGTGTGAACCTTCCAGAACGTCTCTCCAGAGTACCTCTCCAGAAAAAGACTGCTACTCCCTCCTGCCCCTGGAGGTATCAGACCATCATGATTAAGGAGAAGCCAACCATATAAAAATGTGAAAGGCATCTCTATCCTTGGGAATTCTTCAGTCATCAGCCTCTGAGCAGACAGCATGGTAGTTACAAAATTTTGAAGACCTGCATTTAGTCTGCAGGTCATCGCTGATAATAAATCCAGCCTGTAACCATACACAAGGCGTACCGCTGCAAAGATAACACCTCTGTGTATTCTGTCCAAGGAACTGAAGCCGGGAACGATAAATCTCCTTAACCACAGAGATAGGAATCCGGCCAAGTGACCGTTCCTTGACAGATCCTTGCCACTCTGCCGCACATAAGAGCTGAAAGTGGTTCCAGCTTTGAACTCGTACCAATCTTCAGTAATGGTGAAATCCTTGCAGTCGTATTTCTCCAGCAAATAAGTGATCTTACTCTCAGAGAGAGGCTTGAAGTTGCTAATCTGATAATACCTCTTTTCATTTATTTTTCTATCATCCTTTTCACGGTTCATGAAAAGGTAGGACATCCACTTCTGAATGTGGTTGCCAGCTTCATCCTTGGAACCCTTGTAATATAGGGTGCATGTGCCAAAATGGCACATCATCTCTTCAAATAGATGGACCATCTCTGGGTTCTTCTCTGACAGAAAGTTCAGTTCCTCTGTCGTAGGAACATACTCCTTATACGGCAGCGAGCCTGAAGGCAGGTGTGAGATATATTCCATCTCATGAAGGGCGAAGCCCATTTCTCCTTTTGGAGTCATAAAAGTCCCCGTCCTGTGGTTGTATCTCTCAACTAAAGCCAGGAATAGGAAAGGGTTGGGTTTAAAGCCGTAAGATGAGTTGACGACAGCATCATAAAGATTAATCTTCTTCAACTCAGTTCCAAAATTTTCCAAAGCCCAGTGGACCAAAGTCTTCCATCTCACATTCTCCTGATTCATTAGGCCATTCATCCTCGGTGTTGAATCGGTCGGATAAAATGCATTCCGGTTTGACATAAATTCATTTATGAATATGGGCATCCTGAAGGGCATCACTATGGATGAGTCTTCTAGTGGTATACATCCAGGCTTCAGACCCCAAAATACTGATACATGATCCTCCGGGGCACTGAAAAATCCCTCTTTCCTGTAAATAATACGGCTTGCTTTCGCCTGCTGATATTCAGTCAAATACCAAGACATCTTTCTCGGATAGCTGGCATGCATAAGTCTCATAATTGACAAGCCCCGGGAAACCTTTGGCCAATACATGGGTTGTTTCACATCCCCCTCAAAGCAGAAGCACACCTTCTCCCTAATGCCCTTTGGCTGAGATTTTTGTGCTATAGCATCTCCGAACAAGAATGCTGGTTTCTTATGCGATACCAGATCTAGACTTTGGAAAGGTTGTCCATTCATCAAGCAGAGTAAGGTTGTGTGGTCTTGATTGACTAACAATGATAGTCTTGCTTCAGAAAGATCAAAATGAGGGAATGTTATATGAGATAGATCATGCTTAAATGAAAGACTTAAGCACCCTTCAAAATCTGCTTCTTCGCTTCGGATGTTCACTACAGAAAATGACAGAAGACAAAATCAGATATACTTATGACTATGACTGTATTACAGTATTTGAAGAAAATTTCAAAAAGTCACGCAGACTCCACATGGATATATTACTGTGACATGCTAAGAGATTTATTCACACAGATGATTAATTCACGCAAAGCTCAGACAGATTAGGATGAAAGTCATGCATCATTTGCTAGAGTCACATTTTAGTGAAAATGACAAAAGAACACACTGACAGATCAAGACTAGTCTATCCAGAGGATGACTCTCAGAAGTCTGCATAAATAATTCAACATTGGCATCTCTCCCAATATATGAAAAATCACGCAGAGTCATCATGGAAGCTGCGTGACTTTTTCAACATCGACATTTTCTCTCAAAAGTCATGAGAGCCATGCCCTTTTTTGCGTAAAACATAGAGCTTCGTAAATACGAAGATGTGAAGTATGGCTAACCCTAAAGAGGGGGCATACTTTGTTAATATCCTTTGCCCTAAAAAGGGGGGATATATTTCTGAAACTTCATTATTTGTTTTAAAGATCCTAAAAATTCTATATTGGGGTCATCTTCATCGTCTTCAACAGTTCGTGTTCTCCCATCACTTACGATGTATAGGAGCTTGTGGGACTTCCTGTCGAGGAAGTCTGTCGATAGTGGCACGCGAAGAAGTTGCGGGAGCTTTCCCCTTGGCCTGAGCATCAGCTTTCTTAGGAGCCATTTCGGCTGAGAAAGGAGGAAAAGAAGTCGGGGAAGAAGGAGTTCGTCGAGGAAGATGAAGTTCTCTTCTGTGGGTTCTCTCTTTCAAACGCAAGTAAAGAAAGAAAGAAGTAATCTATGGCCTATTTATAGGCTCATAAAGAATTCTAAATGACGGTTAAGTCATTATTGCCTCGATATTTGGAGATTTACACGGGATTCTAACAGTACAGAATCCCAACAGTCTAAACATCTCGGAGTAAATCTCTCATTTTGAAGTCATCTCAGCGTGACTAAATCCATTTTATCATCTCTATTTTCAAAGTATTTCGAAATAATTTATCATTTTTCGAAAACTTTGAAGGGGGTTTTGTAGGCCTCAAAAATGAAAGTCACGCTGAGTTGATCAAGACAGAGTCAAAAGTCACGCTCAGTTGATCCAAACAATGTTTATAAATCACGCTGGGGAGACAACTCATCATTTGTCAGAGAGTAATTATGACTGACAGTACAACAGTCGAAGAATGTCTCTTCGTATGCCACGTATGCACAGACTTCGAGAGATCATCGCCGTCTATTACGTGATTTTCGAAATCTTCTTCAGCAAGACTCAGCCTTCGTCGAGTTGGCGTACCAAAAGGGTTTCTTGTCATTTAATGCGACTGACAAAGCAATCACTGTCAGAGATTTTGTGTCAGTCGAGACACGCCGAATCAAGACAGCTGGCAGTTCTATCTCAAGTCTGCGTGTATTTGTGATCTTCATCTCAAGTTTGCTTGGATTCTGAAGTTTTTTTCCTCAAGTTTGCGTGGATTTTTGAGTTCTTTGCCTCGAAGTCTGCGTGGATCCTGAAGCTTCCTGCCCCAAGTTTGCGTAGATTTTGAAACTTTCTATACCGAGTTCGCATGGATTTCGTCTTCAACAAGTCTGCATGGATTTCATCAAATTGGAGTACGTGGCAGCCATGCCACTGATCTTTCGCCTGCGTGTCCTGTAACTTGCATACGACTCATGCATGATTTCCATGTGTCCAACAGTTACAGGCCACGTCCAGTAACTGCTCACAACCTTGCGTATGTTAAATCCTGCGTGATTTTCAACTAAGCACAGGCTGTGAAGACAGTTATCTTTTCAGTTATTATTTTTGACTCTATAAATAGAGTTCTTTTTCTCATTCATTGTACAGATACATTAATATCTACTGTCAAAATTTTGAGAGCTTTTCTTCTTTGCATAGTCCAAGGGATAAAGCGATCGTCTTCTAGATCGGATTCCTACAGTTGTAATTTTCCCAGAAACACAACAAATAAAGAGAATTTCTTTATGGAAAACAAATTGGCCAAACTTATGGTATCGACTATGATGAGGCCTTTGCTCTAGCAGCAAAGATGAGCATTATACGAGTGTTGGCATCATGTGCCGCCAACTTCAATTGACAACTACATCAGCTAGATTTCAAGAACGCATTTTTACATGGAAATCTCCAGGAGAAGATGTATATGGAGATTCCACCAGGCGTTTCTACTTCACAAATAACTGGGAATGTATACAAATTAAAGAAGTCTTTGTATAGGCTAAAGCAGTCTCCGAGAGCATGGTTTAATAGATTCATGCTTATAGTCTGTGGTATGGGTTATAGGCAGTGTAATGGAGATCATATTATATTTTATAGGCACTCCAAGACTCGTATCACAGTTCTTGCAATCTATGTGGATGATATTACAATTACTTGAGATGATACTAAGGAGATCCTACGGCTGAAGAAAAGACTTGGAGAGGAATTTAAAGTTAAGGATCTGGGACAATTGAAGTACTTCCTCGAAATTGAAATTGTAAGGTCACGAAAGGGTATAGTATTTTCTCACCGAAAGTATGCTCTAGACCTTCTTTCAGAGACGGCGATGCTGGGTTGCAGGGTTGCTTCTACTCATATCAAGCAGAATCAAAAGTTGTGTGATGAGGGTGGTGATTCGGTAAGTAAGGAGCAATATCAAAGATTAGTTGGTCGGCTTATATATATGTGCCATACGAGGCCTGATATTACTCATGATGTGAGTGTGGTAAGCTGATGTATGCATGATCCTAGAGAACAGCATATGGAGGCAGTTCACAAAATTCTCAGGTATATTAAAAGAAGCCCAGGAAATGGGTTATGGTTCATAAGTTCTGGACATCTGAGAGTTGAAGGCTATTGTAATACCGGTTGGACGGGTTGTATAGACGATCGCATGTCCACTACAGGTTACTGTGTTTTTATTTGAGACAATCTTGTATCTTGGCATAGCAAGAAGCAAGATGTAGTGGCTAGGTCTACAGCTGAGACAGAGTACTGGGCTATGTCACTTAACCTGTGCGAGATGATGTGGGTGAAGAGCTTATTGTTTGAGATGCGTTAATTTAGAGGAGACTCTCTACAACTTTGGTGTGACAACAAATCAATAATTAATATTGCAAATAATCCAGTTCAGCACGATCGCACCAAACATATGGATATTGATCGGTTCTTCATCAAGGAGCAGCTGAATAGAGGAGTTTCGACTTTGAGCTATATGAAATCAGGAGAGCAGCTAGCTGATTGTTTAACTAAAGATTTAAGTCCTAGAGAGTTTAATATATTTTATAACAAGATGGGGATGAT
The DNA here is from genome assembly GCA_029216955.1 of Iris pallida. NCBI lineage: Eukaryota > Viridiplantae > Streptophyta > Magnoliopsida > Asparagales > Iridaceae > Iris > Iris pallida. The sequence continues at coordinate 1,792,039 of JANAVB010031818.1, forward strand.
TGATATCTATCGTCCATCTTGAGGGAGAATGTTGAGTTAGGAGGACTTATTTAGTCCCACATCTGATAGGAAAGAAGGAAGAGGCTAGACTCCTCCTAAATATATGTACTCCCTCTTGAATAATAAACAAAAAATTTACTGTAAAGTTTTGCAAATTTGGTCAAACGATAAAATTCGACAGATGAAGTAACAAAAATTGAGCCACGCCCAATTTTCGACAAACCGTCTGTCAAAAATTAGACGTGGCTCCAATTTTTCGATACATAGTCTGTCGGAATGACTGATGGTCGGTTCAACCCATTGGTTCAGGTGGTTCAGGTTCAGATGGAGGTTCAATATGGGTGGGTGAATGGTGATTGGAAGAGTTAAATCGGTCTTATGAAGAGTAAAGTCTTCACAGTAAGAGTAGCAGAAGAGAAAGTAAGAGTAGGAGGAAGAGAAAGTAAGAGTAGCAGAAGAAAATCGACAAGGAGGAGAAGGAGAAGAAGAAGAAGAAGAAGAAGAAGAAGAAGAAGAAAAAAGAAGAAGAAGAAGAAGAAGAAGAAGAATAAGAAAAAGAAGAAGAAGGAGTCTTCATGGTTAGTTTAATTTTTTAAATATTTTTAAACTATGTTTATTACTTATATTATGATTATCACCATAATACAAACCCTAATGCTAGCACCTAACCCAAGAAAATCTTAAACCTAATGTAGATCCTACGCCCCATAAGACTAATCTAAACCCTAATCTAAATCCAATCCTAACCCTTAAGACTAATCTAAACCTAATCTAGACCCCAACCCTAACATTCTCCCTACCCGTAAACTAAACCCTAACCTAATTCAAATCCTTACCCTAACATAAACCCAAACCCTCCCACTCTTAACATTTATCCTAATCACTCTACTAATAACACTAATCTTCTAACCTAATCCTAACCTTAATCTTAACCCGTAAACTAAACCCTGACCTAATCCAAACACTTCTCCTAACCCTAACCCTAACTGTAGCGCCCCGTCCCTACATCGTGCCCCGTTTTCGTCCATAGGGTGCACAAGAAAGGAACACTGTCGCTATCGATTCGGTCGGGACCGATAGGTCAGAATCGGCCGAGTCGATCGAACGAAAATGGTTGAATTAAGATCCATTCCACGTTATGGAATGGCTTCTTCGGAACCAAGTCCCATATTCAGTGGGTTGTTCCTTAAGGATTGGCTCTGCGGCTGACTTGGGAGAGACCTTCCGTTGCTCTGGTTTTTATGCTGCACTTGATTTGGCTTTGGCTTTGGTTTTCGTTAATGCATTTTTCGTAAATGTTTCCGATGGATTTTTGTGACTTGCATTTTCGAGCTTCGCATTCATATCGAAATTCCTTGAATTACATGGTATTCTAATCAGTTGCTTATGTGATTAAAGGTGATCGTGTAGGCGACGACAGTGCAGCCAACCAGTCGCTCGCTTGAAGCAAGTTTAAGGCGAGTGGCTGACCTCCTTTGCCTCGTCTCTCTATTTCAAAATTAATATAAAGTTAAATGAATGCTTGTCATAATAGTGTAGAATCAAAAAAATTATGGCACGATTCTTCACGAAATACTTGCTATCAAACTGTCGGTATTGAAAATGGAAAACGTGCTTTCTTATGCAATTCCACTTACCCTATGCAAAACAATGAATGAATCGATTATCGTTTATCGCAATGATATGGCTAAGTGAGTAAATTGACTAAGTTCAAAAGAAAGGCTATGTTTCACACATAAAAGATAAAGGATAAGGTTCTAGAAAAGAAAAAAAATTTCAAGGCTCTGTAAAATGGTCATTGGACAACTTGTCGACAAGGTATAGTTTCCTCGAACGGTTGCCTAGGCCAAGGGACCGATTCGGCCTGGAAGGAACGAGTATAGCAAGCGCCAGCCTTACATCGGTGTGGGTTATTCGAGAACTTTCGTACAGGGCTCGCTACCCGCCGGGAAAGGGTCGTCGTCTAACCCAGCTATAGTCCGTGATGGCTTGACATTGCGATTGGCCTTCACACCCTTTCACTGCTTAACCAATGCATGTGACACGGAATGAATATGATAGTTGCTTAATGTATAAGTTTCATATGCTTGCCTCAAAATATGCTAACATACAAATCGATCAGGATGGTTAGAAAGATCATAGAAATAACTAGCTAACATGTTTATAAAACTGCTTGAATCAAATGCAGAGCTTGGATTTTAATTAGCCATTCGCCAGTACATGTGATCGTACTGATCCTCGCTCTTTGCAGGTCTCGTGAACCAGGAAGGACGTGCCAACTAGCTTGGTGACGTTCGTGATTTGAAGCTTCGGCCACACGTCGAAGACTTTTTCCGCAACTCCACTTTTGAAGACTCTCAACCGTCCAAGAAAGATGCCTCAGCGTCCCTCCATTCCAGGTCACTGGAAGACTCTGTTGTATATTGAGGGATGTGTGCAATGTATGGAACGACTATCTCATCAGCACTCTTTTGTAATTGAGTCATGTTGTAGCCCGTGCGGCATGAGTCCTGTACCGGAGTCTATAAATGATGTTCATTATCAATAAAGATCAAAGTTCTCTTTACTTAATGTGTGATTTAATTTGTCTGCTCGCTCTCTTAGATCACGTGTCTCGGATTACCTTATGACTATGTCTTGTGCAATCGCAAACTAGGTTCGTACGGCATCATGCCCGGGGCACGACTTTTTATTCGACAGAATCGGGGCGTGACATAATGGTATCAGAGCACGGCTTTACGTCCTTGGCCTCCAGTGTTGAGTTTCTAGTCTCAAACGCGTTGACCTCGTGTCGATGAGATGAGTTATTCCATACACTGAACCAGGACATTTCTGAAACTAATGAGAGTTGCCTTTCTTTTTATCACGATCCGCTCTCGCTTTTCTGACGTGAGCTCGTGAGCAAGCCAGCTATGCATCAAGTGGACTCCAGCCCGATTCGAATACGTAAACGCTGTCAAGTGCATGGTAAGCTGCCAGATCATGGCAAAACAATTATATATCTCAAATCCACAATAAATGTACGAAACTTGAATGAACACTATGGGTCGTGGTCTGCAGTCCACTAGCATATATGTTCGATAAGACTCCAAAGAATATAACAAGAGCCTCTAAACTAAATTAATAAGCATGATTAGCTCGTAATACGGAATATAAAGCACGAAAGGATAATAAACGTAATAACGATACCTGAATCCCGCAAGCGTATCATCACATCCGCCATCCAGAACTACTAGCTAACTCTATGCAATCACTAAACCTGAAGAGATCATCAGGTCCTCAGGGGACATAGCAAGATATATAAAAATAGACCTATCTAGCAGTTTAATCATGCAATAAAATATAAACAAGAAAAGAGACAGAATCACGACAAATGACTACTGACATGATGACAACCAACAAGTGGCTATAGACAAGTGACTACTGACAGAATGATCATGAATACGGGTATAAGAACCACTACGCATAAATGAACTGCTGGATGAGAACAAGATAAAATATGTCACGATATCAATGGATACTCAAACTCTCGCCCTTAGTATGGACTCGCAGGTTTGAAACAACTACTAACCCTTGCCCCTAATGTGGAATCGCAGGCTAGCATCAAGAATCACCCTTGCCCCTAGTGTGGACTCGCAGGTACAGAACGGATAACTACTAACCCTCGCCCCTAATGTGGACTCGCAGGTTAGCTTCATAAAATCAAGGTACAAATAACTACTAACCCTCGCCCCTAGTGTGGACTCGCAGGTTAGCTTTATAATTACAAGGTACAGCAGTTCCGTTATGACTTACTCCTCCTATGATACGATATGAGAGAGAACCAATCGAAGTATAGGTGACGACACGATATGACTTAGTCAAGATACATGGGAGAACCGATCACATATGAACTACAAAACTAACTATGAACAAAGGCTATATATATACTAGCATGCATGATGTACAAATCATATGTCAATAATCAACTAGTAAAACTAGATAATAATAAGAATATGCATGTAAATAAACTGTAGAGTGAGGCAAGGTATCTTGCCTGGAGGTTGCACGCAGATCCAACAAAATATAGTCAACTGCTAAGCCGTAAAGTACAAATCTCACAACTGTCTCCAAAAGCTGAAACAAACATTGCCAACAATCTCAGAATAGTCAAATTAGCTAGGATTGCCTGTCCTTAAGTCCAATTTTGGATACAGGGTAAAACGGTCATTTCGGGCCAAAACGATGTCCGTCGTTGGATCCACTTTGCACCAAAAAGTGTGCCAGAGTCAATGGTCTCTAAAGTCGTCAAACTACATGCCTACGAATTCGTTTCGATGATACGAACCCAACAGTATGTCCAATTTTGGATTCCGGTGGGCCGTGCACAAAATCGCCCGTTGAATCGGATCGTGGAGCCCATAAAACGGCGATCCGATCAACTGTCCCAGAATCGGACCAAATATGGCATACAGGACCAAAAAATGATATGGTCCTGATGGCGCAAGTTTCGTCTCGATCTGGCAAACGTGCACAAAGTAATTAGAAAATTTGCACAGAGGCCGATACGGTGAATTTCGACGGATACGCATCAAATTCGTCGCGCACACGCGACCAATTTGAATTCCGTCAAAGCCCACACGTCTGCGAAACCGATATGTACCTTTTGATGCTTTCCATTCATGACTACGTCGCCCGGATTGGCGGGACGCACGTCGTACCGAAGGATTTTTTCTAAAAGTTTATTATTTTTGAAAATGGTTTTTGATGATTTTCGAAACCAAATAACTGAATCGATATTTGTTTAAAACAGAAAATAAAAGAAGGGTTTCGATCCTGGTTATAAAGTCTAAAACTTTGTTCAAATACAATTTCTAAACTGGTATTAGATCGATCAGAATCGATCTCCAAATATTGGTACATGGACTGTTATAGGTCCTGTTTCGGGACAGAATTTTGATCGACTTCATATCGATTTTTTGGATCGGTCGTACGATTATATTAAAATATAACTATTAGGGTTTGAAGATGGTTATGTTGGGGTCATACCTGAGCAATCGGCTCGACAAACAGTCGACCGATCGTGGAGGAATCTTTGCACGAAGTCAGCTCTCCCAACCGCCAATACTGATATTGCTATCGACGCGGTTATTGTTTCAGGCCGTCCGTGGCCATTTCGGTGTCCTGTACGGCTGCACAGGTGTCAGGGGAGGTCGCCCAAGTGTCAGGGAAGGCTGGGCTAGCGTTTAGTTGGGGTAGAGTTAGGGTTTTGTGTATCGAATCCTTCTCTCCCTCTCGGCTCTCTTTATATATATACAAATATATAAACACGGCTGTGTTCTGGGGTCGGGTTTCACTTTGCTGCTATTGGGGAATTTGGGCCTGGGATGGGCTGAGGTTGTGTTGCGCTTGGCCTGGCTTTTGGGCTGGGCTAAGCCTATCTCTTAGTTCTCATTCCTTTTCTTTTTATATATATGTCTATATATATATATATATCAATAATCATATCTGTTTGCCATTAAAATCTTTGAGTTGGAATTTTAATTACAAACAGAACAGTATTACAATGTAGGACTTAGATGTAGTCCTAGGAGTACACTTTTGTTTTTATCTGGGTCTTGTGTCGATGGAGCGAGTGGTAATGCGTTGACTCCGTTGACGATCTGACGACAATTTTAGGTTCTCTGAAGGTCTGGATTGCTCTGGATGCCGGAGCTTGCGGAGGGGAAGAAGACGTTGAGTGCCTCTTCTGATCCCTGTTAATATACGTGCGTCTCTGTAACTCTGATGATCTCGTTATCTCTTTCTCTGTCTGTGTGTGTGTGTCTCTGGCAGAAGAAAATGATCCCTCTATTTATAAGCAGCAGGTTGAGCTGCTCATGCGTGCATATGTCGGATGCGCCTGGTCGTGGGAATGCCACGTGGCTGATGCTGGCGGGGGCGCATAGTTGATGCGTCCTGATTTGGGGATTGAATCCTTCCTGTTGCGCCTGTGGTGCTGCGAAAGAGCTGACACGTGGCGATTGAGAGTATTATTCGGTTGCTGAGATCGTGGGTGGTTAGCACCCCTTCATGGACTGAACTGAGTCGAAGGACACATGGCGTATGTCCGTGGCTCAAAGATCTCGAACTTGGTAGAGAGAAATCTGATGAGCTGCGCCTGGGATCCGGCACATGAGGAGATTTAGCTCGTAATCTTTAGTAATCACGAACCAGTCTGGGCGTATGGTTTTTGAGGCACATGTTTTGGTCACATGGCTGGGGAGGCACATGCAGCGACTTGACTTCTGTGATCAGAAGTAAGTCAGAGGCTCATGGCTTTTGAGGTACATGCAAATCTTCGGGCACATGGCTGCGGAGGTGCATACGAGTGGTTGGTCGGCCACGTGGCTTGTAACCGACATAGGAGAGTAATGATGACGCTGACGTCAGCGGCACTTCATTTACTGCAAAAGCTCCTATCGCTCTGTCATCGAGGCATGGCTGCTGTCGTCTCAGACTTCAACATTTAATGCTCTTAGATGTGCGATGAGCTTTTGAATGGGCGCATTGCTCTACGTTCCACAAGGCGCATAGTATCACCCTCACTTTTTTAAGATAAGGGTAAAATGGTAATTTTCCATTTTAGAATATTTTTGGGAATTTTATTTCATGGATATTATTATTTAATGATTATAGGAGTCGGGTTCGAATTTCATCGCATTTCGACTTAATTCGGGACTCCGGGGAATTTCGACTTGAGTTGTGTTTAACACATTAATTAGCCATGGCCCACCAAACTTAATATTTAGGTCTAAGAGTTTGGACTAGTCCCCCATGAGTGTTTAGACCTAATTAGAATTTTTATTTAGTCTAAACTAACTCCCAAAACCAAATTAGAAAACTAACTTAGCATGGAAGTAATAGGGAGGAACAAACTTGTAAATAGCAAGTGCCCCAAACCCCCTTATTAGGGCTGGCCACTTCTTCCCTCTTTCCTTTTTTCCACTTTAAATTTTCTTCTTCTTCTTCTCCAAGTTCTTTCCAAAAGGAAGAAGAGAAATCCTTGGATTTCATCTCCACGTAAAGCTTTTCTTCCCGTTTTTCTTCCATCGATCTCTTCCTCTACCCCAAGTGGTGCTTCTCCAAGCTTTTGGGAGCAAGAAGTGGAAGGGTGTGTCCTAAACAATTCATTGTGTCGGAGCCGTGTCGAAGGACTTTCGAATCGGGAATCCATCTCCCGATAGGTACAACCTATTCTCTAATTCTTTCTTTTCATCATAATAAATAGTTTGAACCCCGTAGGATTGATCCCCGTGTTTGTGTCCCTCTTCGTGTCAAGTTTTAGTCCGTTTGGAGTGTCCTAGGAGAAGTTTGGGTTTGTGATTGTGTCCTTGAGTTTCCCCCAAATTTGGACACCTCTAGAATAATTAGATTTGTATCTAAGTGGTTAGGCACTCCTAAATTTATTTGTGTTAGTGTGTGTGTGTGTGTGTGTGTGTGTGTGTGTGTGTGTGTGTGTGTGTGTGTGTGTGTCTCTATATATGTATATATATGACAGTGTGTCTATATATATATATATATATATATATATATATATATATATATATATATATATATATATATATATATATATATATATATATACATACATGTGTGTGTGTGTGTTTATATATATAGATATATATATGTGTGTGAGTCTAATTTATATATATGTATGTGTGGGGGGGGAGTAGAGTTTTGGTATTAGAGAGTGTGAGAGGGATTAGTGAGAGTTCGGCCAAGGGGGGAGTTAGATTGGTGGAGTTGGTGTTGTGTTGGTGTGTGTGTTTGTATAGAGTTAGAGAGAGTAGGTTCAAGAGGAATTAGAGAATGGGATGAATGGGATTGAGAGTAGTAGGAGGGGGGTGTGCCCTGCTGTTTGGCACAACAATAGGCAGTATGGTATCAGTCCCCATAGGGGACTGATTTAGTAGTATGACAGTCCCCACAAGGGACTGTCCTGTAGCAGCTTAGCTGCAGTTTAGAACAGCTGCATTAGCAGCAGTATCAACACTGCTTAGCAGTGTGTTTTAGGGGCTAAACCTAGCCCACATTCCAGTCCCTATAGCCTATAAATCAGCCCATGAAACACCCATTAACCTGCCCCTAAATAACAGTTCAAAACCTGTCATAGCTGCCCCCATCTAATCCCCTTTGATACACCCCCAAATATCAGTCCATACATCCCCAAATCTGTCCCCAAGCAGTCCACCAAAATCAGCCCTTAACCACCATTTTCTGTCTCAAGACCACCCCTAAAATCAGTCCCAAACCTGTCCATTCAGCCCCCTAGGACAGCCCCCAATAGCCCATGAACAGCCCTACAAATTAACTCCAAATTAGCCTATTAGCAGCCACAATTCAGCCCCCAATGGGCAGCCACTTAACCTACAAATCAGCCATATATTAGCCCATAAACCACCCTACATTTCAGCCCCTATATCATATATATTTCAGTCCATATTAGCCCCACTTGGCAGCCATCAATTCCATCAAATCATCCACATTTCAGGCCTATTTCAGCCCCATATTCAGCCCCTATTTCCACTTGGACAGCCCCCTAGAAACAGCCCTATATCAGCCCCAAAATTCATTCATCCATACTCATCCATCCATTCATTCATTTATCTTTCATTCACATATCCATGCCATCCATTTCTTCCATTCACTTGTGCATTTCATTCATTCATTTTTCCCTTTTCATTTCATCCCACCATTCATCCATTTCATTCTTCCATACATCCATCATTCCTAAACTCCTACACAAATTTATATCCCATAAAATTGATCCCCTAGATGACCTATATAAATCCTTAGTTAGTGCCTAGTTGGGTGGTGTCTAGTGTGGGTGAGTATCTAGTTAGAGGGGTATGTTAGTGTATAGTTAGTGATTTGTGTTAGTGCTAGTAGTAAGCTAACTAAGTTGATATCCTAGTGTACTATTAGAGAGGGCTAACCTAGACACTAGGAGAGTTTAGGAGAGTAAACTAGGAAGGTTGGTAGAGAGTAGGGTGTGGTATCTCAAGATACCATAGCGTATCATGACGATACCCTAAGGTAATGTTGGGATGACCAACATGGGAGATAAGATGGATTAGATGTCCAAGAACCCTAGATTTCTTGGTTGGTAAACCTTAGATAGGATAGTATCTAGCTATCCTAAGAAGCCTAGGCTAGTATCCTAAGATCTAGAGGTGTTTCCTTTGTAATGGGCAAGGTATTGGTATTTACCTTGTGAAGGGTAAATGTAGGTAATAGGGTATTAATAAGATATTGAGTTTGACTTCTAAGATGGGGTTAGAAATAGGTTATCTTGGTAGGTAATGACTAGATGAGGGTAGTTTAGGCTAGTCTTGACCTCCGTTGACCAAGAGTTGACTTTTTGACCGAAAGTCAACTTCAAGTCAACACTTGACTTAGAATTGATCGAAACCAAACCAGAGTTGACCAGTTGACTGGAAGTCAACTATTAGTCAACTATTAGTCAACATTTGACTTGTTTGACCTAAGGTTGACCTAGGGTTGACTCAGTGTTGACCAGAGTTGACCAGAGTTGATTTTTGACCAAAAGTCAACTGTAAGTCAACCCTTGATCCAGATTGACCTAGTTTGACTTGGATTGACTTCCTGTGACCTTGTTTAACCTTGGTTGTCCTAATGTGACCCAGTTTGGCTCAGTATGACCTAGTATGACCTAGTTTAGCTTGATATAACTTGATTTGACCTAGATTGACATGACAGGACTTAGTGTGACTCAGTGAGACCTAGTTTGACCTAGATTTCATATCATTTATTATAAATTATTCTTAACTTGTTAAACCTAAATTAACATGAAATATCTCAACTTTAGGTTTCTGATTACCACTCTGAGCATTGATATACCTACAGCTCAGGACAGCAGGCGAGTACATTCACTGATAGTTTTCATTGTCTTGATATCTGCTATATTCGATTCAGTTGTAGTGTCTTACTTGATTCCTAACACGATGGTTCACAGACTAGTATATGTCGAATTCTGTCATAAGATGTTGTTCCCGGGTTACTTGGTATATTGGTACATGACTCGACTTGTTACTTGTACTTGTATAGACATGGACTTGGGAGTGGGCTGATCACCTTCTTTTGAATCCCGTGTCATGACGTGTTATGTCCGGATCCTTTATACTATTCGGGGATAGGGAGTTATTAGTGGTTGTGTGATCAAAATTTCCACATTGTTCTATTGTACACATTGTTCATAGCTATACCCTCGCCTCACGACGGGTAAAGCCTTACCCTACATCGTTCATAGCTTTCCATGGTGACCGGCCTTACCGCTCTATTGTACACATTGTTCATAGTCGGTCGGATGGAAAGCCTGATCATGTTTCCCAAGCCGATCACATAACGCTCTAATAATTCAAGGCACATTTTATATTTACTTATCTTATCATATATCATGTTCTGTTCTACATTCAGTACTTTCTCACCATGCTGTGATATTCAGTGACTCACATGTTCTACATGCCTTTATGTTATACCTTGATTGGAGACTAAGTTCTGCTCGGGAGAAGGGTTACAACCCCGGTCCTTGTTTGGTTTAAGGATTGTAACTCAGCTTCTGAACGGTTCCCAAGTCTTCATATATCTTTGTCTTATAGTTCATTATATTGTCTCTTATAAAATTTGTCAATTCACATGGAACTGCTGTTAGTGCTTGTACTTGCTCATTTTCCTGACAGGATACCGTTATGATATATTACAGATGATTCTGAGGCAGATTGCCCAACCTATTATGGGGTCGAGTCTGATGGAGTAGACCTGGACCATGGCTTGTTAGTAGAGCCACTAGACTTTGCTCACCCTGAGTAGAGTAGCTTAGTTAGGGTTGTCTGGCCTGCGAGCCAGCTAGTACTTTTCAGACAGTAGTATTTCATATTATATTCTGTGACTCTGTGGTATTGTGTACAGCTTTGGGCTTGTGTAGATCTCGAACTTATTTCCTGCTTTCATCTATCATATTTCTTGCATACTATCTATCCTAGTTTGCTTTGTGATTGAGACTGTATTGCTATGTCACCTCCATTCGGAGTGTATATACTGTACAGGTACCTTTATCTGTTTAGTTGTAGTATTTATAGATGACCTAGACAGCGTTCTATCGTCGATGCTGTGGCGTAGGCTGGATGTAACCACGTACTCGTGCCCCTAATCAGGGTACGGGTCGTGACATATTTTTGTGGTGGCCCATGCAGGTTATGTGTCGCAATTAGTGCAATTTCGTAATAGTGCTCGACTTAGAGTACTAATTACGAGCCTGCAATTAGGACGTAGGACCTAGGATACGATAGGAGATTCTCAATCACACCTAGGAAAAATTTTCGATCTTTTGATTATCATGATTACTCTCCTTGTATTAAATTAACTGTCCTTCTTTGATAATATCTTCTCATGTGCCATATTGATCTCCTTGTTTCAATTCGTCACCAGGATGACCCGCAGGCCACTGGATCGAGTAGCTTGTACGAGAGATCTGACCAGGCTGAGGAGGAGGTTCACGAGACTGCCCCCATTGATTCCACTATCCCGGAGGTCGTGGCAGTTGCACAGGGAGGTCTACCACCTCCACCCCAGAGGGTTTCGATCGTTGTTCCAGAGATACTGTCGCCACCACCTCCGATACCGACGGATGCACATCACATGTTCCTTCTCCTTCAGCAGATGATGGAGACGCAGCGAGCCCAGGCAGAGGTGTCGCAGTGCCAGACGAAGGTGTCATACCGTCAGATTAAGATGCTTAGAGCATGGAGAACTCATATCAGCTTGCACTGGCAGCCGTGGAGAGAGTGGCACCGGGTACGGTACAGGGCCCTACTGGCCAGCAGCCGTACCAGCAGCAGTCCAGGCCAGGGACAGTATTAGACTTTAGGAAGATGAGCTCCAGGGACTTTACGGACACGGAGGGCATCCTTTATGCAGACGACTGGCTAGAGGACGTGCAGCGGAGTATGCAGCTGGCAGAGCTTCCTAGAGGACTTTGGGTTTCGGCCGCAGCCAGCCGATTCTTCGATATCGTGCTGACATGGTACCGCACGGATCCTCATACGTCGATGAGAGGGCTGACATGAGAGAACTTCCAGAGGCTCTTCAAGGAGAAGTTCTTCCCGGACGTGGCTCTTACTGCATTGGAGGGCCAGTTCGTGGGTCTAGTGCAGGGGAACTCGTCGGTGGACGAGTATGCAGCAGAGTTCTTCCGCCTTAGCAAGTTCGCTCCCGATATAATCCAGGATGAGGGACAGAAGGCTCGTAAGTTTCGTAGAGGACTTATTCATGCAGTGAGCACCCGCACCTCGGGTCGCCGTGATGCGACGTTCGATCAGATATTGATGGATGCACAGATTGCAGAGGAGGACTTCGGCCTCAAGCCAAAGAGGAGCGGTGATACCATGGGGGCGAGTTCCAGTGCGGGACCGGCCAAGCGCCCCCACTTTCAGCATCAGCAGAGGCCATTTCAGCCGCAGCAGCCTCTGTTACAGATTTAGCAGGCACCAGCGCGTGCCCAGCAGCACCAGGGACAGGGCCAGAGGCAGGTCATCCAGTGTGCCTTCTGTAAGAAGATGGGGCACACCCGGGATGTTTGTATGATGAAGCAGGAAGTTTGTTTATTCTGTGGAGCTCCAGACCACCAGATGAAGAACTGTGCTGCCCGTGCAGCCAGACAGGCAGGCCAGGACGGAGTGCAGCAGGCTAGAGGAGGCCAGCAGGGGTAAGCTTTCGCCATGACAGTTGAGCCCACCCAGGCAGTAGCAGAGCAAATAGCATGTTCCAATCCTTCGATCTCATTTCCGTATTTGCCTTCTTATAAACTGTCTTGAAATTCGATTCCATCTGTTCCTTGATCGTTTGATAAAATTTTGTTCTTGTGATGTGATATTCTTTCGAGATAAGTCGTATGGGCTAGGTCGCCTCGATTATGCGATTTTAGAATCCTTTAGGGTCATGCTAGCAGGCAGAGTGAGGACATATAGTCGGATTACGGACGTATTTCTCGGGTGTAGGAATTTAAGGTTTTCGCTGCCAAGCTAGCGACAATGCAAAAATTTTAAATACCATAATTCTAGAGGTATGTACCTTAGTCGAGGACTCTGTGATTATCGTAGCCTTGCTCACTGGCATGACGGAGATTCTGAGTATCATGATTATTGGACAGACGCATACGATTATCGAACTGCATGATTTTTCTGTGTTTATTTTGTTTTAATTTTTGGAGGATGAATTCTTTTAAGGTGGATAGACTTATAGCACCCAGTTTCTGTTTGAGAGTAATTTTAAATTTTATCATTTTAGTCATTTAATTCATGCTTTGATTTTTAAGATTTTAAATCATTTTAAATTTCAAGCCATGACTTGTGATTTTGATAATTTACTATTGCTTGATTTTAATTTCGAGGACGAAATTTTTTTAAGGTGGATAGACTTGTCACCCTCGCTTTTCCAAGATAGGGGTAAAATGGTAATTTTCCATTTTAGAATATTTTTGGGAATTTTATTTCATGGATATTAATATTTAATGATTATAGGAGTCGGGTTCGAATTTCATCGAATTCCGACTTAATTCGGGACTCCGGGGAATTTTGACTTGAGTTGTGTTTAACACATTAATTAGCCATGGCCCACCAAACTTAACATTTAGGTCTAAGAGTTTGGACTAGTCCCCCATGAGTGTTTAGGCCTAATTAGGATTTTTATTTGGTCTAAACTAACTCCCAAAACCAAATTAGGAAGCTAACTTAGCATGGAAGTAATAGGGAGGGGCAAACTTATAAATAGCAAGTGCCCCAAACCCCCTTATTAGGGCTGGCCACTTCTTCCCTCTTTCCTTCTTCCCACTTTAAATTTTCTTCTTCTTCTTCTTCTCCAAGTTCTTTCCAAAAGGAAGAAGAGAAATCCTTGGATTTTATCTCCACGTAAAGCTTTTCTTTCCGTTTTTCTTCCATCGATCTCTCCCTCTACCCCAAGTGGTGCTTCTCCAAGCTTTTGGGAGCAAGAAGTGGAAGGGTGTGTCCTAAACAATTCATTGTGTCAGAGCCGTGTCGAAGGACTTTCAAATCGGGAATCCATCTCCCGATAGGTACAACATATTCTCTAATTCTTTCTTTTCATTATAATAAATAGTTTGAACCCCGTAGGATTGATTTCCGTGTTTGTGTCCCTCTTCGTGTCAAGTTTTAGTCCGTTTGGAGTGTCCTAGGAGAAGTTTGGATTTGTGATTGTGTCCTTGAGTTTCCCCCAAATTTGGACACCTCTGGAATAATTAGATTTGTATCTAAGTGGTTAGGCACTCCTAAATTTATTTGTGTTAGTGTGTGTGTGTGTGTCTCTATATATGTATATATATGAGAGTGTGCCTATATATATATATATATATATATATATATATATATATATATATATATACATATGTGTGTGTGTTTATATATATAGATATATATATGTGTGTGAGTCTAATTTATATATATGTATGTGTGTGGGGGGAGTAGAGTTTTGGTATTAGAGAGTGTGAGAGGGATTAGTGAGAGTTCGGCCAAGGGGGGAGTTAGATTGGTGGAGTTGGTGTTGTGTTGGTGTGTGTGTTTGTATAGAGTTAGAGAGAGTAGGTTCAAGAGGAATTAGAGAATGGGATTGAGAGTAGTAGGAGGGGGTGTGCCCTGCTGTTTGGCACAACAGTAGGCAGTATGGTATCAGTCCCCATAGGGGACTGATTTAGTAGTGTGACAGTCCCCACAAGGGACTGTCCTGTAGCAGCTTAGCTGCAGTTTAGAACAGCTGCATTAGCAGCAGTATCAACACTGCTTAGCAGTGTGTTTTAGGGGCTAAACCTAGCCCACATTCCAGTCCCTATAGCCTATAAATCAGCCTATGAAACACCCATTAACCTGCCCCTAAATAACAGTTCAAAACCTGTCATAGCTGTCCCATCTAATCCCCTTTGATACACCCCCAAATATCGGTCCATACATCCCCAAATCTGTCCCCAAGCAGTCCACCAAAATTAGCCCTTAACCACCATTTTCCTGTCTCAAGACCACCCCTAAAATTAGTCCCAAACCTGTCCATTCAGCCCCCTAGGACAGCCCCCAATAGCCCATGAACAGCCCTACAAATCAACTCCAAATTAGCCTATTAGCAGCCACAATTCAGCCCCCAATGGGCAGCCACTTAACCTACAAATCAGCCATATATTAGCCCATAAACCACCCTACATTTCAGCCCCTATATCATATATATTTCAGTCCATATTAGCCCCACTTGGCAGCCATCAATTCCATCAAATCATCCACATTTCAGGCCTATTTCAGCCCCATATTCAGCCCTATTTCCACTTGGACAGCCCCCTAGAAACAGCCCTATATCAGCCCCAAAATTCATTCATCCATACTCATCCATCCATTCATTCATTTCTCTTTCATTCACATATCCATGCCATCCATTTCTTCCATTCACTTGTGCATTTCATTCATTCATTTTTCCTTTTTTATTTCATCCCACCATTCGTCCATTTCATTCTTCCATACATACATCATTCCTAAACTCCTACACACATTTATACCCTACAAAATTGATCCCCTAGATGACCTATATAAACCCTTAGTTAGTGCCTAGTTGGGTGGTGTCTAGTGTGGGTGAGTATCTAGTTAGAGGGGTATGTTAGTGTATAGTTAGTGATTTGTGTTAGTGCTAGTAGTGAGCTAACTAAGTTGATATCCTAGTGGACTATTAGAGAGGGCTAACCTAGACACTAGGAGAGTTTGGGAGAGTAAACTAGGAAGGTTGGTAGAGAGTAGGGTGTGGTATCTCAAGATACCATAGTGTATCATGACGATACCCTAAGGTAATGTTGGGATGACCAACATGGAAGATAAGATGGATTAGATGCCCAAGAACCCTAGATTTCTTGGTTGGTAAACCTTAGATAGGATAGTATCTAGCTATCCTAAGAAGCCTAGGCTAGTATCCTAAGATCTAGAGGTGTTTCCTTTGTAATGGGCAAGGTATTGGTATTTACCTTGTGAAGGGTAAATGTAGGTAATAGGGTATTGATAAGATATTGAGTTTGACTTCTAAGATGGGGTTAGAAATAGGTTATCTTGGTAGGTAATGACTAGATGAGGGTAGTTTAGGCTAGTCTTGACCTCTGTTGACCAAGAGTTGACTTTTTGACCGAAAGTCAACTTCAAGTCAACACTTGACTTAGAATTGATCGAAACCAAACCAGAGTTGACCAGTTGACTGGAAGTCAACTGTTAGTCAACATTTGACTTGTTTAACCTAGGGTTGACCCAGGGTTGACTAGTATTGACCAGAGTTGACCAGAGTTGACTTTTTGACCAAAAGTCAACTGTAAGTCAACCCTTGATCCAGATTGACCTAGTTTGACTTGGATTGACTTCCTGTGACCTTGGTTGTCCTAGTGTGACCTAGTTTGGCTTAGTATGACCTAGTATGACCTAGTATGACCTAGTTGTTTGCCATTGATTGTAAAAGAACAGAACAATTATCGGAGGACTGAATTTAGACTCACAATACAAACTCGCTCGTACAAAGAAAGCCTAGGGACAAAAACCTAGGTACAGCAGACTAAGTATGATTGTTTATTTTTGATTCTGGGGGGTGACGATAGAGGCTCGGGAAAGCGACGGCCGCTCTGCCTTACTCCTTGGACGATCAGTATGCAGTCTTGGCTCGGGGAAGATCTGCTCGACGTTGATGAAGAAACGCTCTTCTTACTCTCCTCGGATTGCTCTTCTGGCTTCTCTCTCTCTCTGTGATTATCAAGAAGGAAGGGGGAGCTCTTTCTGTGTAGATCTCTTTCTTCTTATTTCTTTTGGTGCCGACCTCTCTCTCTCTTCTTCTTTTTTTTTCACAAGGGAATGATGCTGGCTATTTATAAGAGTGGGGGGGTGATCATTAGGGTTTGCTAATGATTATCTGTTTGGAATGTCGGCGCTCCTTCATTTTATCTGAACCCTTGATCCTGATTATAGTGAATCTCGGCCATTAATGCGGATAGCATCGTATCTCATGAGCAATTAATGCTAGCTGCTTTAAATCCTCGTGATTGATTATGCTAATGTCTGATTGCTCGCCACGTGTCCCATTAGCTTGATGATAAATGATATGCCCTGATCTCAGTAATTATGACGATGATGTCAAATATATTTGTTGAGATTTGGTTAAATCTCTTATTGATCCCATGCCACGTGTCTTAATTGTGAGTCCTGTCAGAGCCGCATAGGATTGACTATCCTCGAACCGCAGAGAGATACTCTTCCTGAGCCGCATGAGACAATGCCTCATCGAGCCGCAGGGGACGAACCTTCCGTGAGCCGTATATGTATAGTCTTTGCGAGCCGCATGAGCTAGCATTGTATTGAGTCGCAGGGATTGAGCTCTCAGTGGGCCGCATATGGCTGATTTCTGCTAACCATATAGAGTGACTTCTTCGTAAGCCGCATGGAGCTATTTTCTATTTAAGCCGCATGAAAGTTCCCACGTGGCAACCTAGGATTTCTGACGGTTCGGGTCAGAGATCTTCTTCCTTTCCCGAAAAGTCTGTCATTATGGCAGAGCCATTATGACACTTTATGTCAGAGCAGTCACAGTCGCCAAGTCGTGTCAGAGCATTAAATGAGGCCACCCCCAAACGACCAGCTGTAGGAAAGGATCACACATGGCATCCATCGAGCCGCATATGCCTTGCTAAACCGCATACGCTCCCGAGCCGCATGCGATTGAGAGTCTTCTTTGAACCGTATAGGGCCGCTCCTGTGTGAGCCGCATAAGCTTCTTACTCCGAGCCGCATGGATTATTATTCTAATATTTTCCATGCTTCTACAGGACCCCCTTCAAAGTTTTCAATTTGTAAAAATTGGAATACTTTGAACAAGAAGCATGGCCCCGTTCATGCCGCATAGGATTTTTCTGTCTGCCTGAGCTTCCTAGCCGCATAAGCGCCTTAGCCGCACAAATTCATCTGGCCGCATAAACTGGTTGCCACGTGTCCTGAACACGTGTGCAAATCTTCATTAAGTGCCTTTGATTTGATTTAACGTCGCCTTTTGGGGGAGGATCCCAAGAGCCGGTTTTGCCTTGATAGCCGAAGGGTCGATCACGTCGTACGAAGCGTCGGTCATCAATCCTTCTTTCTCTGTCTATAAATAGGTGGGTATTTGGTTTGGACTTTAGGTTTTCTTGACTGAAAAACTCTTGTCTTGTTTTCTTTCCCCAACCGACAAACAGCAATGGCGCCTAGGGTTTCCAAGACTGTGAAGAAGGCCGCGGCGAGGAGAAAGAAATCGGCTTCGTCGTCGACCGTCGCCCCCCCCGTCCGCCTTGATGTTCACGTCACCATCGAAGGTAATAACCTATGTAGAAGATTGGGTATTTTGAAACCCTAACAGGGTCTGCTCTGATGCCTACTCCGTGCACGCAACCACGTGACCCACATACACGCCCCCTGATCGAGCCGCATGGGGTATTCCCTATGTCTGAGCCGCATACGGGTTATGTGGTCCGCATGCACGTCCCATGAAACCCTAATAGGGTCTGCTCTACTGCTTACTCCGTGCACGCAACCATATGGCCCGCATACACGTCCCTTGATCGAGCCGCATGGGGTATACCCCATGTCTGAGCCGTATACGAATTACGTGGTTTGCCTACACACCCCATGCATGGGGTATGCCCCCTGTCGGAGCCGCCTGTGAATTGTCTTTAAACGAGCTGCATGACTATTTTCTGAATATCTTTTTATTTTGTCTTTCCGTCTTTGATTCTTTCAGTATCTCCGCTGAGCGTTGAGGTTGCAGTCACAGAGGAACCGCCACCCCCTGTCGTCGACCAGGGGTCTCCCTCCATTAAGGAAGAAACGAAGAAGGAAGACTCGTCGTCTGCACAGGATGGTCTCTCTCCGAGTGTCGAAACAACTGGGGGTGGTAGCTCGGGGAATTCTGATACTCCTATTCCAGATGAGGATCTCCTTCAACTGCATCCTTCCTATGTAAGGTGGTTGAGGGAGTGGTATGGGCGCTTCTGCAACTAGGTTTTAGGAATTCCTTGCGGATGTCTGTCTTCTGCCCGCATGTTTCTGTAATTTGTGCCTTTCCTTTCCGTCTGAATGAAGTAGTGAAAAGTTTTTTTTAGTTTTGTTTGTTAGTCATGTGAATGTGGCCGATCGTTTCAATGAATGGAATGTATTTGCTTCCCTCTTTTCTTGTAATGGTCGCCTTTAACAGGATATTCTATGTGAACTTTGTATCCTTAATGTACTTCGTTATGGATGTAGACGATAGTCTAGAATATGATCGGCATACGTATCCTGAAAGGGTGGAGTTATGTTAAGCCTGGGGATTTTATTTCCCCATGGAACCTTTGCTCCTCGGGGAGATGTGACGCTGTTGACTCCAAAAGCAGTATGTGGAACTAATCGATAGTTTGAGCGGTTGACTATCATGCTGAAGGACCATCCCTCGACGTTGTGTTCCTCTGAACCATAGTCGTTTCTTTGTCTTGTTTTGCTTGTTTGTCCTTTTATTTCTACTTTGTAACAGTGATACGATCTCGAAAATAGACATGTTTCATCTCATCTTTGCTTTCTCGTATCGGTGTTCATGGAATCGGACTTACTGGGGGATTATTTGTGGATTTGTTACCCTAGGCGTACCTTGGTTTTAGGTACGGATAACAAGTTTGATTAGGATGTCCGGGACAGCCACGACAAAATGGTCATGGATGTTCTCGGTACTGGGGAAAGGAATGCCGTAGAGCAGCTGGGCTCCCGGGGCATGGTAAGATGGTGGATTTATGCTAAGAAGCTTAGCAAGGGATATTTGTGGGCCTATTATCCTTGGCGTACCCTGGTTCAGAATACGGATAATGGGATGAAAGGAAACCAATCACATTTGCTCAGAGGTTATGATGACATGGCAAACATGAAGGTTTTATCGTAAAATCTTCCTGCTCAGCGGTAATGAGAACATGGCAGGAGAGACTTTACGGAAGCTATTTGTGGTCAACAGAGGACATTTGTGGTCAACAGAGGACATTTGTGGTCAACAGAGAACATTTGTGGTCAACAGGGGATATTTGTGGACCTATTATCCTTGTCGTACTCCGGTTGTGGGTACAGATAATAGGTTAAAAGGGGATCGACATACTTGCTCAGAGGTAATGTAGACATGGCAAATATGACGATTTCTTCGACGGAGCCTTCCCACTCAGAGGTAGTGAGGACATGGCAGGAGTGGGCTCAATGAAGATTGGGTACATAGAACGACTCAGAGGTAGGAGAACGTAGAAGTTCTATGCGAGGGGGCGGTTTATTTTTGGTGGAAGTGAAGACGACTCAGAGGTAATGAGGACATGGTCGTTTCGGAAATTGGTGGATCGACTACCCTTTTTGTGCACTGGGAGTGCGGGTAGTGAATCCTGAGGGAGGATCTCTGCCAGGAAGAAAGTTCAGAGGTATAATCATACTTGACTTACTATCTGAAAGAGTGACCGAAATGTAAGTTCAGAGGCACCAGCTGGTACATAACTTGGTAATTTGGACTATTAAGGGAGTGAGAGTACAGCGGCACCAGCGGGTGCATGACTCGATAATCTGAAATAGGGTGGATGAGAGTTCAGTGGTACTAAAGGGGTACATGACTCGATAATCTGGAGAATGATGGATGGGAGTTCAGTGGTACTAAAGGAGTACATGACTCGATAATCTGGAGAATGATGTTCAAACATAGTATTTCTTCAGGAACTTGCCGTTGACGGGCAACATGAGCAAATCTCCGTTCGGCTTAGCGAGGCGGTAAGCGCCGTTGGAGAACACGATCTCGATGACAAATGGACCTTCCCATTTTGGCTGGAACTTACCGGTAGGCTTGTGAGTCATGACCATCGGTCTCCGGACTGCCAGAACAAGATCACCCACTTGAAATGTTCTGATTTTAACTTTTTTGTTGAAGGCTCCTGAGATGCGTGCTTGGTATAGCTCGATCCTTTGCTGAACTAGGAGGCACTTTTCATCTAAAGCCTCCAACTCTTGTAGTCGTCGTCGGTAGTTATCATCCGTCGTCAATTGATAAGTGAGGGCGACGCGGAGTGAAGGGATCTGAGTCTCCAAAGGGAGGACTGCCTCGCTCCCGTACACCAGAGAGAATGGTGTATTCCAGGTGGCTGTTCGAACCGTGGTGCGATAAGCCCATAAGCACTCGCCGAGCTTCTCGTTCCAGTCGCGTTTGTTGGAGGAGACGAACTTCTTGAGGAGTTTGATGATTGTTTTGTTGAATGCCTCTGCCAACCCGTTTGCTGCCGGGTTGTATGGTGTCGAAGCGACATTCTGAATGCGGTGCTTATCGCAGAATCGGTAGAATGCATGGCTTATAAACTGTGGACCATTATCATGGATGATTCTTCGTGGTAGTCCGAAGCGGTAGATAACGTGATGCTTAAGGAAGCTGATCACGTTTGAAGTTTTAACTTCTGCGAGTGGGACAGCCTCCGCCCATTTGGAGAAATAATCAGTGATCGTAAGTATAAAGCGGTGTCCTCGGGAGGAAGGTAGGGTGATTGGACCAATGATATCCATTCTCCATGCTTCGAATGGCCAGGATGCCACCGTTGGATGCAGAAACTCGGATGGTTGATGAATGAAATCCGCGTGGACTTGGCAGGCCTTGCATTTTCTGGCATAATCTATCGCATCTGCCACCATTGTGGGCCAGTAGTAGCCCATCCGGCGAAGGCGGTCCTGTAGCTTAGGGCCGGGTTGATGGGCCCCACAGACACCGTCGTGAGCTTCTCGTACAGCTTCTGTAGCTTCCGCGTTCGACAAACACCGGAGCAATAATCCGTCGTAGGAGCGGCGATACAACATTTTTGTCTCTGTATCGTAGAAGAATCTGAGAGAGCGCCGTCTGATAGAGGTAGCTTCCTTTGGATTCTCTGGAAGGATGTCGTATACGACGAAGTCGATAAACGGCTGTCTCCAGTCCGGTGTGTCGTCGACCGTCTGGGCAGAATAACTTGCCATGGCTTGAACGTTGTTCTTGGGACAGACCAGTTCGTGGCCTATTACGTCAACCGAATGATGAGCTTGGTTCGGCACTGCTAAGGAAGCGGCAAGGCCTGCTAGGGCATCGGCTTCGATATTTTGGAGTCTGGGGACGTGTTCGATGAACAATCCCTCGAATGATGAGATAATGTTGATCGCAATTTGATGGTAGGGGATCATGTCTTCATGGCGAACCTCGTACGAGCCCCTGATCTGATTGACGATTAGTTGGGAGTCGCCGTATGCTTCAAGGTATTCTACCCCCAGCTCTTTTGCAAGTTGGAGGCCAATGACCAGAGTGTTATATTCGGCCACATTGTTGGAGCAGGGTTCCGTGAGGGAGTAGGCGCGATTGATCATCAGCCCAGTAGGAGAAATTAATACCACTCCGACCCCGACGACGATGTTTCCCTTGGGTCCGATCCTTGAGGCGCCATCGAAGAACATTCGCCATATGTTATCGTGGATGGCTGTATTCGAATCGACGACCTCGTCTGGGATCTCTTCATAGATTCTGGATGACTCCGATCCTTGGTGGGCTGCCAAAAAGTCTGCTAGGGCTTGACCCTTAACAGCCTTTTGCGGGACGAAAATCATATGATAGGGGGACAGCAATATTGCCCATGTGACGAGGCGAGAGCTGAGGGCCCCTGGTTTAGTCATGAGGACTCTGAGGGGGTTGACTCGCGAGATCACATGTATGGTTTGTCATGTGACATAGTGCCGCATCTTTTGAATAGCGAATACCAGGGCGAGACACTCCTTCTCTACGGCGGTGTATCAATGTTCCGGCCCGATCATCATTCGGCTGAGATAATATATGGCCTGCTCGTGGCCTGCATCGTTATTTTGTGCTAGCAGGGCACCAAGGGAGTGTTCCATCGCTCGTACGTAGAGCAGGAATGGTTTTCTGGGGACCGGGGCCACCAGGACTGGGGGATTCGACAAATATTCTTTGATGTCGTCGAAAGCACGCTGGCATTCCTCGTCCCATACGAATGAGACTCCCTTCTTCATGAGGTGTGTGAACAGTCGACATCGCCCGGAGAGGTTGGAAATGAACCTCCTGATGTAAGCTAGCCTCCCTTGGAGGCCTCTGAGTTCGCAGAGATTTTTTGGGGGACCCATCTCCATGATTGCCTTCGTCTTCTCAGGGTCTACATGGATGCCCCGTGCCGTGATGATGAAGCCTAAGAATTTCCCGCTGGATACGCCCAAGAATGATTTCGTAGGGTTCATCTTCAGGTTGTGGGCTCTCATCAGGTCGAATACCGTTCTCAGGTCTTGCAGATGATCTTCCTTATGGCGACTCTTGACGACGATGTCGTCGACATAGCATTCTACTGTTTTACGTAAATGTTCTCGGAAAATGATACTCATGGCCCGCTGATATGTAGTGCCAGCATTCTTTAGACCGAATGGCATAACTGTGTAGCAGTATGTACCAATCGGCGTTCGGAATAATGTGTGCTTTTTGTCGTCGGAAGACATCTTGATTTGATTGTACCCCGAGAATCCATCCATGAATGACATACGTTCAAAGCCGCATGTATTGTCGATCATGATGTCTGTGATGGGGAGGAAAAACTCGTCCTTCGGACATACCTCATTCAGATTACGGAAGTCGATGCAGATTCGAATCTTCCCATTTTTCTTAAGGACCGGCACTATGTTGGCAACCCAGTCAGGATGTTGCTCTTCATGAATGAAGCCACTGGTTATTAGCTTGTTGACTTCGGCTTCAATTGCGTCCATGACGCCTGGGCGGAAGCGTCGTTGTTGCTGTTTGACTGGCTTTGCATCTGGCCGTATGTTGAGTTTGTGAAGAGCGATATCGGGGTCTAGCCCCGGCATGTCCTCGTAACTCTACGCGAACACGTCGATATATTCTCTGACGAGTTTCAGCAGCGATTCTCGTTCTTCGTTTGTCAGGCTTTTACTGATAAAGATCGGTTTTGGAGAAGATTCGCTGCCGAGATCCACTTGTATGACCTCATCTTCAGTAGAAGGTTCTCTCAGTTCGAACCGTTTTTCCCATTGCGCGTCTAATTACTGGGCCCATGGTTCTAGCTCAAGGATTTCGGGGATGTCTTCGTCTTCCTCGTAAGCGTCAGCAAACGCCATGTTGACTGACATGATTTGTCTGAACACATCTCCGATGCTGGTATCTAAGTCGAAAGTCGGTGATCCGGTTGAATGTGACTGCCAGTCGCATTCTTCATCTGATCTTTCAGGGGTCGTAGTAGGCGTTACATACCCTAAACCGCATCGGGTTTTGTTATAGTAGTTTCATGGTTTGCCCGCCGGGACTGGCGTTTTCAAAGGTAATCGTCGTCCAGTGCCGTAGTTCAGTCCTGGCGTTGTCTCTAGATCATACCCCTGTTTCTGCATGAGATATTTGGATTGAGGGCTATAGAGATACAGAGGCAGTCTTCCGGCATCTGACCCGAAGTCGACTTCTTCCATAGCGGGGGGATGTGGGTTGTTCGTCCGGCCGAAGATGATCGGGTGGTCCCCTCCCTCGACTATTCGGTAAGTGTCTTCTACTGGAGTAAGTCGGATGGCGGTGTATACGTTTGTCACCTGTGTATGTAGGTGAGTGCCTATACCGTGTTCTATAGCGTACATTATACATAGCTTATTGAGCTCGATGTAGTAAAGATAACCCTTTATTAATGAAGTAAGATATCTTTTCTGGAGGGATTACATCATCTGCGGAGGGGGTATCGGAGTGGGTAGCCACATACTTGGCCAATTCTGGTTCTTCTTCGGCCACCCCCTGTATAAATGAAGACTGGGAGGACGACCTAGTCAGCTTGATCTTCAGAGGCTCAACTGGCGGAGCAGATCGTGGAGTTGTTGGTAAACTAGCAACCCCCAGTTTGGTACTTGATGTGAGGCGAGGGGTGGCTGGTTCGCTAGAAATGTCAGACCTCGCATCGGGGTGAAGAACCTTCTTGGGAAGGCGTATTGTGAGCGGTCTGTCGGAAGGATTGGGCTTCTCCGTTTGGAGCTGACCGACTCTTGGTAGTTTGATGGTAAGTGGCCCTGTTATGGGTCTCGGCGCTTGGCCGGACCTTGGCAGCCGGATTCTTATTTGTTCTTCTTGTGCGGAGAGACTGATTGCGTCTTTACGCAGAGTGGCCGTAAGGGGTGCGGAATTGCCCGGTTTGCGAGCCTGAAGGTGGATCGTTAGAGGTTCTTCTGATCCTGTAGCCGTCTTGTTGTGAGTTTGCACATCTTCTTCGACCAGATGCTTCTTTGATTTTTCGTACAGACAGGAGTCTGAGTAATAAGATTCGACCCCCTTGAAGGGATCGATATCGGCAAACTCTGTCCTCACGAAGCCGTACTTATCGACATATTTGAAGCACTGGTGTAGCGTGGAAGGCACGATCATGTAATCATGTATCCAAGGCCGCCCCAGAAGGATATTGTAAGAAGTGTCGGCATCTATGACATAACAGGTGACTTCTGATTGGAGATCGCCGATCTGACACTTCAAACGGATCTTCCCTATTGGGTAGCTCCTGCCCGAATTGAAACCGCTAATGGCGGTGCTTGTAGGTGTCAGGCGATGCATCGGAATGCGAAGATGGTGTAGCAGACCCTTCGGAATGATGCTTATAGAGGACCCAGGATCAATGTACATTCGGTCCACCTTTACGTCGCCGATGTATCCAGTGTAGTATAGCGGGCGATCATGCAGGTTAGTTTTGATGAGCATATCTTACGGAGAGAAGACGATATTGGGCATTGCTCCCGTACACGCACTATCTGCAGGTTGGTTATCTCCCGTGAGGTTGACCTGAGCCAAGTATGCGTCGGTATTTTGGAGCGCCTCACTTAAAGCCGTGCGGACATCCTTTGAGAGCCTGAGGAGTTCACATAAAGACAATTTGGCCGGGGTATTAGCTAATTGTGCTAAGATGTCGAAGTTGTAGGGCCTCTCCAGCCCCTGAGGTGTCTCTTTCCGGAGGGACTTGTCGAAGCGAGTCTCCTTCGGCCAAGGCTTGTCGATCGTCGAAGGCTGAGCCGGTCCCGGAGCATCATTGGTAGTGGGCGGATGATCATCAGTCGCGCTTTCGGTCACCGGTTGGGCTTGTGTTCCGGATCGAGTAGTGACGGCCGAGACTTCCTCTTCTTCCGCCGAGGCAGTACGGCAGGATCTGACTTTTTTACTTTTCCTTTTAGAAGGTGGAGAGGGCTGAGTTACCTCGTGGACTAGGTCTGGATGGACCCACATGATTTCCCCTCGTGATGTGGTGAGGGGTACTAGACCAGCGGCTTGATCGCGAGCAGGCGGCAGATTAGCAATCTCTATTGTTGCCAGAGGGATGGGTATAACCCCGTCCTGAGTCTCTGTTGGAGGGAAGCTGTCGAATTGTACGGACACCATGTTGGCTGCCACGGTTACCTCTTCGAAATCGATGGCCAGGGCGTTCGAATCGATGAGGTTTTGGATATACCGTTTCAGTTGATAGCAGTCGTGTGTAGCATGGTGGACGTAGCGATGGTAATGGCAGAACTTTGGGTTCTCCAAATCAGTCGGCCGAGGCTCCCGTCTTGGTGGAGGAAACTGAATCCTATCTCCTTGTATAAGCATGTCCAAGATAGGCTTGACGTGACCGTCTTCAAAGGAATAAGTGATTTGAGGCCATTGTTTGTCTGCTGGCTGTGGCTCGGGCTTCTGGGCAGTATTGGTCACCATAGCCTGCTTGCCTTTGTTGTCCCGGCTATTGGAGGGGCTACTCCTATTGTCGTTGCTGGTGTTGGGACGCATGCTCTTGTTCTCTCCCTCCGAGATATGCAACCCCAGTTGGCGAGCCTTCTTCAATCGTTCTTCAGCACTTGTAGCACTGATGATAAAAGCCTTCCAGTCCTTGAATTGACTTTCGCCCATCCAGAGACTAATTGTTGGAAGTTGTCTCTTTTGGTAAATTTCAATCAAAGAAGAGTCCGGGTTGCCAGATGGTAACTTCATTGCGGTTTGATGAAACCGCTCAATGTAATTTTTCGTCAGTTCTTTCTCTCCTTGAACGACGTCCATGAGGGTAGACATCGTAACATCCTGCCCTACCTCATAGAACCTCTCCAAGAACAAGCGTTTGAAGCCAGCGAAGGAGTGGATGCAATTGTCTGGCAGGTTGCGGTACCAATCGAAGGCGACTCCTTCCAATGCCCCAATGAATAATCGCGTGAGGATAGCGTCATCATGGGGCAGATGGTCGGTAGTGACCTCAAAGTAAGTGATATATCGACTTGCTGAAGTCTTGCCATCATATGGGTTGATATTGAACGGCTTATATCTTGGCGGAAAGGGAACATCCCTCCATTCAGCAGGATATGGTTGCCGTATTCTGAGGTCTTGAGAGTTTTTTCGGGCGTGGAACATTGCTCGGAGCTCCTGAACCTCTCTTCTTACTTCTCGGGCCTCATCTGTCGCGGTAGGGGCCGTTATCTCGGGAGGATTATTGCCCTGGTTTGGTGTCGCTGAATTTGAATCTACGTTGATTGGGGGACCCGCGCTTGTCTGGCCAGGTGTCACTCCCTACAGAGTTGGAAGTGCCGCTTTGATCTCGTCTACAGACTTGACCAAGGCATGCAATATGGCCTCCAACGTGTCAATGCGCTGGCGATCGCTGGAACCGCCTTGATTGCTATCTGTCATGAATACCGTCCTCACATGAGGAGTGACGGAGGGAGTGGTGGAGGATGTACCCTCCGAGTCGTACCCATGCATCGAGAAATCATCTGGATATATGGGGATGTTCTCTTCAGGTTCGGACTCGGAAGGAACACTACCCCCAGCTTCGGAGCTTGCTTCGCCTAGAGAATCATGGATGTCCTCGGGGACGTCAGCATCTGTTGTACCCGATGGGAGGGTTGTTTCTCGGGGTTCGTCTCCTTGAAACATTGGATTATTATGGACGTTCGGAGGAGTACTACCCCCAGCTCCTACGACCCCCAGGGTCGGGGACGATGAGCCTCCTGTTGCAGCAGATTTTGTCTTCGAACGGGTGTGTTGGTATACTCCGGTGGAGGGTAACCGTTTAGCCGACAACTTCTTAGCTGTAGTGGCTGATATCTTTGGATTGGAGATGCTTGTCTTCTTCCCTCTCCCCTCGGCGGGGACCTTCTGAGCAGAGTTGCAGGAGACAACAGGAGGTGCCTCATCTTCTGAGTTCGGGTGCTGTAGTCTGTGGAAGACGGACGGACGATCTTCCGTCACTGCCGCGTTGTTGCAGCAACAGTTGACGATGATCTGGGTGCAGTGACGTCCATATGGGGATTCTTTGCACGCCGAGGCCCCTTCTCTTTCCTTGCGTTTGTGGAGGATCGCCTCACGCGGGTCAGAGGAACCACTCTGTCCGTTCGCCGTCGGGGATTGGACTTGAGCGGTTCTGTACAACTTCCCATCAGAGGCTCGCATGATAATCAGTGGGACGCCCTGATAGTCAGAGGTTGGGGCAGCTGTCTGGGCTTGATGAGCCCGCGCTGCCCTAGACTTCTTCTTTCTAGCACTTGTGGGTGCATAATAGGAAGAGTCCAAGTTGAGCATCACAGAGTCTGGCTTATCATCCAGAGAGTCATCAGGGTTCGGACCGTACGAGAGACAGTCGAAAACTGATCGAGAGGAGCATGGAGCAGATGCTATGCGGCTGGGAGCGAAAACCGTGCAGGCTGTCTGCATGCAGTTGTCTCCTGTCATCGGACGAATTCTTATGCGGCTAGGGGTCACGACCGTACAGGCTGGCCGTATGGGTTTTCTGCAAACGATTGACTTTACTGGCCGCATGAGTCTCATCCATGCTGTCAGGAACTGTAGTCGCATAAGTTATGCGGGTGACAGAAGTAGCCGCATGAGTTTTCTTCATGCGGTTGGCGGATGTAGCCGCATGGGCTTTCTCCTTACGGTTGGCGGATGTAGCCGCATGGGCTTTCTCCTTGCGGCTAATACTCTTCTGCGGTTCGGTCCGCGTAGAGTCCCTCTTTGTCCCTGCGAGTCCAGCATCATAATGTTTTCTTCTGTCGGACTTGGGGACAGCAGAGTTGTCTACGATCTGAAGTGGGACCGCAGGAGAATTCTTCTCGCCGTTTTGAGCAACAGAGGGCATCCCATCGAGGGCTTGAGGAGGAGCAAATGACTTCGGTCTCCATTCTTTGCGAGCCTTCATGGTACGGGTGCGCTTCTGGATCGGGCCAGCACTGCCTTCAGAGAGCATCTCTTCGAACGCCTGTTGGTCGAAGCGGACGACCATCTTCTTTTGTGTAGAGCCAAGTTTGGCTGCATCTGATTGCGTCACCAACTCCTCAGCCGTGGAGAAGTTAGTCCCCAGCAGAGTCGCCATCGTGTTTGCCATTGATTGTAAAAGAACAGAACAATTATCGGAGGACTGAACTTAGACTCACAATACAAACTCGCTCGTACAAAGAAAGCCTAGGGACGAAAATCTAGGTACAGCAGACTAAGTACGATTGTTTATTTTTGATTCTGGGGGGTGACGATAGAGGCTCGGGAAAGCGACGGCCGCTCTGCCTTACTCCTTGGACGATCAGTATGCAGTCTTGGCTCGGGGAAGATCTGCTCGATGTTGATGAAGAAACGCTCTTCTTACTCTCCTCGGATTGCTCTCCTGGCTTCTCTCTCTCTCTGTGATTATCAAGAAGGAAGGGGGAGCTCTCTCTGTATAGATCTCTCTCTTCTTATTTCTTTTGGTGCCGACCTCTCTCTCTCTTCTTCTTTTTTTTTCACAAGAAAATGATGCTGGCTATTTATAAGTGTGGGAGGGTGATCATTAGGGTTTGCTAATGATTATCTGTTTGGAATGTCGGCGCTCCTTCATTCTATCTGAACCCTTGATCCTGATTATAGTGAATCTCGGCCATTAATGCGGATAGCATCGTATCTCATGAGCAATTAATGCTAGCTGCTTTAAATCCTCGTAATTGATTATGCTAATGTCTGATTGCTCGCCACGTGTCCCATTAGCTTGATGATAAATGATATGTCCTGATCTCAGTAATTATGATGATGATGTCAAATATATTTGTTAAGATTTGGTTAAATCTCTTATTGATCCCATGCCACGTGTCTTAATTGTGAGTCCTGTCAGAGCCGCATAGGATTGACTATCCTCGAACCACAGAGAGATACTCTTCCTGAGCCGCATGAGACAATGCCTCATCGAGCCGCAGGGGACGAACCTTCCGTGAGCCGCATATGCATAGTCTTTGCGAGCCGCATGAGCTAGCATTGTATTGAGTCGCAGGGATTGAGCTCTCGGTGGGCCGCATATGGCTGATTTCTGCTAACCATATAGAGTGACTTCTTCGTGAGCCGCATGGAGCTATTTTCCATTTAAGCCGCATGAAAGTTGCCACGTGGCAACCTAGGATTTCTGACGGTTCGGGTCAGAGATCTTCTTCCTTTTCCGAAAAGTCTGTCATTATGGCAGAGCCATTATGACACTTTATGTCAGAGCAGTCACAGTCGCCAAGTCGTGTCAGAGCATTAAATGAGGCCACCCCCAAACGACCAGCTGTAGGGAAGGATCACACATGGCATCCATCGAGCCGCATATGCCTTGCTGAACCGTATACGCTCCCGAGCCGCATGCGATTGAGTCTTCTTTGAACCGCATAGGGCCGCTCCTGTGTGAGCCGCATAAGCTTCTTACTCCGAGCCGCATGGATCATTATTCTAATATTTTCCATGCTTCTACACTAGTTTAGCTTGATATAACTTGATTTGACCTAGATTGACTTGACAGGACTTAGTGTGACTCAGTGAGACCTAGTTTGACCTAGATTTTATATCATTTATTATAAATCATTCTTAACTTGTTAAACCTAAATTAACATAAAATATCTCATCTTTAGGTTTCTGATTACCACTCTGAGCATTGATATACCCTACAGCTCAGGACAGCAGGCGAGTACATTCACTGATAGTTTTTATTGTCTTGATATCTGCTATATCCGATTCAGTTGTAGTGTCTTACTTGATTCCTAACACGATGGTTCACGGATTAGTATATGTCAGATCCTGTCATGAGATGTTGTTCCCGGGTTACTTGGTATATTGGTATATGACTCGACTTGTTACTTGTACTTGTATAGACATGGACTTGGGAGTAGGCTGATCACCTGCTTTTGAATCCCGTGTCATGACGTGTTATGTTCGGATCCTTTATACTATTCGGGGATAGGGAGTTATTAGTGGTTGTGTGATCAAAATTCCCATATTGTTCTATTGTACACATTGTTCATAGCTATACCCTCGCCTCACGACGGGTAAAGCCTTACCCTACATCGTTCATAGCTTTCCATGGTGACCGGCCTTACCGCTCTATTGTACACATTGTTCATAGCCGGTCGGATGGAAAGCCTGATCATGTTTCCCAAGCCGATCACATAATGCTCTAATAATTCAAGGCACATTTTATATTTACTTATCTTACCATATATCATGTTCTGTTCTACATTCAGTACTTTCTCACCATGCTATGATATTTAGTGACTCACATGTTCTACATGCCTTTATGTTATACCTTGATTGGAGACTAAGTTCTGCTCGGGAGAAGGGTTACAACCCCGGTCCTTGTTTGGTTTAAGGGTTGTAACTCAGCTTCCGAACGGTTCCCAAGTCTTCATATATCTTTGTCTTGCAGTTCATTATACTGTCTCTTATAGAATTTGTCAATTCATATGGAACTGCAGTTAGTGCTTGTACTTACTCATTTTCCTGACAGGATACCGTTATGATATATTACAGATAATTCTGAGGCAGATTGCCCGACCTATTATGGGGTCGAGTCTGATGGAGTAGACCTGGACCATGGCTTGTTAATAGAGCCACTAGACTTTGCTCACCCTAAGTAGAGTAGCTTAGTTAGGGTTGCCTGACCTGTGAGCTAGCTAGTACTTTTCAGACAGTAGTATTTCATATTATATTCTGTGACTCTGTGGTGTTATGTATAGCTTTGGGCTTGTGTGGATCTCGAACTTATTTCCTGCTTTCATCTATCATATTTCCTTCATGCTATCTATCCTAGTTTGCTTTGTGATTGAGACTGTATTGCTATGTCACCACCATTCGGAGTGTATATACTGTACAGGTACATTTATCTGTTTAGTTGTAGTATTTATAGATGACCTAGACAGCGTTCTACCGCCGATGCTGCGGCGTAGGCTGGACGTAACCACGTACTCGTGCCCCTAATCAGGGTACGGGTCATGACACATAGGGATGCGTGGGGCGCATCCTTACGAGGCGCTTGGTACTGATGGGCGCGTCTGTATGATACGCGAGATCTGACCGGCGCATCTGTTGCATGGCGTATCCTCATTGGTCCGACTATTGGGTTTCTAATGTTTTGATTGTGCATGTTGACTGGGCTGATTTCAAAGGGATAGGTTCATCACCATGAATGTAAATTCATTGTACGAAATTCGGAGAGCCCGCCACTTGGTGCTTGGGTTTGATTTGCCCGGCCTATAAATAGCATCAAGGAGAGAGTTTGTTTTTCGTTCTCTCATATCTTCCCGAATGGAGATAAACTTCTTCGCTCGAGTACATTCCGTTGATACGACACTCCCGAGGGTAAAGATGCGTCGAGTTGTCTTTATACACACTCGTGAAGGTGACTGTTACATCCAAAAGTCGAGATCGTGGGGTCCCGATGCAGGCCGAAGGTGCCTGTTGTATCTAAAGACTGGGATGTTCGAGTCCCGTCTTCGTTATACTGGAAGAGCCCCAGATCGAAATTATGGTGCTCTTCTCTTCCTTGGGCTTTGGAGAGCTCTTCCTCCAGCTAGAGTGAGGTTGATCGCCCGCTCTTGTTATGCTCAATAACTATTTCATTAGCCGAAGCACTTGATCGGGTCGAAGTAGGGCGCATATGCCAGACTGAGACGCTGAAGAGATGCGGTTGATTGAGACGCCGAAGAGATGCGCCTAGCTGAGACGCTGAAGAGATGCGCCTGACTGAGACGCCGAAGAGATGTGCCTGACTACGCGCCTGGATGAAGCGTAGCTTTAGGCTTTTTATTTCTTCTTCGTAAGGAGAGTCTTC
Organism: Iris pallida; assembly: GCA_029216955.1. Classification (NCBI taxonomy): domain Eukaryota; kingdom Viridiplantae; phylum Streptophyta; class Magnoliopsida; order Asparagales; family Iridaceae; genus Iris; species Iris pallida. The sequence continues at coordinate 1,825,205 of JANAVB010031818.1, forward strand.
TATATAAAAGTGTCTTCTTGTAACAGACTTTTATGAAATAAAAAGTCCATTTATGCTGCTACTTTTTTACTATTTTATGATATTCTCGACGCATGTTGACTTGGGTAGTTGATGCGCCTGAAATTTTCATGCTTCTATAAGACCCCCGTCAAAGTTTCTGAAACTTTCTGAAGTTTTGGAATACTTGGAATAAGAAGCATGGTAGTATCTTCAATGGGGCGCATGACTGTTCGGGGCGCATGATTGCTCTACGCATATGTTGATGAGGCACACACTCCTCTCAGTTTTAAATATAAATGATAACGCTTTGGAATAAACGAAAAGATTAATGATGATCTTTTGGATATTTGCCGTTATCATTTTGCAGAACTCCAAGCGGCGGCTGACGTCACGCTTTCATCGGTTCACGCGTATGACCAAGCCTATAAATAGGCGTCTGGTGGAGAGAGAGAGTCCTTCCTCTCTTTGCTTCCTTCTTTTTCAGAGTTCTTCTTTCAAAAAACCCTAACTTCTTTTAAGAGATGGCTTCCAAAACTCCTCGCGGTGGTGCTGGCCAAGGACGAAGCAAAGAAAAAGTGCCTGTGGCGGTCGACGTTGATGATGTCCCCAGGACGCCCATCGACGTTCGGCCGGCGATGATTGGTAGGTTTCGTCATTCTTTGTCGTACCTTTCTGTACTTGCATAAAGAATTTTTTAGAACTCACATACGCCGATGCGCATGGACCTCGAGTCCTGATGATGTGCTGAAGCTTCTCGCTGATGTGCAGCAACTTCGAGTCCTGATGATGCGCTGAAGCTTCTTAATGATGTGCATGGACTTCGAGTCCTGATGATGCGCTGAAGCTTCTTGCTGATGCGCATGGACTTCGAGTCCTGATGATGCGCTGAAGCTTCTTGCTGATGCGCATGGACTTCGAGTCCTGATGATGCGCTGAAGCTTCTTTTCAGATGCGCCTGAGCCTTAGTTCAGTGTATGCGCTTCTGATGAGAACGCAGCTCAGATATTTTGTCATTTTAATATATCTGAGTCTTTGTCATCTTTCTCTGACCGCCAGTTTCGATAACCGTCCCGCTCTTGAACGAAGTGATTCTAGACACTGCTCTCTGTCAGATGGGGGTTGAATATAACGAGGAGGTGATAAATCATGTTCGAGCTGCCATCATGCTGGATCAGCCTCCCGAGAGAATGACCCAAATCTGGAAACAACACTATACGTTCCTCTAACGGATGATGGAGCATGGCAGTTTGAAATCTGCCGTTTCTGATAATGTGACTTTCTTGAAGCCTGAGTTCCTGTTTGGGGATCGCCTCACTTCTACTGAAGCGAAGGTGTTGAGGATCAAGGAAGATTGGTTCTTCATAGCCAAAGAGGTGCATATGTCCATTAAGCAGCTCGAGCGTCAATGGCCTTTGACAGCTTTTTGTCGTCTTGCTTCCAAGAGGAGGATGACATGGGAGCTAACCCCGTCTCAGGGGGAAGCGGTGGCGGGCACCATCAAAATCGATGCTACCTTGAACCAGAGGGATAATTTGGCCGCCACGCAGGCTGGGCCTTCTTTCACCTGGCGAACTCTGCATCCTGGGATATTTATAGTGACGTCCCTACCGACACTTTTGCCTTTGGTGCTTCAAATTTCGTAAATCGTATGCTGTCATCGAAGCGGTCATACCCGAAAGGTGAATTTTGGGTAGAGGGTTGGTGTCATTATGTATCCAAGTGGGACAGGCTGACACTCTGGGTTCTGACGAAGTTTCCTGACTGCCACTATCCGTGCCATGCAGGCGGGCATCGACATCAACAGGAATATGTTCTTTGCGCTCCTGGAGATGTTTAATACCCAGACCGGGACCTTCTTCACTCTGGTGGGGGAGCTAGGTCTTGCACTTCGTGAAATATATGAGGTGTCGAGGCTTCCTTGGGGATCAGAACCCTATGAGGAGTACTTCCAGACTAACGAGGAGTTCCAAGTCCTGGGGGACAAAGAAGAGGAGATGATGGATGTCTTCAAAGAAGGGGCGAGTCATCACTATTATATGCAGAAGAAGGATAAGGGCGGGGCGCAGCCCCATGTGACTGCTTGGAGGGATTATGTTTTTGAGCAAGACAAGGAGGATCCCTCTCGGTTCACGACTCTGCCAGCTCTCTCCAGTACTAAAGTGCTCTCCAAAATGAGCAGACTACATAAGAAGAGTCCTCGCAAAAACGAGGACCGGAAGTCAGATGAGCGTTCCTACAGCTATTTCTGGCACCGTACCCATCGGATGTCGTCCAAAGCAGTGTTGGCTGCTTATCTGATGATTTGGCTCCGGGATTACGTCATTACGGGCGGGTTAGGCTCTGTGGAGAGGGTGACCCGGAACCTCATCCTGCCAGCTGTGAAGTTAGTTTTTGGGCACCGTCTGGCTCTACTCCCCGCGATGGTGTATAACCTGCTGCGAGGTTTACGAGAATTCGCGGATAATGTCGTTCATGGACGAGGTAAGAATGACAACTTTTCCCGTACCGAACTGCCATTTTATTATCTGATGGGGTGGTTGATTTTGCACCATCCCAACGTGATGAGTCTGGGCCAGAAAGAAGATCACGTGGCCGGAGATGCATTCCTCTGCCGCTTCTACCAGTGGAAATGGCTGCATACTGGTGTTCCTGTTTGTAGAAAAGTTTTATTCTACCTTCAGGGATGGGAGATCACCAAAGTTGGTCCCATCTTTACAGGCTTCGAGGCTAACGAAGATTTAGCGGATTCGGGTGAAGACGCAATAACTCTGCCTCCGTGGGGATTCCGTTGGTTGCAAAGCATCCGGCCGTCCCATTTGGTGTACCGGAATAGGAATAGGTGTTATCTGGAGCCGTATTTGTCGAGCCGATTTGCACGTCAGTTTGGTTACATCCAGCTAATATTAAGGAACCCCAGTAATAGTCTGGGGTTTGTCGGGAGTTTACTGGATGGAGCTCGGGGTTGGCAATATTACAATGCCGGATGCACTGGAGTTCGTTTTACTACGCCAGTTCACAACCCTCGGTCGCAGATCTTGTATTCGGCTGTTAAGCTGTATTGCGCCATGAATATTGTGTCCTCTGAATATGACAAGGAGACTAGTTTCATCGTTGGCACTCAGCTAGAGGCAACAAAAAATATGCTGGCGGTGGCCCGGTCATATTGTCCACCAGAGGTTGCAGGTTATCGGGCTGCTGCTGCAGCATCAACAGGGGGTACTCAGGAAGAGCCCCCAACTGGAAAGAGGCGGGCTGACGCGGAGGCCGGTTCGTCTGCGCCGAAGAGGCCGAGGAAGGCGACGACTCCGAAGGTGGAAGCTTCGGGAGTGCCACCTATAGTACCAATAGAATCAGCTCCCGCAGAGGTAAAGACGTCCCACATAGTCTGGTTTATTCTTTGATTTCTGTGACTTATGTCCTCCTTTTTTATAGAAGGTGCCGAAGAAGAAATCCCGGGTTTCAAAACCGAGTATTAGTAGACCGAAGGAGGTGGCGAGCTCTTCCGACGAGCGCATTCCTCCGATTACAGCATCTCCCAGGGAGGGGAGCGCTGATGATGTCACTTTTGTGGAGATTTCGGTATCTCCATATTATGTTGGAAGAGAAACTGAAGATGTACTAGCGCCTCAGGTTGCTGAGGTCTCTCGGTCGGTCCATCAGGAGGGCGGCATGGAGCCTCGACCGAAAGTAGAACCGACTGTTAAGGGGGTGCCTGAAAGCGTCGGGGCCCCAAAGAAAGTTATAGAAAAAGTCCTTCCAGACGAGGAGGAAGTATGGAGCTAGTCTTCTTCTAACGATGGCTCGCAGGAAGATGTTGATCCAGCTTCCAGAGAGATCGCGTTTAGCGGAGACATCTCCGAGAAGAATTTGTCGGTCGAGCTTCTTTCCGGTTGTGGTACCGAGGCGTTGGTCGTACACGAGGCCTCGTGGCCAAGCCCTACCCCTGCCCCGAAAGTGGGGGTTGATACGTAGGGTCAGCGTCACTGCCGAGCCCTACACCCGTCCTTGTTAGGGGAGCTGATGCGGGTGATGATATTCATTTTTCGAGCCTGGCTCCGAGGGAGGTTGAACTATCAGGGGCGGACCTTGTCGCTTCGAACGAAAGGGAGAGCCGTCCTGTCCCGACCGGGGATAATACCATCAACCCGGATGTCGGGGGACCATCCGTCCTTCACTCTAATAAGGGCAAGGGCCCTGTGATGGAGGACACACCTCCTGCTCCCTCAACTTGGGGGACAGTGTTGCGTCCCTCTCTAGCTTCCTCAGCTAGCGACAGAATCCGTACTGCCGATGGGGAAGAACCTACTAACATTGAGGTTCCGGCTCCGCGGCTCGTCGAGGGATCTTCCTCAACCTCCACGATAGCTCCTCCAATGCCTGTTATGACGTCTCAGGTATTGGCAGACGAGGATGAATATGTACAGTTTGCCGTTGAGGCGGTGTATATGATGCTGCAGAAAGGTATATCGACAGTGTTGAATGCGAACGGGAGTTTCGCGACGATAAAAGCTACGGCGCTCCCCTACATTGGTCTGATACGTTTCCACCGGGGCCATGATCATATGGCTGAGATTCTGGAGGCGTCGGTGGCTGAGCTTGACCAGCACCTTTCCGAACTTCAGAGTATTCGACGAAATAACTTTTCTGTCCTGATAGAAGCAGAAAAAGAGAAATTGATAGCTGAAGTTGAGTCGTCTTATCAGGCCACGGTGGCCATCTGGGACCGCGAGGTGGCCGATGCTGAGGCTGCGATGGAGAGACTATCTCGGTCCATGCAGGAGAAGGTGGAGCTGTGGACCTTATTGGATGCTAGTATAGCAGAGGTCACTGCCAAGATTTACCTCCTTGAAGACCAGCGAATCCAACTTTTGCTAGATGCTGAGCGAGCCCAGGCTGAGCACGTAGCATCCAAGGAGAAAGAAGCAGCTTTTACCCGCCATCTTCTTTCTCTGACTTGCCAGCGAAAAGAGTTGGACGCCAAGTACGAGAATTATACTGCTCCTGAGGCTGTGGAGGCGATGCGTCAAGAAGATGAACGTCGAGTCTTGGCGACTGTGGGGACTCGGGCTGAAGACTTGAAGCATCGAATTGAAGAGCTTTCTGCCAATCCTAATGATGCTTAGGAATTGTAGTCTCTTTTTTTTGGCAACTTTGTTGGGGATGTAATCCTTTACTTTTGAATGCAAAATAAAGAATTTTCTGGTGTGTTCATCTTTACTGTCATAAACTAGTAATTTGTGTGGACCTATTATCTTTGGCACACCTTAGTTTTTAGGTACAGATAATAAGTTTGAAAGGACCGACATGTTTGCTCAGAGGTAATATGGACGTGGCAAATATAGGGTTCAAATGACGGAATCTTCCTACTCAGAGGTGTTATAGACGTGGTAGGAGTGACTCTGGGGGATACGCGGAACTACTCAGAGGTAATATGGACATGGAAGCTCTGTGATCGATGTACGGCAATGCAGGGGTTGTCTGTATGGGATGTTTACTCAGAGGTAATGTGGACATGGTAAACATGATAAGTAGCGCAATCCTATGTAGTGTAAGATTCCGCTTTGCTGGGTGTAGAGGAGCAACTCAGAGGTAATGTGGACGTGGTTGTTCTTCTACTAGAGATAGAATGCCACAGAACAACTGGGTTCCAAAAGCATAAGATTTTATGAAATGGAGGTGTATGTGAGCTCTGATGATCAGGTCCACTGATTCTCTTGCTAGGTAGAGATGGAAGTACATATCTAAAAGATATCAATAGTAGTACTTTTTTAGGAACTTGCCGTTGATGGGCATCATTAAAAAGTCCCCGTTTGGTCGGGCGAGGCGGTAAGCACCGTTTGAGTATACCGTCTCTATGATGAAAGGTCCCTCCCACTTGGGCTCGAACTTTTTTGGTGTTTTGTGAGTCAACACCATCGGCCTCCTGACTGCCAGGACCAGGTCGCCTACTTGGAAAGTCCTCTGCTTGACCTTTTCGTTGAAAGCCTGTGATATACGGGCTTGATAGAGTTCAATGCGCTGCTGAGCTAGGAGACATTTTTCGTCAAGTGCCTCCAATTCTTGCAGACGACGATACCGATTGTCCTCTTCTGTCAATTGGTTTGTGATTGCTACACGGAGTGAGGGTATCTGGATCTCGAGAGGCAATACCGCTTCGCTTTCGTAGACTAAGGAGAATGGTGTGTTGTCCGTCGGAGTCCGTACCGTTGTACGGTAGGCCCAAAGGCATCCATCGAGCTTTTCGTGCCAGTCTCATTTGTTGGATGACATGACCTTTTTAAGTAGCCTGACGATAGTCTTGTTAAAAGCCTCGGCTAATCCGTTCGCTGTCGGATTGTAGGCGGTTGATGCCACGTTCTGAATATGACTCTTGTCACAGAATCTATCGAAAATATGGCTGATGAACTGTGGACCATTGTCGTGGATAATCCTATGGGGTATCCCGAAACGGTAGATGACATGATGCTTGATGAAGCTGATCACCCTAGAGCTTTTCACTTCCATTAGTGGAACTTCTTCTGTCCATTTGGAAAAGTAGTCGGTGATGGCTAGAATAAAGCGGTATTCCCTCGATGAAGGAGGGGTGATAGGTCCTACAATGTCCATGCCCCAAGCTTCGAAAGGCCAAGAGGCGACCGTAGGATGTAGTGGTTCTGATGGTGTATGGATAAAGTCGGTGTGAAGTTGGCAAGTATGGCACTTTTTAGCATAGTCGACGGCGTCGGCTGCCATGGTTGGCCAGTAGTAACCCATGTGTCGCAGTCGATCCTGCAACTTAGGCCCAGGTTGATGAGCCCCGCAAGTTCTGTCATGAGCTTCTCGAAGGGCTTCGGCTGCTTCTTCATTGGATAGACATCGAAGAAGAAGTCCATCATAGGAACGTCGGTACAGCGTTTTAGTAGCTGTATCATAATAAAATGGAAGGGAACGCCTTCTGACCGAGATAGCTTATTTCGGGTCTTCTGGGAGAATTCCATAGACAGCGAAGTCGATGAACGGGAACCTCCAGTCTCGGACATTAACACCGACAGTTGTCGTCATGGCATGGGCCATTTGTGTGCATAGGTTGTTTTTAGGACAAACCAAGTCTCGACCAACTACCGTGACGTAGTATTGAGTCTCGAGAGGTGCTGCTAATGAAGCTGCGAGGCCAGCCAGAGCGTCAGTCTCCAGGTTTTGTAGCCGAGGTACGTGTTCTATGAAGAACTTGGTGAAGGTTGAGATGATATTCAATGCAACTTCATGCTAAGGAACTAGATCTTCATGACGAACTTCGTACTGCCCTCGAATTTGATTAACGACGAGTTTTGAGTCACCGTAAGCTTCCAGATGATCCACCCCCAGTTGTTGCGCCAGCTGGAGTCCCATGATGAGAGCGTTGTACTCGGCAACATTGTTGGAGCACGGCTTTGAAAGGGAGTAAGCACGCTGGATGACCAGCTGATCGGAGGAGACTAAGACCACCCCCACTCCGGCGATGATTTGGCCTTTGGGGCTTGTTCTCGAAGCACCATCAAAAAACACCTGCCAGACGGAGTTTTCTTCGATAATGTTTGATTCTTGGACCACATCCGGGATGTCTTCATAGAGTCTGGAGGACTCTGGGATGGGGTACGCGGCTAAAAAGTCGGCTAGAGCTTGGCCCTTAACGGCTTTTTATGGGACGAATACCATGTTATACGGTGTCAACAGGATTGCCCATGTAGCTAGTCGGGAGTTCAATGATCCCGGCTTCGTCATGAGAACCCTGAGTGGATTGACTCGAGAGATGACATGAATTGTCTGGCCCGAAACGTAATGGCGAGTCTTCTGGATGGCGAACACCAAAGCTAAACATTCCTTTTCGACAGGGTTGTACCGGTGTTCCGCCCCGATCATTGTTCTACTAAGGTAGTAGATAGCTTGCTCGTAGCCTGCATCGTTGTTCTGAGCCAACAAAGTGTCGAGGGAATGATCCATGGTGCAGACGTAGAGGAGAAATGGTTTGCTTGCGACGGGTGCCACCAGGACTGGCGGGCTCGTCAGGTAAGCTTTGATATCATCGAAAGCTTTCTGGCATTCTTCTGTCCAGACGTAGAGACTCCCTTCTTCATGAACTGGGTGAAGGGTTGACATTTTTCGAAAAGATTTGCTATAAACCTTCGAATGTATGCAAGAGGCCCTTGCAGGTCTCGAAGTTCTCGGAGGTTCTTCGGAGGGTTCATGTCAAGGATAGCTTTGGTTTTCTCGGGTCAACATGAATGCCTTTCGTCGTGATAATGAAGCCCAAGAACTTTCCGCTAGAAACCCCAAGGAAGGATTTAGCAGAATTCATCTTGAGTTGGTGCGCTCGCATGAGATCGAAGACTGTCTTTAGGTCTTGTAAGTGATCACCTTGGAGATGGCTCTTGACGGCGATATCATCAACATAGCATTCAACTGTTTTGCGTAGATGTTGGCGGAAGATGGTACTCATAGCTCGTTGGTACATAGCACCAGCGTTCTTCAAACCAAAGGGCATCACTGTGTAACAGAAAACCTCCTTCGGAGTCCTGAATGACGTGTGTTTTGCGTCATCGGGGAACATTTTGATCTGGTTGTAGCCCGAGTACCCGTCCATGAAAGACATGTGTTTGAATCCACATGTATTATCGATCATCACGTCAGTGATTGGAAGCGGGAATTCGTCTTTCGGGCAAGCAGTATTGAGATCTCTGAAGTCGATGCAGACTCGTATCTTCCCATTCTTCTTGGTGATAGGGACGATATTGGCCACCTAATCCGGATGTTGTTCTTCACGAATGAACCTGCTGCTCAGGAGTTTGTCCACCTCTTGATCGATAGCGTTCATGATGTCAGGACGAAAACGTCGTTGTTGCTGTTTTATAGGCTTAGCATCAGGTAAGATGTTAAGTCTATGCATCGCGATCTGGGGATCAAGTCCCGGCATGTCTTCGTAGCTCCAGGCAAAGACGTTGATATATTCTTTGGCTAATTGGACTAAAGACTCTCGGTCTCTTCCCTTTAGGATCTTGCTGATGAAGATAGGTTTGGAAGAAGACTCGTCCCCAAGGTTGATCTGCTCGACTTCGTCTTCGGTAGGGAGTTCGCGTAATTCAAAACGAGACTCCCACTGCGCTCCTTGGCGTTGAGCCCAAGGTTCTTCCACAAAAAATTTTGATATTTGGTCATCGCCTTCATCCTTTCGAAATTGTGCAGATGCCATGTTGACTGATAACACCTTCCTAAAGATTGTGCCGATACTGGTATCGGAATCCCAAGTTGATGCTTCAGATCAATGAGAGTGCTCCACTTCTTTCGCTTACGAACTCTCTGGAGTTGCCGACGGCGTGACATAGCCCACCCTCCGTCGAGTACGATGATAGTAGTCCTGCGGCTTTCCCTCGGGTGTTGGGAGTCGGAGGAGAAGATGCCGGCCTTTGCCGTAGTTCAGGCCCTTGTTGCTTTTCAGATCGTAGCCCATCTTTTGGATGAGGTACTTTGCCTTGTCCGTGTACATATAGATTTGTATTATGCCGGTATCTGGTTCTGGCTCGATTGGCAGGAGGTCTTGATGACGCTCGACTTTGCCGAAGATGATAGGTTATTCGTCCTGGTTCTGCGGTAGGACTATAAAACAGACTCCTTGGGACGGGACTACTCGATTTACATGATTGACAGTCGTTATTTGTGTTTATAACGACCGCAGAGCATTATCTAGTGTATATATAGCATTCCAATATGGAAGACTAGAATAATTGAAAGACACTCTATTATTGATAAAACACAAGATTTTGTCTCGTGGGATTACATTGTCAAGAGAAGGTGCATCTATATCAGTAGATATATATTCTCCTAACTCTTCATCTGTGAGCACTGGCGCCGGCTCGGGAGAACTCATCACAGGCTTGACCTTGGACTCTGAGAGGGCTATGTGGGCCTTCTCTTGCAGCTTGAGTGAGGCTGAAGGTTGCGGAGGCTTACCTTTAAGATGCACCTTCAGGGGTGCCTCAACTGCGCCTTCGGTGACCGGTGCCTTCCCCTGTAGTTTTGCCACAAGGGGAGCCGACGTTTGAGGACGTCTTCCCTTGAGCCGTATCTTCAAGGGAGCTTCGGTGGGTGTTCTACTAAGAGAAGTCGGTGCTTTTCCAGGAAACTTGATTGTCATAGGAGGCAGCATTTGAGGCGGTTTTCCTTTGAGTCAAATTTTCAGAGGAGCATTAAGAATCATCTCTGTCTCCATGTCCGTCTCCGCCATCATTTCTGCTTCATCATCAGCATCATTGGCTTCCCCTTCATCGAGCGACTTATATAAGCTAGCATCGATGAAGTAGGCTTCGACCCCTTTGAAGGGGTCAATGTCGGCAAACTCTGTTCGAATGATGTTGTTAGTAGACACATACTTTGTAAAACCCCTAAATTTCTACTATTTTTAAAATTTGGTACTGATTTAAATTTTTGTATTGTACGTCGCATAGTCGTATTGCATGTCGCGCACGAAATTTTATTTTTCGTAGTTGCTCGTCGAGTGCGAATATGTGCGAGCGTACATATTTTAGAAAAACATTTTTTTCTATTTTATTATACGCTTTCAAAATATTATATAATTATTATTCTTGCTATAAAATTCTTTTTGTTTTTAGCTGTTATTAATCATAAATAATATTTTATTGTATACTAGGGAAAGCATAATCATGTATGCATTATTTGCGCATACATATATTTCGTAATTATTTATTAGTCTATTTTAAATAAAAATGTAATTTTCAAGATTTATTAATATTTATATTTTATTATTCAAAATGATATTTAAAAATATTTATTATTTTTGAAATTATTATTATTGGTATTTTAAAAAATATATTTGGAAGTCATTGTGGCCATTTAATTCTTGATTTGATTTTTGGATTATTTAAATAGTTAAATATTTGAAGTTTGATTTATCCCAATTGATTTTAAGCCAAAAAGATTTTAATTAGATTTAAATTGGATCTGTAATTGGATTTGGATTTAAATCGATTTGAATTAAATAGCGAATTATCTATTTTTGGGTTTTAAATAATTCCTATTCCTATCCAATTAGGAATTTTCATATCCTATAAATAGGCAGGTACTCCTCCAATTTTTATCATTCATTATTTCTCCAAAATTTTCCACCACAAAAGTGAGTGCATCGTGTCCATGACCGTGTCCGTGTCCCATCTACTATATGTTTTATTGTACAAATACATTCCTCCACCCCGGGTCCGACAGATCCGAACCCCGTCCCCATCGTGTCGGACACACCCGACACGACTCATCCAAACTCAAAACACTAATCCTAAACCTAACCCTAAACCAAGTCCGACCATCCCCAGCACCACGCTGCCATTACTCGTCCACCGCTCGTGCCCTCCAAAGTCGACCAGCCCCGTACCCTTTTTCTCTGGCCGTCGACCCCGAGCACCGCCCCAAGCCTGCAGCACCCATGCCCGGCCACCCTTGCCGTGGCCGTCACCACAACCCGCCACCATACTCGCCGTCCACCACCACATCCCCACAAGAAACCCCGACCAACGGGGCACCACCACCGCCACCACGGCCAATAGCCGGACCGCCACCACCGCCACCAAGAACAGAAACAGAAAACCAAACCCTAACCCTCACCTGAACCCGTGCCGGTGTCGCGTCCCTCGGGCACTTCTCCGCCGGAGAGCAGACCCCTCGCCGTGCCGACCTCCGCCTTGCCGAGCCCTAGCCCCGTTCTCCGCCACCTCCAGTCGCGCCTACACCCGCCTCCGCCACGTCCGGCCTCGCCGAGCCCCTGTGAGAAACCCACTCCGACCTCTTCCCAATAACCGCCTGGCCTCGCCGGCGACGTCCCGCGCCGGTTGTCACCGCCTCCCCGACTGAACCCCGCTCCCCGCCGACCCTTAGCCTCCGCCCCATCCCTCGCTCCGATCTCTCTCTCTCGTGTCCTCTGACTCTTCCGCCCCCTTTCCTAGCCACCGCGTCCTCGCCACCGCCGGCGAGCCGCGCAGCCACCTAGCGCCCAGCGCCGCGCGCGACTGCCCCCTTCAGCGCCGCCGCGTCCAGTCGAAGCCCAGCGACCGCGACCCCCACCGCTCCTCGACTTTCCTCCGTCGAACTCCTCTTTCCCTCGCGCCTACGCTCGTCTCACTCTCTCTCCTCTCCTTCTTCTTCTCTTCCTCCCCCATTTTTTTTCTCTCCCTTCATCCTCTCTCTCATTCTCTTTCTTGATATTTTGTGGAGCAGCAACTGCTGCATCCTATTCTTTTTATTTTTTTATTATTTACTTTATTTATTATTAATTGTTTTCTTTTTCTCATTGGTTTGTTTTTCTTTATTTGGTGTGTTTTGTTTATTTACTTATTTATTTGTTTGTCTAAAATTTTTCCATCTTTTCTCCTGGTATTACCTATTGCTTAGGAATTATTATCTATTATTACTCATTATTATTATTATTATTATTATTATTATTATTATTATTATTATTATTATTATTATTATTATTATTATTATTTGAATATTATTAAAATTGATATAATATGATTTTGTTATTTGATATTGTTAACAATTGCTTTCTTATTTATTATAGATATCATTCCATAAAAGTATTTATATAATTATTTTTACAAAAGATAGTATTAAGTTTGACTAATATATATGCTGTTACATGTATATTATTTTATCAGTTATTATTTCTTAGTAACAAGCAAATATATATTATATATTATTAAATTTATAAATATTGGCTTCACTAGTATTATTATTATTATTTATTAGTAAATTATATTATTATATCTTATGGTATGATTTTTGACCTAAAAAGATACTCTAGAATTTTCAAGTATTTTTAACTAAGGAAATCTAGTTTCTTTCTAGTTCATATTTTTGCTACTTAGAGCTTTAGACGAAAAACGATTTCTAATCTTGCGAGTACATATTTTATCTAAAATATTTTTCCAAATTTATTATAAAATGTTTTCTAAAGTCATATATATGTTATTTATCTAATTTCCTTCGATTTCTCTCATGTCCGTAACCGATCCTCTTATTCCCATTCTGTCACCAAATTCGTACCACCTTATGTCTACCGTAACTAAATTAACCCTTCTGGACCCAATGGAACCGACCGTGTCACCATCCGTGGTCACCTTGCATAGTTGTTGCACCGAAATTGCAGTTCATGCCACATTGATTATCGCAGCACACCAGGCGCTCTACCAGGCAAGACACCTTGCCATTTGCTGTTTAATTATTTTAGCTCATATTTCATGCATGTTCATTATTTTCTTTATGCAAAATAAACTGTGATACATGGCATAACCTGTTAGAATTTACTGTTCAGTTTCTTGCTATGTATTATTTTCTCACATTAAACCTAGATTTAAGGGACCACCTTTGTGTGTTGCATTCATTGGCCTTGACACGTCGTACCACGAAGTTGTGTGTCGTATGTAGAACACGAAGTGCGTGATTGACTGGCCACCAGTACGTACAAGCCGTGCGATAGGAATAACCGCTAATAGAGGTTGCATGCTAGTTTGACTTAGCGGTTATAGAGGTTAATGTTGTGGATACAACACAGTAGGCATTGGGCGGGGAGGACAATTCCTTAGCGTATGGGCTTCGATGCACTTCCCTTGTGACCCAGACTCTCCGCTGGAGATACGGGGTTGATGACCCATGATTACTGACGACCACTGACGATTCTGCGGAACGTCATGCTCTTACTGATGGGGCCTCTGGTGCCCAAGGGGGACTACGTCGATCCTATTCAGCAAGGGCCCATGCGTAGGAAGGATTGTTCTTAACAACATTTTACTTAGATTGGTTAGGCTACCTTTATCCGTTAGGTACGAGTACTTTTGGTTTGGGTACTTGTATCTGACCGTGGCTTGGAACAATAACTTATCGCGGATTAGTTCGTCACATCTTGTCCTTGTTTGGTTGTAGGTGTGACTTAGTACTTCGATGAGAAGGTATTGAACCTTGTTGGGGTCCGGATACCATATTGGATTCATGGCATGGAAAGATACGTTACTGTAAATTAGTTTACCATCTCCTGTCCTTATTTGGTTGGGGGGGATAGTACGCTCGTTCAGTAGGTGCGTATTGGACCATGTTATAATTTAATTTACTTATTTATTTGAGCAATATTTATTCAGTTTATATGGCATGATATTATGTGTCTTGTTACGTCCCTCTGAGGACCTGGTTATCTCTCCAGGTGTGTGCTATTGTCTTTCGTAGGTGTTCTAGCTCTAGCCGTGATCTTCGCTATTTCTTTTCGGATGATTGCATTTGGATCGTCTTCGCTTTGCTCGCCAAAATCTTCCTTTTGTTATGTATTTCTTTTCATAGTTGGTAGTGGATTTGTCTCCGCCCAACTACATGTTTCAAATGACAGTTTTATAGTTGATTATATGAGATCTTCTATTCATTTATTTTGTGTGGATGAGATTAGTTATGGTTCTACTGCATTTTACAGCTTATGTATCCATACGAGGCCTATGTACTTCGTATGAATACAGCTGGCATGTCTACGTTTCTAGTCCTACATATTTTGGGACTGGAGCGTTACATACTTCATGTATTAGTGGAGTGTAGACGGCACCACCATGTACTCGTACAGCCACGGCCGACCTAGCAGGAGGTTGTAGTTGACGTCGGCGTCTACGACATAGCAAGTCACTTCGGTTCGAAGATTACCGATATGACATTTCAGTCAGATTTTCCCCAGCGGTTCACTTTTGCTAGCATTGAAACTACTGATTGTAGTGTTGGAAGGCGCCAGACGATGCATCGGGATTTCCAATATTGAGAACAGAGTCCTCGGGATGATGCTGAGGGAAGACCCTGGATCAATCTGAATTCGCTTCACCTTGATGGAACCCACATACCCCGTGTAATACAGCGGCCTGTTGTGCTGGTTGTGCTTGAGCAGCATGTCTTGTTGGGTGAAGGTTATGTTGGGGATGACCTCCTCCGCACAATGGCAGTGTGCACATGTTGTTGGGAGATCCTCAGGCTACTTAACCTGACTGATGAAGGAATCAGCATCCTTCAAGGCTTCACAGAGAGCGTTGCGGGTGTCTTTGGAAAGACGAAGAAGCTCGAACAGAGATAAGCGAGCAGGAGTACCGGCAAGTTGCGCCAGTATGTCAAAGTTGTGGGGCTTGGCTAGTCCCAAAGCATTTTCTCTTCGCAAAGGCTTGTCAAAGCGGGCCTCTATGTGCTTCTATTTATTGGCTGCTAGAGGTCTGGATGGACCTCCTTCCTGGGCAGCAGGGGTGGTGCAGGGAGGCACCACCTCGACGGCAGCTTCGTCAGGTTGGGTGTTCTGTTGCGAACACGTTTGTACAGGAAGTGCCTCTTCCGTGGAAGAAGAGACCATGCGACAAGACTTGGTCTTCTTGCCCTTGGTTTTGGGAGCAGAGCGTACCCCCGGTTGAGTAACCTCGGAGATGAGGTCTGGGTGAACCCATACGATCTCTCCCCGAGATATGGTGAGTGGGATGAGTCCACTCATGTTGTCACGGGTAGGAGGTAGGTTGACCACCTCCATTTTCGCCTTTGGGATGGGGACGAGACCATCTTGTGCTGTGGTTGGCGACAAGGTACCGAATTAGAGCGACACCAGGTTGTCTGAGGCTGTCTTCTCCTCGTAATCAACGGAGATGACATTCGTATTGATCTTGCGCTGGATGTAATTCTTGAGGACGTAGCAGTCCTGAGTTGGATGTCTAACAAATTGATGGTAGTAACAGTACCTCGGGTTGTCAACTCTTCCAACCTCGTCGGGACGCTTCGGGTCTGGCAATTTAATCTTATCACCCTGCTTCAACATCTCGAAGAGTTGTAAGGTGTCTTCATCATTGAAAGAGTAGACCTCCTTTGGCCTCGGTGAAAGCGGAGGCTTCTGAGTAGGTGCTTGTACACTTTTAGAAGCATTAACAGTCAATGCCTGCTTCCCCTTCGTCTCACGTCCAAGGTTGCTGGTAGCAGGCCATTTCCCTTATCTTCAAAGGCAGGAAAACTGACTCCCAGAAGGCGAGCATTGTATGCCTTTTTTTTAGCTGCTTCGGCCTCAATAATCAATGAGCTCCAGTCGGGAGGAGGAGTGGAGTTGAGCCAGAGCTTAACCGCAGGCAGCATGTTCATGCTGCAGGAGGAGAGGAGTGTATGTTCTGGCATACCTGGGGACAGTCTCAAGCAGGCTTGTCGAAATCGTTCGATGAATGCTCGAACAGTCTCTTTTTTCGTCTGACGAACCTCTATAAGGGACACCATCGTCATGTCTTTCCCTTCTTCGTAGAAATGATCGAGGAAGAGGCATGTCAGGTCATCAAAGGAGGATATGGAATTGTCAGGGAGACTGCAGTACCAGTCATAAGCCACTCCTTTCAATGCCCCGACAAATAGGCTGGTGAGTAGCACGTCTTCCTTCGGGAGATGTCCCGTTTGGGACTAGAAGTACGTCAGATAACGGCATCGAGAGTCCTTTCCGTCGTATGGTGTCAACGTTTATGGTTTATACTTGGGAGGATAGACCACTTTGTTCCATTCGAAGGGGTATGGTTGTGGGATTCCCATCTTCTGGCTCTCCTCCTGTCTGTTTTTTGACTCGAAGCACTCACGCAAGTCCCTGATCATCTCAACCACGTCTTTCGTGGAGCTGGGAGTCGAAGAAGGTGGAACAGTCTGGAGTTGTATATTCGAAGGTTCCGATACCCGAGGTGCTTTGCGGCAATCGGTATTCAAGGATGGCCGTTGAAGGGGCGCACTTGATTCCCCGTTAGCTCCTGGGTCAGGATTGGTGGAAGGTGCTCTGGCCAAAGCTGACCGTATCTCGAACACTGCTTGAGTCAGTGTTTGCATGGAGGCAGAGAGGGTTTTGAGTCCCCCCTCCAAAGTATCCATGCGCTGAACGAGGTCTGCTAGCGGAGCATCTGACTCCGTATCACCACCTCCCGTCATGTATACTGTCATGACGTGACTGGAAGTGGATGGATCGGTTGAAGCTTCGCTTTCAGCCTCGCTCTCTTGTAGAAGAGTCACTTCTCCTGGAGTTTCGTCTTGGCTACCCCCAGCTATGTTCTGGAGGATATCTTCGTCTTCGGGATGAAGATCAACAAGGGCTTGACTACCCCCAGCTATTGCTTCCTCTGAAATCTTCTTTCTCCCCTGGGTGCCTTCAAACACTCCTGAGGATGGGACAGTCATCTTGGTCTTCCTCGGCTGGCTCTTGGATGAGGACGAGGTCGAAGAGTTGCTAGTCACTTTTCGGATTGATGAGGAGTTATAGAGACTACGTTGCAAGAAGCAACCTGTAGTTCCGGCTCTTCTTCAATCGACACCTTCTTTCTGAGGTGACGCCAGAGGGGTATTGACGACTGCAGTCGCTGGAACACAGACTGCCTTTATGGTAGGATTGCTGTTTTCAACAACAGTTGATAGTGACCACAGCGTAGGTATGCCCTGTGAGGGGGATATTGTGCATGTCGATCGGCTCTCCTGATCGGCGTTTGTGAATGATCACATTACACAAATCTTTAGAGAAGAGTGCCACCTTTACACCCCCATCAGGCGCATGGCAAGGCCAAGCGCCGGGGTGATCAAGTGAATGCTGCACCCCCTGATCCAGCGCATAAGATGCACCTAGATCAGTAGTGGGGGAACAACATTTATAGTGACTTGAACCAGCCTCAAACGCACAACCAATGTAGGTGCGGGGGTTCAAGACCACAGAATTTTCCTTGCACGACTTGGTTGCGAACGCAGCAGATGCGCCCAAGTGAGACAAGGACTTTGAGGGTCGGCTCGTTTTTGGCGCAGGAGCACCCGAGTCAACTTTGTACAGCTTACCATCAGCAGCGTACATGATTGTGAGCGCATGCTTCTGGTTTTCCGTTGGCATAGCACATTTGAGGCGCATGGCCCGTGCCTCCTTGGACTTCTTCGTACCAGCCCGCTGGGGTGCATAGTACTCAGCATCTAAATTATTCGCACCATGACAGAGAGTGAGTCTGTCAAAGACAGAAGCCTTCCGAGGTGCATCAGAGTTAATGCGTAGGGCGTTAGATGCGCCCCTGCTCCGTCGACGTATCTTTCTTGACTGAGAAGGAGATGGTTGGGGAATGTGGGCAGTCCCACGTTTCTCCGATAGATGTGATGCACCCGTGGGCTCATCCTGGCTGCTGAGGACGTCAGCGGAAAGGGTAGGCTACATCGGCGTATCCCCTTCCGTAATGGTGCCAGGGGCCTCGACCTTGGGCACCCAGGCTTGGCGAGTCTTCTTCGGCTTCGACAGCAGCTTCGAAGGACTTGTGCTGCCTTCAGAGATGAACTCCTCATACGCCTGTTGATTGAGGCGTACGACTAGTGTCTTGTAGGAGGAGCCCACCTTCACGTTTTCAGATTGTGATACAACTTTCTTATCGGAGGAGAAAGAGGTCCCCAGCAGAGTCGCCAGCTTGTTTGCCATTAAAATCTTTGAGTTGGAATTTCAATTACAAATAGAACAGTGTTATAATGTAGGACTTAGATGTAGTCCTAGGAGTACACTTTTATTTTTATCTGGGTCCTGTGTCGATGGAGCGAGTGGTAATGCATTGACTCCGTTGACGATCTGACGACGATTTTAGGTTCTCTGAAGGTCTAGGTTTCTATGGATACCGGAGCTTGTGGAGGGGAAGAAGACGTTGAGTGTCTCTTCCGATCCCAGTGAGTAGACGTGCGTCTCTGTAACTCTGATGATCTTGTTATGTTTGTCTCTGTCTGTGTGTGTGTCTCTGGAAGAAGGAAATGATCCCTCTATTTATAAGCAGCAGGTTGAGCTGTTCATGTGCACATATGTCGGATGCGCCTGGTCGTGGGAACGCCATGTGGCTGATGCTGGCAGGGACACATGGTTGATGCGCCCTGATTTTGGGATTGAATCCTTCCTGTTGTGCTTGTGGTGCTGCGGAAGAGCTGACATATGGCGACTGAGAGGATTCTACGGTTGCTGAGATCTTGGGTGGTTGGCACCCCTTCGTGGACTGAACTGAGTCGAAGGACACGTGACATATGTCCGTGGCTCAAAGATCTTGAACTTGGTGGAGAGGGATCTAATGAGCTGTGCCTGGAATCCGACACATGAGGAGATTTAGCTCGTAATCTTTAGGAATCACGAACCAGTCTGGGCACATGGCTTTTGAGGCACATGTTTTGGTCACATGGCTGGAGAGGCACATGCAGCAACTTGACTTCTGTGATAAGAAGTAAGTCAGAGGCGCATGGCTTTTGAGGTGCATGCAAATCTTCGGACGCATGGCTGCGGAGGCGCATGCGAGTGGTTGGTCGGCCACGTGGCTTGTAACCGACAGAGGAGAGTAATGATGACGCTGACGTCAGCGGCGCTTTATTTACTGCAAAAGCTGCTGCCGCTCTGTCATCGAGGCATGGCTGCTGTCATCTCAGACTTCAGCATTTAATGCTCTTAGATGTGCGATGAGCTTTTGAGTGGGCGCATTGCTCTGTGTTCCACTAGGTGCATAGGGACGCGTAGGGCGCATCCTTACGAGGCACTTGGTACTGATGGGCGCGTCTGTATGATGTACGGGATCTGACCGGCGTATCTGTTGCATGGCGTATCCTCATTGGTCCGACTGTTGGGTTCCCAATGTTTTGATTGTGCATGTTGACTGGGCTGATTTCGAAGGGATAGGTTCATCACCATGAATGCAAATTCATTGCACGAAATTCAGAGAGCCAGCCACTTGGCGCATGGGTTTGATTTGCCCGGCCTATAAATAGCAGTAAGGAGAGAGTTTGTTTCTCGTTCTCTCATGTCTTCCCGAATGGAGATGAACTTCTTCTCTCGAGTACATTCCATTGACAAGATGCTCCCGAGGGTGAAGATGCATCAAGTTGTCTTTGTACACACTCGTAAAGGTGACTGTTAAATCCAAAAGTCGAGATCGCGGGGTCCCGATGCAGGCCGAAGGTGCCTGTTGCATCCAAATATCGGGACGTTCGAGTCCTGTCTTCATTATGCTGGAAGAGCCCCAGATCAAAATTGCGGTGCTCTCCTCTTTCTTGGGCTTTGGAGAGCTCTTCCTCCAGCTAGAGTGGGGTTGATCGCCCGCTCATGTTATGCTCAATAACTGCTTCATTAGCCGAAGCACTTGATCGGGTCGAAGTAGGGCGCATATGCCAGACTGAGACGCTGAAGAGATGCGCTTGATTAAGACGCCGAAGAGATGCGCCTAGCTGAGACGCTGAAGAGATGCGCCTGACTGAGACGCCGAAGAGATGCGCCTGACTGAGACGCGCATGGATGAAGCATAGCTTTAGGCTTTTTGATTTCTTCTTCGTAAAGAGAGTCTTCTATGTAAAAAGAGTCTTCTTCTAACAGACTTTTATGAAATAAAAAGCCCATTTATGCTGCTACTTTTTACTGTTGTATGATATTTTTGGCACATGTTGACTTGGGTAGTTGATGCGCTATATATATATATTTTTTTTTTTACTTGGGTAGTTGATGCGCTATATATATATATATATATATATATATATATATATATATATATATATATATATATATATATATATACATATATTTATATTTTTTTTTCATACTTACACTACAGTGAATTTAACATTCATGTGTATAAAATAATTTATACCATAGCTATTTAAGAAAATATATTTATAACTATATAAAACTAAATCCATACGTAATTCTATATATATATATATATATATATATATATATATATAATATAATATATATATATATATATATATATATATATTAGAACATATTCTCATGTATTTCTATATACACATATCTAGGATGACATTTATACACATGTACAAGTAATAAATATATTTAGTATAAAATCCTAGAAATCTAGAAATAATCACAAGAAGAAGATTCCCCATATTATAAAATAAAATACTAATTTAATATCAATAACACATTTTTCATATATGTAACAGTCGCATCGTAACATATTTGTTATCCCATTTAAAATACAAAATTTACATAAAGAGCACCTACATGGACGTCTTTCGTCTCACTACTTGCCTACATGGGCTTGGTTAGGTTCAGGTCCAGTCCGGACTAGCTGGGTGCAACCGGGTGTCCTACAAGTTGATAATATGATTAATAAATAATTAAAAATGTCTTTAGAGGTTAAGTCACAATTTGGCCTGGTTTTTCTAGTTAGGACACACTTACGGCTGGGTCTTCCTTGGCATGGCTAATACACTAGTCAAGGCACGCAACTGCACTATCCGTGCCATGATTCCTAATCGTCTGGTACTTCAAAACTCAACCATGGCTAAAGTCATCTACCGTAATAATTAACTAAATAATTATTTATAAAAATTCTAAAAATCACCATTTAAATCAAATAATAATAAAAAATATTTCAAAAAATTTCCAGGAAGAGGAGTTACAAATCTACCCACCTTAAAAATAATTTTGTCCTCAAAATTTTAACTCATAAATATTCCTAAAATTTAAAATAAGTCCACTCTTACCTTGATCTCCTCAAATTTTAATTTCTCAAAAATATTTTATAACCTTCTCTATTTATTTTATAACTCTGAGTACTTGAGAACTTCTACCCACCTTTGGTTACACTACTTCTCAAAACATGGTCACTAAAATCTTATAATCCTCTAACTAGTTGCTAACAATTCTACCAACAGATATCTAGGGCGTATGGCATCTATAATCCCTCATATCTATAAACAGCCAAATATTTAATAGTCAAGTAATATTATACTATAACTCAAGAATTTCTGATAAATTTTAGACAGCACGATCATTCGTCACCCCGGAATAGGAAGGGACGAGAATTAATGGCACGGGAAGGTAAGGAAGAAAAATCGAGAACAAATATAAAATTTCAAGGACGTAGAGAAATTTTTAGGAGAATTTTCAAGGCAGTGTGGATTAAGATTTCTAAGGTTTAGTCATAGTCGCAGGCTCGTACCAGTACAGTTACGTAACCGGTACGATATGATCTGACCTACATGGGCCACCAAAAAAACTTGTCACGGCCCGCTCCCGCTTTTCGGACGCGAGCTCGTGAGCAAGCCAGCTACACATCAAGCGGACTCTAGCCCGACTCAAATATGTAAACTCTGTCAAGTACATGGTAAACTGGCAGATCATGGCAAAACAATTCTATATCTCAAATCCACAATAAATGTACGAAACTTGAATGAACACTATGGGTCGTGATCTGCAGCCCACTAGCATATATGTCCGATAAGACTCCAAAGAATATAATAAGAGTCTCTAAACTAAATCAATAAGCAGGATTAGCTCGTGATAAGGAATGTAAAGCACGAAAGGATAATAAACATAATAATGATACCTGAATCCCGCAAGCGTATCATCACATCCGCCATCCAGAACTACTAGCTAACTCCATGCAATATTACTAAACCTGAAGAGACCATCAGGTCCTCAGGAGACATAGCAAGATACATAAAAATAGGCCTATCTAGCAGTTTAATCATGCAATAAAATATAAACATAGTATAAACAGGGAAAGAGACAGAATCACGACAACTGACTACTGACATGATGACTACCAACAAGTGGCTATAGACAAGTGACTACTGACAGAATAATCATGAACACGGGTACAAGAACTACTACGCATAAATGAACTGCTGGATGAGAACAAGAGAAAACATGTCACGAGATCAATGGATACACAAACCCTCGCCCCTAGTGTGGACTCGCAGGTTTGAAACAACTACTAACCCTCGTCCCTAGTGTGGACTCGCAGGCTAGCATCAAGAATCACCCTCGCCCCTAGTGTGGACTCGCAGGCTAGAATCAAGAATCACCCTCGCCCCTAGTATGGACTCGCAGGTACGGAATAGATAACTACTAACCCTCGTCCTAGTGTGGACTCGCAGGTTAGCTTCACGAAATCAAGGTACAAATAACTACTAACCCTCGCCCCTAGTGTGGACTCGCAGGTTAGCTTCACGATTACAAGGTACAGCAGTTTCGTTATGACTTACTCCTCCTATGATACGATACGAGAGAGAACCAATCGAAGTATAGGTGACGACACGATATGACTCAGTCAAGATACACGGCAGAATAGATCACATATGAACTACAAAACTAACTATGAACAAAGGCTATATATATATACTAGCATGCATGATGTACAAATCATATGTCAATAATCAACTAGTAAAACTGGATAATAATAAGAATATGCATGTAAATAAACTGTAGAGAGAGGCAAGATATCTTGCCTGGAAGTTGCACGCAGATCCAACAAAATATAGTCAACTGCTAAGCCGTAAAGTCCAAATCTCACAACTGTCTCCGAAAGCTGAAATAGACATTGCCAACATTCTCAGAATAGTCAAATTAGCTAGGATTGTCTGTCCTTAAGTCCAATTCTGGACACAGGAGCAAAACGGTCATTTTGGGCCAAAATGATGTCCGCCGTTGGACCCGCTTTGCAACGAAAAGCGTGCCAGAGTTAATGGTCTCTAAAGTTGTTAAACTATATGTCTACGGATTTGTTTTGATGATACGAACCCAACAGTATGTCCAATTTTGGATTTCGGTGGGCCGTGCACAAAATTGCCCGTTGAATCGAATCGTGGGGCCCGCAAAACGGCGATCCTATCAACTGTCTCAGAATCGGACCAAACTTGGCATACTGGACCAAAAAAATGATACGATCCTGATGGCATAAGTTTCGTCTCGATCTGGCGAACGTGCACAAATTAATTAGAAAATTTGCACAGAGGCCGATATGGTGAATTTCGACGGATATGCATCAAATTTGTCGCGCACACGCGACCAATTTAAATTTCGTCAAAGTCCACACGTCCACGAAGCCGATACGCACCTTTTAATGCTTTCGGTTCACGACCACGTTGCCCAGATTGGTGGGACGCACGTCGTACCGGAGGGTTTTTCTAAAAGTTTATTATTTTTGAAAATGGTTTTTGATGATTTTCGAAACCAAATAACTGAATTGATATTTGTTTAAAACAGAAAATAAAAGAAGGGTTTCGATCCTGGTCATGAAGTCTAAAACTTTGTTCAAATATAATTTCTAAACTGGTATTAGATCGATCAGAATCGATCTCCAAATATTGGTACATGGACTGTTATAGGTCCTATTTCGGGACAGAATTTTGATCGACTTTATGTCGATTTCCTGGATCAGTCGCACGATTATATCAAAATATAACTATTAGGGTTTGAAGATGGTTATGTTGGGGTCATACCTGAGCAATCGGCTCGACAAATGGTCGACCGATCGTGGAGGAATCTCCGCACGAAGTCAGCTCTCCCAACCGCCAATACTGCTATTGATGTAGGCGCGGTAACTGTTTCAGGCCGTGCTGGCCGGTCCGATGCCCTGTGCAGCTGTGCAGGTGCAGGGGAGGTCGCCCAAGTGTCAGAGAAGGCTGGGCTAGCATTTGGTTGGGGTAGAGTTAGGGTTTTGTGTATCGAATCCTTCTCTCCCTCTCGGCTCTCTCCATATATATATAAATACTATAATTAATCAATAACCATCTTCATAGGAGACCAATGTGGGGTGACACACTACTTTAACTAACTTTCTAGGGTCTTTACACTAGTGAGGGGTGAGGTTCAACACGGCTAAAACTCAAATAACACAAAAAGTTACAAGTCGTAATTAATCAATAAATAAATCAAATGATCATTGTGTTTTAACAATTTTTGAGATAGACAAAAAGCTTATTTTTACATAAAGTAAAGTACCAAAATGATCCTTGTTAATTATAGAAATTTATTATAATTTTTCTGGAATTTATTAACTAGTACAAGTATTTTATAAAAATCAGTTTTCCTAAGTATACAGAAAATGAGTTTTGGTTTCATATGCCAAACTAGTGGCAAAACTGTAAATTAAATACTATAAAAATTATACTAAATTAGCTAAATTAACATAGTATCTAAATACTATTTTTCCAGAATTTTAACAGTACTTTAAGTATTTTTAGAAAATCAAAAACAGCATTGCACACAATTGAAATTAAATAATTAATTATCTGCGTATTTTGTCCATGTACATAATTTGAACCAAAGTTCAAATACAGGACCCAAGGCCATGAATTAAGTCCAATATGACTTGTACATGCCTTGAATGTGTGAAAACACATTTGGGCCCAAAAACCCATGCTAGGCTTGGACACCAAATGGTTGCAGTAATTTAAATATACTAAAATACAAATTGGTAAAAGTGCAAAATAAATATAAATATTTTAATAAGGTAAAATTATACATAGTGAATATATATACATACATATGTTAAAAGTACATATATATATATATAAGAAAATACTCAATTATAAAGTATATATATATATATACAAATATTATATACATATATATAATAGTATATATATAATAATATATATACATATGAAAATATATACATATATACATATATGTATATAAATACAAATATATATATAAAAATTTACTAAGTATAAAAATATATATACATATATAAAAATACTGCCTATATACAGTATATACATATATATATATACAAATATATGTATAAAATATATATATATATATATATATATATATAAAATAACAGAAAACAGAAAAAGAAAAAGGAAAAGAAAAAGAATTAAACGCAGCAGCAAGGGCTCGAGCTCGGCCCACTGCGCGCGGGGGGGGGGGGGGGGGGTTTAGACTAGGTCGGGCTGGCCAGGGGGTCAGCCCGAGGGTTTTGTTAGGATTAGGTTTAGGTTATAGTTATTTAGGTTAGGTTAATTAACATATATAAAAAAAATAATAAAATCAATCATGTGTCCGGACAGTTAGGGACACAGGATTCTACGTGTCCGTGCTATGCACGACACGCACGAACACTAATTCACGTGTCCAAACACTGGACGAGCGTCCCCGTGTCCTGGCGAACCACGTACGTGGATTTGGGACACGGACGACACAAAATGGGCCCTGGTACTCACGTGTTCGGCTAGTCGGGGGGATTTGAGCGTGCTGGCCGACGGAGGAGGCGTCGGGGCGGTGGCGCTGCGGTCGTCTCGCCGCGGCGCGTCGGATGATGGCGGTTGTGGGCGGTGACGTTCGTCGGTGAGGCTGGACGGGGTAGATGGCCGGAGTTAGGGTTTTAGGGCTTAGGGTTTGGGGAAGAACGGGGCTGCGGTGGCTGTGGTGGGTCGAAGTGGGGATGGTCGAGCTGAGGGGAGTGAGGGGGTTTTAATAGAGGGGTTGAGTCGGTCGGGGGGTGTGCGCTGGCCGGAAGTGGCGGGGTCAGCCCGAGTCGTCGGTCATCGGTCGTCGGGCAGGGAGTGGGTGATCGTGGGGGGGTAGGGTAGGTTAGCAATTAGGCCCCTATAGTTAGGTTATTTACAGAAAGGCCCTAACAGAGTCTAAATGCAAATACAATTTGCATTCCACACTTAAAACAATTTATCTAATTACAAACTGATATATTAACAATTCTAATTATTACAAACTATAATTAAAATAATTTGATAAATTACAAAACGACATTAAAATAATTCTAAAAATTACAAAATGATATTAAAACATTTTAGAAAATTACAAATTGATATTTTAATATATAAAACTCATTTAAAAATCATTTAAAAATTCTAGAAAAATTTTTAAAAATTCTAATAATTATTTTAAGGCTAAAAATGACATTAAAAATTAATAAACACTAATTAAATAAAATTTTGAAAAACAGGGGCTTACAAGTCTTCCCTCCTTGAAAAATTTTGTCCTCGAAATTCACAAGGATTGAAGACCCTACAATATTCTAACATAGCAAGCAATGCAACATATGACTAAGGCTATGATCGAAACTAACCTCAAAGGAATCAAGCGGGAACGGGTGGTTCCCTCGCAGCTGTTGGATCGAACAAGTAAGGATATCTCTCCCTCATGTCCGACTCCCTCTCCCAAGTAGATTCACCTGGAGAGTGACGGCTCCAAGCTACTCGTACTAAGGGTATAACCTTGTTTCTCAGCCTCTTCTCTCTCCTGTCTAATATCTCTACTGGCTGCTCAGAAACTGTAAGGCTCGGTCCGACCTCCAACTCTGAATGATCTAGCACATGACTGGGGTCTGGAACATATCTCCTCAGCTGAGATACGTGAAAGACATTGTAAACTCCTGCTAGGTTGGGTGGAAGTGCAACCCTGTAAGCTACCTCTCCAATCCTGCCAAGTACCTCGAACGGCCCGATGTATCTGGGGCTCAGCTTCCCTCCTCGTCCGAACCGGATCGTCCCTCTAGTCGGTGATATCTTTACTAGCACCATATCACCGTCTGCGAACTCCATCGGTCTGCAACTAGCATCAGCCCAGTGTTTCTGCCTGTCCTGAGCTACTCTGAGCCTGTCTCTGATCATCCCGACTTTCTCTGCTGCATCCGTGATCATCTCTGGCCCAACCATAACTCTGTCTCCAATATCATCCCAAAAGAGCGGTGTACGACATCGTCGTCCATAAAGCGCCTCGAAAGAAGACATACCGATACTGGCTTGGTAGCTGTTGTTGTATGAAAACTCTACCAAGTGCAGATGGCTCTCCCATGATCCTCCGAAGTCCAGCACGCAGGTCCTCAGCATATCCTCCAGTGTCTGTATCGTCCTCTCGGACTGCCCATCTGTCTGCGGGTGGTACGACGTACTGAACTTGAGCCTACTGCCCAACTCCTCCTGTAAGCTCCTCCAGTAGTGGGATGTGAATCTGCTGTCTCTGTCCGACACGATGCTCACTGGCACTCCGTGTAGGCAAACTATCTGCTGCATGTATAGCTCTGCCAACTTTTCAGTGGAAAGCCCCACCTTGAAGGGTGTGAAGTGCGCACACTTCGTCAGCCTGTCCACGATGACCCAAATGGCATCCTTCCCTCCTTGGGAACGAGGAAGCCCTGAGACGAAGTCCATCGTAATATGTTCCCACTTCCACTCGGGAATGGGTAACGGCTGCAACAAACCAGCTGGCCTTTGGCGCTCCGTCTTGACCTGCTGGCAAACTAGGCATCTCGAGATGAAACGTGATACATCCCTCTTCATCCCGTGCCACCAAAGATGTTTCCGCAAGTCACGGTACATTTTGTTAGCACCAGGGTGAATAGAATATCTCGATCGGTACGCCTCCTGCAAGACTGCCTCTACCAGCTCTCCCTTCGACACGCACAATCGGCTGCCATGTCTCAGGGATCCATCCTCTGCTATAGTGAAGTCATCCAGCAATCCAGCTAAAGCCTGGGCTCGAAGTCTGCAAAGGCTCTCATCTGTAGACTGTGCCTCCCTGATCTGCTCCATCAAACCTGACTGAATGTCAAGCGCCATCATCTGTATCACTGATCCTGGCTGAACTAGCTCGATACCGAGCTTCTCCAGATCCTTCTGCAAATACCGATCAATCATCAGGTACCATGCCATCGGATGCCTGCTCAGCGCATCCGCCACCATATTTGCCTTCCCGGAGTGATACTGTAAATCGATGTCGAAGTCTTTCATCAACTCCAACCATCGTCTTTGCCTTATGTTCAGCTCTTTCTGTGTGAACACATACTTCAAGCTTTTGTGGTCAGTAAAGATTTCCACACGCTCTCCGTATAAGTAATGTTTCCATAACTTGAGTACAAAGATCACCGCAGCTAACTCGAGGTCATGGGTAGGATAATTCCGCTCATGAGTCCGCAATTGCCTAGATGCATAAGCAATCACTTTCCCATGCTGCTGTAGGACACATCCTAGCCCCTTTCCAGAAGCATCGCTGTAAATGGTAAAACCTCCAGAACCTGAAGGTAAAGTCAGAACTGGAGCGGTCGTCAGCCTCCTCTTCAGCTCCTCAAATGCTGCCTGGCAGTCCTCTGACCAGATGTACTCTGCGTCCTTCTGCGTCAGCTTCGTCATGGGTTCAGCTATCCTAGCAAAGTCCTGGACGAACTTTCTATAATAGCCTGCTAAACCCAGAAAGCTCCTGATCTCTGAAACTGACGTCGGAGCCTTCCATGTCTCAACTGCAGCAATCTTCCTGGGATCCACCGAGATTCCATCTCCAGTGACTACATGGCCGAGAAACTCCACTCGGTCTAAAAAGAACTCGCACTTCGGCAATTTGGCAAACAATCTCTCATGTCTCAGAATCCCCAAAACTATCCGCAAGTGCTCTGCATGCTCCTCTGGCGTCTTCGAGTATATCAGGATGTCGTCGATAAATACTACGACGAACTTATCCAGATACTGGTGAAATATCTTATTCATTAGATTCATAAAGACAGCTGGCGTATTTGCGAGACCAAATAGCATCACCAGAAACTCGTACTGCCCGTACTTCGTGTTGAACGCCGTCTTCTGGATGTCTGCTGCCCTAACCTTCACCTGGTGGTACCCGGATCTCAAGTCTATCCTGGAAAACACCTTCGCCCCGCTCAACTGGTCGAACAAATCATCTATCCTGGGTAGAGGATATTTGTTCTTGATGGTGATAGCATTCAAGGCCCGGTAGTCAATACACAACCGGACTGTACCATCCTTCTTAGGCACAAAGAGCACTGGCGCTCCCCATGGAGAAGCACTGGATCGAATGAAATCCTTTTTCAACAGGTCATCAATCTGCTCTTTCATCTCTACGGCCTCCTTGGGATTCACTCTATAGCAAGCCCGGGATACTGGTGATGAACCTGGCACTAAATCTATAGTGAACTCCACATCTCTGTCAGGCGAAAGTCCTGGAAGATCCTCTGGAAATACATCCATAAACTCCCTAATGATAGGGTGTGGCAGTGCTACGTCCCCAACTGTCGCACAATAGTTCGGCTCTAGGCTGATCTCCGGCCCTGTCCTCCTGACACTGAATGGTGTTGTGCCTGGGGGACTGAACAAAATACTACCCTCATGACAATCTATAGATGCATGGGCATAGCTCAGCCAGTCCATCTCCAATATGATATCATAACCGGGGAGTGGCATCACAAAGAATCGTCCCCTGAACTCTCTCCCGGCTATAAAAATAGAACATCTATAGATAGTTCTAATAGGCACTGGTCCTCCTCCCATCATCACTCTACTAATCTCCGCAGTAGGTGAAGCTACTAGATGGTGTTTATGCATAAACTCTAATGATAGGAAGCTATGAGATGCACCAGAATCAAACAAACATAGAGCTAGAAAAGTATACAAATAAACATGACCTGTGATGACGTCAGCTAAGTAATCTGGCTCCGAAACCTGCTCCGGCTCCGGCTCGAGAGCTAGACTATAAACCTTCCCCTGAGGTCCCTTCTGCTGCTGCAGATGCTGTCCAAACCTCTGCTGCTGAGTCGGGAGCGGTCCTCTAGGCTTCTCTACTGGGCAGTCCCGAATCTGATGGGTGGCAGACCCACAGACTAAACACTGCTTCAACCTCTTCCTGTAAATGGAGCTGTCGTGCCCTGGTCTTCCGCAGAAAGAACATATAGCTCCCCTCTGCTGCTGCTGCTGATGCCGGGGTCCCGGGGCTCTAACTGGCTGGGTCGGGTGATGTGATGTAGGGGGACGGTAAGTCTGCTGGGGCGGCATCGATGCTCTCTGCTGGAAAGCCTGACGCTTGGACGGTCCCTCATGATGTACAGAAGACGGCCTCTTGCTAGACAGAAGACGCTCTTCGATGCTCCGGGCCAACTCTAGGCTCTGGTAGTAGTCAGTCGTACCGTTTGCCACTATAAGAATGCCAATATCTGGAACTAGACCATGGCAAAACCTACGGGTCATCTCCTCTGGATCTGTAACCAGACTAGGAGCAAAACGGCTCAGGCGACTAAACTCTGCCGCATACTCATCAACAGAACGGTTCCCCTGCTGGATGTTCTGGAATCGTAGCTCCATGGCTACTCTAGCAGTGGTCGAGAAGAATTTCTTCTTGAACTGGGTCTTGAACTGATCCCAAGTGGCTCTCCCTCTCGCAAACAACGGCTCATTCCGGAACCAGACTCCTGCCAAGTCTATCAGCAGAAATCCCGCTGCCTCGACCTAGAGGTCATCCGGCATCCTAACTCCAAGAAGCTTCCTCTCTACCGAGTCTAGCCAGTCATCCGCTACTACTATGCCCTCAGTCCCTGAGAACTCCTTGGGATTCAGACCCATGAAGTCCTTGATCGTCCCCACTCTCTGCCGTGGCTCTACAGGTGGTGGGACCCCGGAACGTCCCTCAGAACGCTCCATGCTCTGGTGGAGTAGGGTAGTCTGCTCCTGATGGGTTGTTAGGAACTCCTGGATCATAGTGAGCAGTTGGTTCCCGTCGAGTGTGACGGAAGCCTGGGTAGGTATAGTGATAGGGGGTGGTGGAAGTATTGGGTCCTGCTGGGCATGTGATGTGGAAGGTGGTGGAGGCATCTGGGTTTGTGGATCTGTGGAGTGGGGGAATGTGGTAGGTGGAGGTGGGGGTGTATCAGTCAACTGGTCAGCTGACTGGATATGGAGTGCGCCATTCTCAGGTGTAACATACTGGGATGAACGAGTAAGCACCATCTAAGTACAATAAAAGGACTTATAAGGACTTGTCAAAGTAAGCAATCATAGACAAGAAAATCTAATTATAATAGCAAACATGTGATGTATTTCCTATGTTGCAATCCTAGCATTCCTCTAGATGTTCTAAGCGTCATTCCTAATGTTGTCTAATTACCTTAAGTTCCTAATTGCAGGCATGCTTGGTACAATAACGTAACCAAACAACTTAAGTCTCGACCTGCATGGGCCACCACTAAAAACATGTCACGACCCGCTACCCAAATTGTTGGGCCGGGCCAAGTCATGTCCAGCCTACGCTTGAGATAAAACGTAGTAAGCTGTTCTAAAGACAACAGGATAAGACTAAATGTGCTAACAGTTCTATAAGTGAATAAAAGTCATAAATGCTCCAAACACAAAAGTCGTCTCATATATGGAAATGTCCAAAGTACAAGTCTGAAATGTAAAACTGGATACATGTCCAGTTACAAAATATGTAGCCTAATACATGACTAGCCTAATACATGACTACACTAAATATCCCAAATAGCTATGCAAACTAGACGAGTCTTCCCGCAGGAACATCCTCGTATGGCAAAGCCGGGTCCTCGGCAGTATCTCCATAATATGTGTCGCAGAGTAACTCCTCCTCAGTAAGGACACCTACAACGTTATCCTGTCAGGACGGGAGCAAGTACTGAATCTAACAAACTAGCATATGAAACATGGAAATGAACATAAGAGGAATAACTGGAAACATGGCATCACACAATCTATCATGGCAAGGACACATATGTCATAGAGAAAGATGTATATGTAATATTTAAAACTGTAGCAGGTACGTGATCGGTCAATAGATGTACAATGTACTGTGGTACATGTAAATAAAATGTACATACGTACAAGTTAACAAGCATAGGTGTACATCCGTACAGAAATACGGGATAATGGCCTGCGGCAAGGTATGCATATAAAATGCGACCTCGCTCGCTACTATAGGGGGGTCATGATCACGTACTCAACTGTCAGTTTCCCTATAACCCATATTCTAATCATGTGAGAGATACATAAAAACTATTCTAAGCATGGTAGTAATGGAAAGTACAATATGTGACATTTTAACTTGCTACCCCAAGGATCAGCATTTAACATGGTTGAATTTGCAGTTCATTTATGTAACAGTATATAAAGTTTGTAGAAAGTACTTGCCTCTAGCAAAGCAAAGCAAGCTGCGATAAAAGTGCTATAGATGTCTGGTAACTCGTCACTGTAGAAATAAATACATAAACTTAGTTTTTACACTAAGCTAAAATACTAGGACACTAATTGGTACAACACGACTTGTGACTGGGCACCTAGCCAAAATGATGACTTTGGCATAGGAGACCAATGTGGGGTGACACACTACTTTAACTAACTTTCTAGGATCTTTACACTAGTGAGGGGTGAGGTTCAACACGGCTAAAACTCAAAGTAACACAAAAAGTTACAAGTCATAATTAATCAATAAATAAATCAAATGATCATTGTATTTTAACAATTTTTGAGATAGACAAAAAGCTTATTTTTACGTAAAGTAAAGTACCAAAATGATCCTTGTTAATTATAGAAATTTATTATAATTTTTTTAGAATTTATTAACCAGTACAAGTATTTTATAAAAATCAGTTTTCCTAAGTATACAGAAAATGAGTTTTGGTTTCATATGCCAAACTAGTGGCAAAACTGTAAATTAAATACTATAAAAATTATACTAAATTAGCTAAATTAACATAGTATCTAAATACTATTTTTCCAGAATTTTAATAGTACTTTAAGTATTTTTAGAAAATCAAAAACAGCATTGCACACAATTAAAATTAAATAATTAATTATTTGCGTATTTTGTCCATGTACATAATTTGAACCAAAGTTCAAATACAGGACCCAAGGCCATGAATCAAGTCCAATATGACTTGTACAGGCCTTGAATGTGTGAAAACACATTTGGGTCCAAAAACCCATGCTAGGCTTGGACACCAAATGGTTGCAGTAATTTAAATATACTAAAATACAAATTGGTAAAAGTGCAAAATAAATATTAATATTTTAATAAGGTAAAATTATACATAGTAAATATATATACATACATATGTTAAAAGTATATATATATATATAAGAAAATACTCAATTATAAAGTATATATATATATATATATATATATATATATATATATATATATATATATATATATATATATATATAAAAATATATATATATATATATATATATATATATATATATATATATATATATATATATATATATACAAATATTGTATACATATATATAATAGTATATATATAATAATATATATACATATGAAAATATATACATATATGTATATAAATACAAATATATATATATAAATTTACTAAGTATAAAAATATATATACATATATAAAAATACTGCCTATATACAGTATATACATATATATATACAAATATATGTATATACATATATATAAATATATATATATATATAATAACAGAAAACAGAAAAAGAAAAAGGAAAAGAAAAAGGAAAAGAATTAAACGCAGGGGGGTTTAGACTAGGTCGGGCTGGCCAGGGGGTCAGCCCGAGGGTTGTGTTAGGATTAGGTTTAGGTTATAGTTATTTAGGTTAGGTTAATTAACATATATAAAAAAATAATAAAATCAATCCTGTGTCCGGACAGTTAGGGACACAGGATTCTACGTGTCCGTGCTATGCACGACACGCACGAACACTAATTCACGTGTCCAAACACTGGACGAGCGTCCCCGTGTCCTGGCGAACCACGTACGTGGATTTGGGACACGGACGACACGAAATGGGCCCTAGTACTCACGTGTCCGGCTAGTCAGGGGGGATTTGAGCGTGCTGGCCGGCGGAGGAGGCGTCGGGGCGGTGGCGCTCCGGTGGCGCTGCGGTCGTCTCGCCGCGGCGCGTCGGATGATGGCGGTTGTGGGCGGTGACGTTCGTCGGTGAGGCTGGACGGGGTAGATGGCCGGAGTTAGGGTTTTAGGGCTTAGGGTTTGGGGAAGAACGGGGCTGCGGTGGCTGTGGTGGGTCGAAGTGGGGGTGGTCGAGCTGAGGGGAGTGAGGGGGTTTTAATAGAGGGGTTGAGTCGGTCGGGGGGTGTGCGCTGGCCGAAAATGGCGGGGTCAGCCCGAGTCGTCGGTCGTCGGTCCTCGGGCAGGGAGTGGGTGATCGTGGGGGGGGGGGGGGTAGGGTAGGTTAGCAATTAGGCCCCTATAGTTAGGTTATTTACAGAAAGGCCCTAACAGAGTCTAAATGCAAATACAATTTGCATTCCACACTTAAAATAATTTATCTAATTACAAACTGATATATTAACAATTCTAATTATTACAAACTATAATTAAAACAATTTGATAAATTACAAAACTACATTAAAATAATTCTAAAAATTATAAAATGATATTAAAATATTTTAGAAAATTACAAATTGATATTTTAATATATAAAACTCATTTAAAAATCATTTAAAAATTCTAGAAAAATTTCTAAAAATCCTAATAATTATTTTAAGGCTAAAAACGATATTAAAAATTAATAAACACTAATTAAATAAAATTTTGAAAAATAGGGGCTTACACCTACCATAGCCGAATCCTCCGGCGACCCGATGCAACGGATGCTGTAAATGCTCAAAATGTAGCAACGCCAAAATGAGCTCTATCGTCAGCAAGCAGAGGCTCGTCAGACCCAATTCGAGAATCGATTCGAGGCTCAATTCAAGCTGCAGCAGCAGCAGCTGAATACACTATAACAAATCGTACAATCGGTCGTGGGATCAACAATAATTCAACGATGACACCTGCCGTGACCGAGCCTGTGGTTCGATCCAATGAAGCTGAACCGGAGGCTCCCGTGCTCTCACCTGCAGCACCGAGAAGTTCTAACTTTGACGTGTCAAAATTTACGAAAAGATGTGCACTTCCTTCAACGATACAGAAGATCCCTCTGTGGTGGTCGACTGGTTGGAGGAGCTGGAAGACAAGTTTGAGCTTCTGGGTGTCGAAGACTCGAAGAAAGTCCAGTGTGCTCAACTTCTACTTCAAATGAACGCACACGATTGGTGGGCCGTGCAGAAGCGGGCAATTCGACGTGAAGATGGGACGACGACGATCTCACGGGCCACATTCAAAAATGCGTTTGAGACCGAATATCTTTCTGCAGCCGTGCGACAGGAAAAAGCAAACAAATTTATGCAGTTGAGGCAAGGGAATATGACAGTACGACATTATGCGGTCGAATTCAACAAACTGGCCAAATTTGTTGGAGCATATCTACCTACAACTGCAAGTCGAGCTTGACGATTCGAAGTGGGCCTGTGTTCCTCTATTCGTGCTTATGTCTCGGTACCTCAATACAAAACCATGGGCGAGGCACTCAACTATGCCCTCCGTCTGGAGTTCGAGTATCCTCCTGCTACTACTGGCGTTGTTCACTTTAATAACAAACGCTATAGTAATACGGGAGGCAATAATGCGCACAAGTGTCAAAATCGTGGCGACGGAGACGGCAACCAGACGAAGGATCGAATAGTCTGTAATTTCTGCCACAAAGAGGGGCACATGGCCAACGAGTGCCGATTGAAGAACGGAGCATGCTTCGGGTGCGGCCGAATGGACCACATTGCACGCAAGTGTCCGGAGAAGCCGAACCAGCGCCCCCAACAACATTATCAGAACCGAGGCCAAGCACCTCGGGCTCCATCGACCGCATAATAGAATGGCCAAGACCGTCGCCCCAATGCTCAAGGCTGCGTCTACGCCATGACTCGAGACGAAGCATTCACATCTGACACAGTCGTGACAGGTATACTACAATTCAATAATAAACCTGCTCGTGTATTATATGATTCAGGTGCTACGTATAGTTTTATATCGATGAACTTCACCGCCGAGCACAAATTTCCTCTGACACCGCTGGGTCTCGATCTTACTGTTAACGTACCGTTGGGCATGCCACTACTTACAAATTTAGTCTACAGAGACGGAATCATCTGTGTAGGTGGTCAAAAGATCAGTCTTGATGCGATAGTTCTAGATATTACGGACTACAACATCATTCTGGGGATAGATTGGCTCGGTCCGGGCAATACAACCATAGACTGTGCTGAAAAGAGGGTCACATTTTGTATACCTGGAGTGCCTGAATTCTGCTACTCATGTGGTGAGGCATCGCCGACCTGCATAATGATCTCCGCAATATCTGCTCGACGGATGCTGCATTCCAGGTGTGAAAGCTATCTAACGTCCGTTCGAGACATGCGACATGGTGGTGCAAACGCGGGTCAGACGGCGTTGTGGCAGAATTTCCAGATGTGTTCCCGAACGAACTGCTCGGCATGCCGTCCGATCGGGAGATTGAGTTCACTATCGATACATTCCCCGATACCCGACCGATCTCTAAAGTCCTATACAGAATGGCCCCTGTAGAGTTAAAGAACTCAAAGTACAGTTGCAAGGGTTGCTCGACAAGAGATTCATTCGACCCAGCATCTCGCCATGGAGAGCGCCCATGTTGTTCGTCAAGAAAAAGGATGGCTCACTGCATCTTTGTATCGATTATCGCGAGCTGAATAAAGCCACCGTCCGAAACAAATATCCCCCGTCCCGCATAGACGATCTGTTTGATCAGCTGCAAGGAGCTATGGTGCTCTCTAAAATTGATCTGCGTTCGGATTACCATCAACTCAAGATCAAGCCGGATGATGTGCCAAAGTCTGCCTTTCGCACTCGATACGGCCATTACGAATTCCTGGTAATACCGTTCGGCCTAACGAACGCCCCTGCTGCTTTCATGGATTTGATGAATCGGATGTTCCGACCATTCTTCGACAAGTTCGTAGTAGTCTTTATCGACGATATACTCGTCTACTCGAAGAATAGGCAGCAACACACTGAGCATCGACGGACCGTGCTTCAAACCCTTCGAGAAAATCAGCTATATATGAAGTGAAACAAATGTGAATTCTGGCTGAGAAGCGTCGCATTCCTCGGACACATTATTTCAGCTGAAGGCATTGCAGTCGATCCAAAGAAAGTTGAAGCCATTGTCGATTGGAAACGGCCAACGTCCGTCGGCAAAATTCGAAGTTTTCTTGGCTTAGTGGGATACTACCGATGCTTCGTGAAAGACTTCACGAAGATCGCATCGCCTCTGACTTGCCTCACACAGAAAGGAGTCGCATTTGAATATTCAGACGACTGTGAAGCTTCCTTCCAGAAACTAAAGCAACGGCTCGTCTCGGCCCCGATACTCTCACTTCCAGAAGGGACTGAGGGTTTTCAGATATTCAGCGACACGTCTGGTCAGGGCTTGGGGTGTGTATTGATGCAGCGGAACAAGGTGATATCTTTTGCTTCCCGACAGCTAAAGCCACACGAGAAGAACTACCCTACTCATGACCTGGAGTTAGCGGCGATTGTGTTCGCGTTAAAATTTTGGCGTCACTATCTTTATGGCATGGTTGCACGATCTATACCGATCACAAGAGCCTTAAGTATCTATTTACACAGAAGGAACTGAACTTGCGGCAGAGGCGTTGGCTTGAACTGATCAAAGATTATGACTTGACTATTGACTATACGTCGGGAAAGGAAAATGTTATGGCGGACATTCTGAGTCGAAAGTATATTGCCTCGCTATATATCGACCGCAGACTGCTACGCGACCTAGAAGAGATGGGCATCGAACTCCGAGTCTGATTCAGGAATGTACAGTTGGCAAAGTTGCAGTTAGAGCCGAGCTTACAAGAAAAGATCAAGGCCGCTCAGAAGGACGATCCGTACCTGAAAAAAATACGAGAGCTAATCTCAACGGGTAGGACGACCAACTTTGCGAAAGACGAAACCGACATGCTTCAATTGAAGGGTAGGCTATGCATTCCGGACGATTCAGAAATTAGAAAGGAGATATTGTCGGAGGCGCACTATGCGAAGTACACCTTGCATCCCGATAGCACGAAGATGTACAAGGATCTCTGTACAAACTTTTGGTGGCACGAGATGAAAAGAGATGTGGCACTCTTCGTGTCGCAATGCATGGCCTGTCAGCAGGTAAAAGCTGAACACCAGAGACCGGACGGAGAGATGCATAATCTGGCAATTTCAAAATGGAAGTGGCAGTACGTGTGCATGGATTTTATTGTTGGTCTACCGAAGATGTCGCAGGAAAATGATGCCATCTGGGTCATCGTCGATCAACTAACCAAGTCAGCGCACTTCATTGCCATTAAAGTTACTTGGAGCGTTGATCGTCTGGCACAGATTTATCTTGATGAGATAGTACGGCTGTACGGAGTTCCAGTATCCATCGTCTCTGATCGAGATTCACGGTTTATGTCGCAATTCTGGAGTAGCCTTCAGTCGGCTCTAGGTTCTAAGTTACAGTTCACGGCTTACCATCCTCAGACTGACGGCCAAACGGAGCGCGTCAATCAGATTCTCGAAGACATGCAACGACTCTGCGCAATTGACTTCAAATCAAGCTGGTATGTTCATCTACCTCTGGCTGAATTTGTATACAACAATAGCTATCAATCCAGCATCCAAATGGCACCGTATGAAGCTTGTTATGGACGAAGGTGCCGATCACCCATTTGCTGGGACGAAGTTGGAGAGCGGCAGATTCTCGGCCCGGAACTAGTGGAACAGACTATGCAAAAAATTTGGCTCATTCGAAAAAGATTAAAGACCGCACAGAGTCGTCAGAAAAGCTATACAGATGTACATCGTCAGCCCCTCGAGTTTCAAGAAGACGATCACGTATTTCTTAAAGTGTCGTCCATGCGAGGAGTTACTCGGTTCGGCGCGAAAGGAAAGTTGAGTCCGAGATTCGTTGGGTCATTCGAAATACTCGAGCAGGTCGCCCCAGTGGCCTATAAAAATGCTCTACTGCTGGCGCTAGAAGGTGTACACAATATCTTCCACGTCTCTCAGTTACGGAAGTACGTACACGACCCTAGCCACGTGGTAGATTTTGGCCAGCTGGAGCTGAAGTCCGACTTATCCTACGTTGAAGAGCCAGTTCAAATCTTAGAACACAAGGATAAGCTGCTGCAAAATCGAGCGATCCCTCTCATCCGCGTCCTCTAGAGGAACCATTCGGTTGAAGAGTCGACACGGGAGCTTGAATCGGAAATGAAGGAGAAATTTCTTTCATTGTTCTCGTAGAGGTAGGTTCTATCCTTAAGTTTCGAGAACAAAACTTTTTATTAGTTGGTTATGGTGTAGTGCCTCGTCCCTACATCGTGTCCTATTTTCGTCCACGGGGTGCGCGAGAAAGGAACATTGTCTCTATCGATTCGGTCGGGACCGATAGGTCAGAATCGCCCGAGTCGATCGAACGGGAACGGTTGAATTAAGATCCATTCCACGTTATGGAATGACTTCTTCGGAACCAAGTCCCATATTTAGCGGGTTGTGCCTCAAGGATTGGCTCTGCGGCTGAGTCGGAAGAGACCTCCCGTTGCTCCGATTTTCATGCCGTACTTGATTTGGCTTTGGCTTCGGTTTTCGTAAATACATTTTTCGTGAATGTTTCCGATGGGTTTTCGTGACTTATGTTTTCGAGCTTCGTATTCATATCGAAATTTCTTGAATTACACGGTGTTCTAATCAGTTGCTTATGCGATTGCAGGTGATCGCGTAGGCGACGTCAGCGCAGCCAACCAGTCGCTCGCTTGAAGCAAGTCTGAGGCGAGTGGCTGACCTCCTTCGTCTCGTCCCTCTATTTCAAAATCAATATGAAGTTAAATAATGCTTGTCATAATAGTATAGAATCAAAGAAATTGTGGCACAATTTTTTTACGAAATACTTGCTATCAAACTGTCGGTATTGAAAATGAAAAACATGATTTCTTATGCAATTCCACTTAGCCTATGCAAAACAATGA
Organism: Iris pallida; assembly: GCA_029216955.1. Lineage (NCBI taxonomy): Eukaryota > Viridiplantae > Streptophyta > Magnoliopsida > Asparagales > Iridaceae > Iris > Iris pallida. Next base: position 1,865,647 of record JANAVB010031818.1, read on the forward strand.
ATGAATCGATTAACGTTTATCGCAACGATATGGCTAAGTGAGTAAATTGACTAAGTTCAAAAGAAAGGCTATGTTTCACACATAAAAGAAAAAGGATAAGGTTCTAGAAAATAGATAAAAATTTTCAAGACTTTGCAAAACGGTCATTGGACAACTTGTTGACAAGGTGTAGTTTTCTCGAACGGTTGCCTAGGCCAAGGGATCGGTTCGGCCTGGGAGGAACGAGTATAGCAAGCACCAGCCTTACATCGACGTAGGTTATTCGAGAACTTTCGCACAGGGCTTGCTACCCGCAGTGAAAGAGTCGTTGTCTAACCCAGTTATAGTCCGTGATGGCTTGATATTGCCAGTGGCCTTCACACCCTTTCACTGCTTAACCAATGCACGTGACACGGGATGAATATGATAGTTGCTTAATGTATAAGTTTCATATGCTTGCCTCAAAATATGTTAACATGTAAATCGATCAGGATGGTTAGAAAGATCACAGAAATAGCTAGCTAACATGCTTATAAAACTGCTTGAATCAAATGCAGAGCTTGGATTTTAATTAGCCATTCGCCAGTACATGTGATCGTACTGATCCTCGCTCTTTGCAGGTCCCGTGAACCAGGAAGGACTCGCCAACTAGCTCGGTAACGTTCGTAATTTGAAGCTTCGACCGCACGTCGAAGATTTTTCCCGCAACTCCACTTTTGAAGACTCTCAACCGTCAAGAAAGATGCCTCAGCGTCCCTCCATTCCAGGTCACTGGAAGACTCTATTGTATATTGAAGGATGTGTGCAATGTATGGAACGGCTATCTCATCGGCACTCTTTTGTAATTGAGTCATGTTGTAGCCCGTGCGACATGAGTCCTGTACCAGAGTCTGTAAATGATGTTCATTATCAATAAAGATCAAAGTTCTCTTTACTTAATGTGTGATTCAATTTGTCTGCTCGCTCTCTTAGATCACGTGTCTCGGATTACCTTATGACTATGCCTTATGCGATCGCAAACTAGGTTCGCACGACATCACGCCCGGGGGACGACTATCGATTCAACGGAATCGAGGCGTGACACTAACCCTAACACGTGAACTAAACCCTAACATAATCCAAACCTTACCCTAATATAAATCCAAACCCTAATCTATCCTACTCTTAAATATGCGTTTTGACAGCCATCTTTTTACAGATGACTAGCCAAAACGATGGTCGTATACCAGGGGGACCAACTACAGAATTGATTAAGCAACAACACGAGTCGCACATATGTAGTCCGATATTTACTGGAGAGGTATATTAAATTTTAGTTGTGTTAGTCAACAAAATTTATATTTTATATGTTTAGTAATAACATAGTTTGTATGTTTTATATATAGTTATGTCATTATAAAAAGGAAGTGCGGTGTCGAGAACACAATACATGGCGCTATGAGGGCCAACTTGGTTTTTAGAAGTTGACTAGTGACCAAGAAGCTTTGTTGTACGTATTTGGTTTTCAGTACCTTGATCAAATACGTTTTCTACGTCACGATAGAGACTTGATCCTCGGTCTAGTAGAGCGCTGGTGGCCCGGACGAAATACGTTCCAGCTATCTTTCGGAGAAATGACTATTGTTCTTAAAGATGTTACAAATATTTTAGGTCTACCTATTACAGGTGAACCTATAATATTTGATGAGTCATTTTTCGCTGAGGCAGCGATCATGAAGTACCTAGGTGTGGAGGCACCAAAATTGAAAGGGAAAGGCTTAGTGTCATTACATGGCTTCGTCAGAATTTTATGCACATAGATCGTATTGGTGACGAAAAAATCTCAGTTGATGAGGAACGGATAAGTATTACATTTATGCTTAATATTTATGCACATAAATTATATATCAATTTAGTTTACCTAATATAATTTTTTTCATATTCTGTTCAGGTCATTGCTTGCACTAGAGCCTATTTACTAGGCCTTATAAATGCAGTTTTGTTTCCCGACTCATCGGATATGGTAAATCTCAGTTTTGGTATACATTTAAAATTTGTACACTTATATCATATATTTTTTAGGTTTGGTCGTACGAGCATTTTTCTATTGGTAGGCCAATTTCTCGTATCAGTAGCGACACACATGTATTTTTGATAGCTTTACGGTAGACTACTGATGCGGTAGATCCCGCATACTGTGTTTACTCGATTGCCCGATATATCGGGGCCAATTTGATTCACTAAAGATTTCAGAGGTAAATAAAATTCATCATTCTACATTTATTTAGTTTTTCTGTTTTATTACCTTATAATTATTTACCAAAAAATAGGTTCAAATGGTGCATTACTGTATAAATTCTTATCCTTCTGAGATAACGAACAGCATATATGTATTCGATGTTCCCTAAATATATCTTTTACAACATGTGATGGACTATACGACTGATTATCTCGAATTTTATCAATAATTTGATTTTTAACCCATACAGTAGTAGCTAATGGATGACAACCAGTTGTAAGTTCACCTAAACAATAATGAATATTTTCTAGCGTAGCAATAGAAAATCTTTCGCCTCCACCAATGGCTTTAGCATATACCCTCCAATGACAATTTGAACTACTACATTTATATATAATCCCAGTAGCATTATTTAGAGTAGTTGAACAAGTAAAATTACGTTTAATTACTATATCACTAATAAAACTTCTAAATTTAGAATGATTCTCAAATTGTTTTCCAATAAATAATTCAGGAGTGCTAAGGCTATCAACAGAATCATCAAATTCATCATCTAAATTTTTAATTAGATCATCACTATTTTCATCATCGTTATTATCATCATCTACTATATGTTCTTCTTCAGTAAATGGAATAACTTGGTGAGAAGAATTAGGACCAACGTTAAAATTTACATTACAAGCAGGTATATTACTTACATTATTATTTCTTGATAGGGACGGAGTGACATAGATATTAATATACGGTGATTGTGCATTCACTTGAAGAATCCATGCTTCTTCACTATCTACCTTTATGCAATTAGATACGAAAATATGTACTAATATAAATTTGTAATCGATAGAATATTGATCAATAATTAGATTATGTAAACTAAGAAACGAAATATTTCGATCAGCTAAAAGAACTTGGGTTAAACCTCCTTCATACGCTAACTCATTTAGTACACCTCCAAGCGAGCATAGTATTGTTAGATTTTGATCCATGCTGACAACAAGATGAACTTTCAAATGGAGATAGGACGAGAGGAGCTTCAACTTTCAACGAACTAGAGAGCTTCTTACTGAATGAGAGAGATTTTGAAGGAAATAAAAAAAATTTAGAGAAGACGTTGCTTGCTCTGATACTTATACATAGCATTGTGGTTTAATATAGCCGTTGGAATTGGAATGTTGGAATTGTAACGTTGGAGAATCTTACAATTGGTTAAAACCTCAATCCAACAAACAAAAAATAAACCAAATCAAAAAAAACCAAACCAACTCAAACATAAAACCAACATCACACTCAACTAAAACATAAAACCAAAAAAAACTAAACCAACTCAAAAGAAAAAAAAAAAACCAATAAGCAACCCACCACTCGCATTGAACCAACCCAACCCAACATCCCACCAACCGGCCATCCCAATTTCTGCCAAATGGTGTGTCGGAAATTGGACATTGTCCAATTTTTGACATACCGTGTGTCGAAAATTGAGCGTGCCAAATTTCCGACAGACGGTTTGTCGGATTATATCGTTTCCCATAATTTCTCCAATTTCTATCGTTTTACGCAATTTTATACAATTTCTTATCTGTACAGTAAATTTTTTGAATAATAAATCATCAACTATTCCTTTCTATAGATTCCCAAGAGGATGAAAATAGAGAAAAAAGTGGTTCCTCCCACCAATCCAATGATTCATTTTTTTTTTCTCTAAGGATTTACTTTCCCTCTCAAATTATTTGGTTTTTTCAAACACCAAAAAAAAAAAATTGATTAGAATTACAATTTTTCAATGGAAAGAAAATATCATATAATAAATTTTCTTTCGTTCCCCGCGAACCAAACGAGACCTAAAAGTAATGTGCCTGGAAATGATGTTTTTTCTCGTAACTTGATATATTGGTAATAACCAAAAAATGACTAATTTTTAGTTTCACATAAATGACCTAAGAAAATGCAATTCCAACTTACAGGACGCTCTCTGTGTTCCTTCAAGAGAACCCATGTTGAGCATTGACTACCTCTGGAAATCTTTTGACCTCAACCGTAACATTCACATCTATGTATTCCTTACAAATAGTCAACCCTCCAAGAACATAATCTAGAAGCTTTTTGTAAAGTTTCTTTTAACACTCAAGCTCAAATAATGTGATGGAAAAAAAGTTCGTCCTATATTGCAATGTTTTCGCATATGTCAACTCATAGTGATCACTTTTTAGTCACTGCTTGCCTACAGAGTCACCTGTTTGTTAAATATGTATTGGTATACATTTTATTATGCTCATTATACACACACACAGCTTATTCGTAATTTTATTATATACTTGTCAATATTGTCTCTGTATCAATGTATTATTTATTATCTACGTATCAAGCATTTTGTCTACTAAAAATACTTTATCAGACAGTTATCATTGTATCAGAGAGCTAGTGTATTTTTTTTTTTTGGAAATTAACGATGTTTAGCGACGTTCCACAACATCTAGCAACGTCAGAAATATGTCACTATGTATCCAAACGTCGCTACATGTATTAGCAAGTCGCTATATATATGTCACTAATTCTGAAATTTTTTCTAATGTTTAGCGACATTTAGCAACGTTTAGCGTCGCTAAATCTGGGAGTATAGCATTGTCCTACATATCGTAGAAAAAGTCTCTATATTAGCAGCACATGCTCTAAGATGTCGCCTAACATTGCTACCCATAGGAAACATAGCGACGTGTCTCATGTTGCTAAATACGTCACTGGTGCGGCACGTAGTGATGCTTTTTTTGTTATGCAACTAGCTATAACACAAGGTCCAAACGTCGCTATTCATTGCTAATAGACTTTAGCGACATTTATTTTTTGACATTAGCGATGTAAAAATACGGTGCTAATTTAAAGGTAGTGCGAGAATTAATTATTGTTGATGACACCGAGCTTTTTTATATGGTTGGTAGCTTAAGTTCAAAGAAAAAGATCGAAGAAGTTCACAATTTGGCTAAAGTATGCATTATCAAGGTTGTTTAAGCTAAAGTTATTAGTTAGTAGCTTAGGTTAGGCCTCAACCTATCAAGTGATTGGTATATTTTATATATTTTTGCTATGTACATAATTGAGAATTAGATTGATTGACTATGCTGCTGCTGCTTACTAAGAGGCTGTTTGGATAGATGTAACTCTTTGAAAGTGTGAAAGTGACACTTGTATCAAGTTAAATTTCAGTGGACTTGCAGCAAGTGGCACTTTCCAAAATGTGTTTGGATAGAATATTTTTTGTCTGCTGCAAGTGGAAAAAAAATTAGTTTGTGTTTGGATAGTTATGTAAGTAGAAAGTGGAAGTTTTTTTGGAGATGTGGTAAACCTAGGTATGGTTACCCCCCAATTATATATATATATATATATATATATATATATATATATATATATATATATATATATATATATATATATATATATATATATATTTTGCTCCCTATATATATATATATATATATATATATATATATATAGGGAGCAAAATATATATATATATAATATATATATATATATATATATATATATATTTTGCTCCCTATATATATATATATATATATATATATATATATATATATATATATATTATATATATATATATAGGGAGCGGATCAAAAGTCTCCCTTAGAAAATCTCCTAAAAAATCCCCTCACTCTAATCCGTAATATTAATGTTAATATTAATGTTAATGTTAATATTAATGTTAATATTAATGTTAATGTTAATTTTTTTTTATTAATGTTAATGTTAATGTTAATGTTAATATTAATGTTAATGTTAATGTTAATATTAATTTTAATGTTAAATTTAATGTTAATTTTAGTATTTAATGTTAATATTAACATTAATAATAACATTAAACTTAATATTAACATTAATATTAACATTAAATTACGAATTAGTGTTAGGGGGTTTTTATGGAGTTTTCTAAGGGCGACTTTTGATCCGCTTCCATATATATATATATATATATATATATATATATATATATATATATATATATATATGTTGGGTTTTGGTCCTTTACAAAGTGAATTTTAGTCCCACATCGGCTAGACCAAAGGAGTTGTATCTCTATATATTAGCTTTGCTAGTTTAGAGATGCACATGTGGTGTGGAGGTGCACATGGGTGTGCCATGTGGGGTTATTTTTCTAATGAAAAAAAGGCTAAATCAACAATAAAAGCATTCATGCTTTTTGCTCTTGGAAAATTCATTTCCATGGGAGCTAAGCCCCGTAGGGGCTTAGCGACTCGGACTCGGGCTCATGGGCTCATGAGGCGTAATGTGGCGTTTTGTTGGCGCACTTTGCACTTAGCATCGTCGCTAGGCGCATAGTGCGCTTTAGTTGCGTCGGGTGCGCGCGCGGTTGGCGCAACTTGCAGCAGAACGTGCGTTTGCATATTCTGGACGGTTGCTACATGTTCAGGGTGGTTTTTACCACGTTCCTAACTTTGTGGCAACCGAACAGTTGCTGCAGGGCCTATATAAGGCATCCTCTCTCTCAAGGCTGCATAGATACAAGTAATCGAAGCCACCACAGAAAGTTTACGAAGTGTTTTTTAACACAAGTAAACAGAAAATTCATAAGTGTTTTTTAACACAGTTCTGATCGAAATTTGCTTGCGAATTCCAGCAGCCTTAGAGAGAGAGGAAAGGTGCCGCACCAGCGTTGCTATTGCACGGGAGTCCGTGTACGATCCGAAGAGTCAGAAGAGCAGAAGTGTTCCAAAGTTCTCCGACGAACTTGCTTGTTCCTGAAAGCTGTTCGTGTAGGGCGAATAAAGCTTTGAGCAACGGTGATCATTCACCCCAGCAGGCCATCTTCCACCTTTCGTCTGTCATCTTCTTCGCTGCTGTGATTACGAAATCTTTTTAGATTCTCGTATATCATATGTTGCTATGGATTACGAAATCTTTTTAGATTCTCGTAATATCTACTAACGAGATTTTTTTAGATCTTCGTTATACTCGCGCAACCTTCCTAGAAGTGTTGCGTTGGAACATTGTTTTTACAATTGTTTCATCTTCTCAGTTTTCCATCGAAAAATTGTACCCCGGCACTATATATATATATATATATATATATATATATATATATATATATATATATATATATATATATAAGCGCTCTCTCTCTCTCTCTCTCTCTTTACATTTTTTTTCCAAAAAAAAACTCTCCGCCGCCACCACTCCCCACTGCCACCACCACCACTCCCCACCACCGCCACCACCACCACTCCTCTCTCCCCCCCCCCCCACCGCCACCACCACCACCAGCTCCTCTCTCCCCGCTTTCTTCTCACTTCCCTCACTTTTTTGATGTAACTTGGTTGTAAGAAAAAATTTGTGTGCTGCAACTACTGTTGCATGGATTAGACACCTGCAACGCCGATTCTCGCGCGAGTCAAACGCTGCAACTGCCGCGAGCTCCGGCCAGTTGCAGCAAAACACTCCACTTAATCCAAACAGCCCTAAGAGAGATTTCCTACAAGTCTCAAATCTATCATATACAATGTTTCCATCTTGACATGTCACTAGTGACGTTATAGTTGTATTGTCTGGCGTATAGTATCTAGCTTCTTGTTTATTGCTACAACAATTTTTTTGTTTTGTTTGATTTTTTTTTGCTAAATATAGAATTCATCCAGGTTTGAACAAATTATTTTTAAAATGGAAACGAAATATAAAAATATTGGACAAATGTTTTCCGCCTTGTATTGTTTAGCTGCTTTCTTGAACCTAGAGTTAAGTTAGTTGGTGTATTTGTTCGTTTAGAAATTATTGATGAAAATATGCAAATAATTAGATCAATGTTTGATGCATATCAAACAGAATATGGAAGTGCACCCACTTCTACTTCAACTGCTATGAACATTTTGGATTTATGTACAAATAATCAAAGTAGTAGCATGCAAGTGGAACTAGTGGTAGTAGTAGTAGTACAAGCAGTGAACTTGATATATACCTACGATCGAACTAATCAGACCAAGATCAGGGCCGGGCCCTGAGTTAATGGGACCCTAGGCAAATTTTTAGAATGGTGCCCATATATAATATAAAAAAATAAATTAAAAGTAAATTTTAAAAAATGTTATAGCGAAGACTTGAACTTAGGGACCTCTAGTGTGCAAGTTTAACGTACTAACACTACACCACAATTGTTTTGTGATAAAAGAGGATCATGTTACATATTAGTTCTACTTTCGATACAAGATTATATATATATATATATATATATATATATATATATATATATTTTGAATTAATTTTTTTTTGGCCCCAAAATTTCTCGGAGCCCTGGGCGTGTATATATATATATATATATATATATATATATATATATATATATATATATATATATATATATTTGAATTAATTTTTTTTGGCCCCAAAATTTCTCGGGGCCCTGGGCGCCGTGGGCCAGGGCCGGCCCTGACTAAGATGCTACCTGAAGAGGAAATAAAAAAAAGATGTCCAGTTTTGGTGAAAACACATGTAAAGAAGTTTCCGATATTGATCTCTCTTTTTGAGATGCCCAGAGATATTACTAAATTTGAGCTTAAAAAAGATTGGATGGATATAAATGAAAAGATTAAAGACATACTGTACTATCGCAAAATGTCACTCAACTCTAGCTAGAAGACTCGAAGATAAGAACTCATATCAAAAATCCATTTTAAAATATTTAATTTAAAGAAATTATATTTTCCATGATCACATTAATTTTTATACCTGCAATAGAAAAAAAATCCATATTAATAAAGTTTAATTCTTTTTCTACTAATTTATCACTCTCTCATTTTGATTTGATCTTAATTTTAACATTCTTTAACGTAGTTGAAGACCTAAAACAATTGGTGGCTAAAGCCCATGGCAATACAAGGCTCGGCATGGCACCACAAATCAAATCATATGCCGGTGCCGGATATGAATTTGGGGAAAAGTAAGTCCGACATGGCAAGGCCGGCGGCACGGTAAATCCGTGTCGTGTCTCACCAGGCATGGTAAATCCACATCATGTGTCGCCGGACACGGCATGCCTGCACCTCCCTATATGTAGATGTGCGTTCTTGTTCTCCTACATGTTTGTTTGGTTTGGCCCTACTTCTCTTCTTGGTTAGTTTGTCCGCCTGTCATTTATTTGCCAGGATGGCCCAGACATATTTTTGGGCACAAATGGACACAATCGGATTCGCTAAGGTTTTCGATGTAGAATGATCATCATCTATGAATCTAGGTTTTCTACACGAGAAGATGGACATTAATCCCCTCCCATAAACATCACCACCCGGCAGTGGTGAACCTCAACTCTCCTCAACTCTGTCAATGTTACTAACCAATGGATCATTTTTTGCCCCTTCTTTGGCACACAGAAACTAAGTACAGAGGGAAACTAATTTTTTAAAAAAAATATGTTGCAATAATATATGCTGAAACACCATGATACATGGACCACGATCAAGTGCAACTGAAGAGTGTTGGAAAACAAAATGGTTCTCAAGAGGAATCAAGTACACTCTTACTAAGCTCAATAACGCATTCGGAGGTTCGTATCACATCTTATTTTGTAAAGCAAAAGGCCGATGAGAATGATTCAAGCCTTACACAGGGTACACATGACAGAACCATCAATTGTTGGCATTGCAGTCAGATGGCCGCTCTCCCAAGTGTGCAGTGAAAATCTGGAAAGGAAACACCACAGACATGCCAATGGACAATATGTCAGGACACAGTTCAACAGAGTCGGATTCATTCAGTTGATGGACAATATGTATTAAGGTGTGCATAAAAACTTTATATACCTCTTCACAGCATCTCACCCTATCAAGGTTGTTCTTGAAGCATTGCAATGAACCCTGCATATACAAACTTAAGGTGATCGAAGAAGAAATCATGAAAAGTTCATTAAAAAAAAATGTTAAATCAAATCTGGAAGTGTTGGGTACAAATAAAACCCAATGCACATTGTGTCTGTCAACTATATTGAGCAAAATTTCACTTCATAACTATCAATAACCAAGAAGAAGATAGAGAGAGGACAATTAAAGGCAACTTATTCTGGGATAACATAGATACACATACAGTCCCATATATAGATAAAAAACGTAATTAAACATATTCGTTGCATGTATATTACATGAATACCACTTATACATGAAATGATCGGTGTTATCCACAAATTGTCGTAATTAAAATCTTCATGCCCCAAAATGGTAAATGGTCTTTTAAGCAACATGTGTCGCCCTAGAAACGAATATGAAATAGATTTCATATAAGGTAACAATTTTACAAAATCCAAAACTTGAAGTGCATTGTCAACAGAAATCAACTCAAAACCATCTTGATGGAGTCACAAAGATGGAAAGAAGCAGACTATTTTCCAGAAAACATACTAAACTCTTCATCAAGGAAAACAAATAAACAGTATTCCATGTTAGGTTGAAAATAATAATCTTCAACTAATATGATATTGTCTGGCTTACCTATGTATAGATCTTCAATGATTAATAATCTGTTCTGCAAGAAATTAGCGACAACATTAAGCTGTAGAAATAAGTTTGCAGTAATTGGATTGAATGATCGCTGATGGTCACAAAGGGTGTCCACACCATTTTTTTTGAACTGCACTGTAAATTTGCTAAAATCAGCAAAGGAACACTGTACATTTTTTATATTCCATCTCTGATATCATAAAATATGTATTGAACCGGAACTAAACTCAGCCCATCCGTGTTTATCAGACGAAATTGAAATTGATCGAAAAAAGGCGTTGCAGTGCCACGCAGCTCCCGCTTATGCGGGTCTGGAGAGGGTAAGATCTACACAGCCTTACGCCGATACAGAGAGAGGTTGTTTCCGTGACTCAAACTTACATCCTCCAGGATGCAAACAACAACCCTTTTAGTTACGGCAAGGCTATGCCGTCTGAAATTGATCAAATAAAAATGTTTCAAAATATAAATAAGCAAAGTAGCGAGCATTCGCCATATTGCAATAAGAGAAGAATACCCAACTAGGGTAGGTAGAGAAGGGGGAGGAGTAACCGAGATGAGTATTGAAAAATGAAGAAGCCACCACAGCTCTAGTCGCTAATGAACCAGAGAGTTTATTTTTCAATACACCCGTTCTAGTGGCCTTCGATTTCGTCTTCCCTTCCATCTCCCTTTCATTTTACTGATCTCTCTTCCTTCACCAACAAACTCTGAATGTACAACCCCACTCTTGGTTGGTGAGCTACTTATACAGAGAGTAGAACAAGAAGCATGCTAGGCGGTTCACACTTTTCTTGTGATAGCAGCAGAAGAGAATTAACTTTTGGCTGTCGTATCCACTGAAATCTATGTGATCAATGACGTTATAACGTGAAACGCCTTGACTGGTTGCTTGTGGTTTGCTCGGGCTCATGAGCCAGGTCAAAATAACTAGCAATTGACCAGAGTCCTCGCTTGTAGAGACCTATGTTGCATGAATATGGACACGTATACGGATAAGGACACAATATTGATACGGGATGCACATATTTTCAGATATGTACAAATAATCACCTACTTTGCACAAATACGGACACACTATAGGTATGGATACAATAAGAATATGGACACATTTTCCCATGTCTGTGCAACATAGATAAAGACAAAAGGCTAATGTAATTTCATATAACATGGCAACTAGATACATCCATACCATTTCTTGAGCTCTTTCAAGCCCCATGCTCACATCATTGTGCAAGGCCTATCTAGTCATGCCTCAGTCAATGATGAGTGGATATATTTTCCCAGAATGGAAACTTGAGGGTGAGTAAATATGGCATGTTCTATGAGGACGTCTTATTACTCGGACTGTTTATGATTTGAGAGAATTTTAAGAAAATAACAAGGAAATGTTAGAGGGACTCGCATCTTAAACACCCTTATTGTAATGAGTTATAATTAGGGGTGAGCATATCTCGGTTCAAAACCAAAAACCCGCCCCGAACCGAATTGAAATAAGCAATCGGTTCGGTTTCCAATGTTAGGTTCAATTTTCGGTTTTGGAGAAGTGAAAATTCGGTTTTGGGATTTGGAAACCGACCCGAACCGAAAACCGATTTAAGATTACCTATATACCCTCAACCCCATATATGTTTAATGTTTTCAAATTTTTACATTGCATATTGTTGTTGTATTGTATAAATATGTCATTTTATTAATATGTAACTAATTGTTGTTTTATTGATTGTTGTTGTTTGCTTGATACAGAATTTTTTATCTGTAAAATACTCTAGCCGGCCCATACACAATGGACTGTCCAACTGATTTAACCGAACAACCGAACTGAATTGGTTTGGTTCTGTTTAGTTCGGTTTAAAAAAAATCAAGGAAATTTAGGTTCGGTTGAACCGAACCGACCGAATGCTCACCCCTAGCTACAATTGTTGCTAACAAAAGGCACTCTTGAAATTGTCTAGAAAAGGAGAAACCTTTAGATGATCTGTACAACTAAGTCCGACAGTGTTGCAACCCATAATATAGATATATCGTACTAATGACCTACCATATAGATATATCGTACTAATGACCTACCAGTATAACTTACAGTTTCTGATGCTACTCTACCTTCCTGGTAAGGAAATAATCTATTTTGGTTGATCATCATTTCCGTTCTTAAAGTATGTGTTTACTGCAAGCTTAGCTAAAAAAATAAAAGAAAATATCAAAACTGTGTATATGGCAAGAAATCATTAGGACAAAAAAAACAATCGACAAACAGGAGTGCAAAAAGAATCATGCCCATATGACTCATATGCTATTAACCATAAAAGGAATGAATTGAATAGAACAAAAAACACATCCTTGGATAGATTTATTTACAGACACGTGTGTATTGACACCAGATGCTAGCGGGAAGGGAAAGATCAGATCAGAGCAGACCAGACCGATTGATAGACTTTCTACTGATACAGGACTTCGACCGATTGAGACAGGGTTCCGATGGAAGGGATATATTCCAAAGAAGGAATCGTGGTTTCTCCATAAGCCATGTGGCCTCCCCCTTGGCCAATTTGCACTATGCTGGTGACACCCTCTATTGCATCAAACCACATCACAGTAATTACTCCAAGCTAACAACAAGCAATTATTCAGTGAAATAATTCAACTGAGGTACTTCTCTATCTCAATTTTCCATTTAGGAATGCCGCTAGCATTAGGGGTTTTGATCCAAAATTTTACTATAACAGTCAAATATTTACCTATTGTGTAAGGAAGAATTCCTTCGTTTTATGAGGTTTGCGGCTGCTCATCATTGTCGCTGCTTTCAACTGGAGCAACCAAACCACCATTTGATGAAGATCCATATATGTGCCCCATTTTTATTCTCTTAGTCTCCAAGTATCTTTGGTTCTCTCTGGTTATTGGCGTTAATAAGGGTACCCTTCCAACTACACTTAACCCATAGCCTTTCAGACCAATGTACTTTGCAGGGTTGTTGGTCAATAATCTCATTGTACGAACACCAAGATCGTGTAATATCTGCAAAAGACAGCATTTAGCTTTGATAAATCCAAGATTCCAAATTGTTCAATAGTCAAACTTTAAATTTTGGCTGCTAAATTTCTACATAGCAATGTATGCACAGTGAAACGTATACAGTGAAATCCATAAAACAGAAGAGGAAAATGCAGGCATGTTAAGCAACGAATAACATTATTATCATTTTTCAAGCTTTCTAGGAAGCTCTCTGCATTTGGATAGAAAAGAATGCGATCTTTATCGTGTGCAACTGGCTGGGTTCTTCACCCAATCTGCCAGGGAGTCCCGAAGGTGGATTTGAAACCCATATTTCTGCTGTGGGATTGATATTCTTTGGTAGATAGGAAGATGCATGTATAAACAATGACAATGAAGCACAAATAACACGAAGGCCAGAGAGCTACAACATGGCCAGAGGTTCTCAGTTATCCTACAATGTGGTCAAGGTAGCTTATGGGACTTGAACTTCAATTGACACACAGCACAACGAAAAGGTTCACATAGAAGCATTTTATTATTCTTTTTTCCTCATCTTTTTTTTGGTTATCTTTCTATTTCTTTTAGACAACTCATATCAAGCAAACTAATAATACTGGTCCAGCTAAACAGGAAGCATGTAGTGCTTAGGATTCTACTACAACCCTATGCAAAACTAAGCACCTATTAAGGAGCTAGGGCCGGAAATTCAAGATTGAACTTCTGCAAAATGCTTAAGGCTGTGTTGTTTCTGATAAAGTGAGGAGAAGGAAAATGAAACTTGACCCATGCAAATTGGACCCGATTTATACATGAAACACACTCATTTTTCTATCCTTCCCCTAACTTTCCACCAAGCCAAACACAGCATACGAGCCATACAGGTTTCATTAATTCAGGTCATCATAAACCAGGATATATACATACGATGAAATATTCAGGAGTCAGGACTTGCTTTTCCACAATTATATTTACCGAAGCCTCAAATTGCTTATTTTTAGAAGCCTTGTCATTAGTCAAGATCTAAATCTATGGCATCAACCATATAGTAACAGTGTAGAATAACTTGCATGGACAGAAATGTGACATGCAACAGTAAGGACATTGTAACATAGAAATGACGTACTTTCTTGTGTCAGTATTGTGGAGTGTCCATGTTTTACGTGTTCGACACAACGTGACACGGACTACCAAGATTTTTGGAGTGTCCGAGCTTCCTAAAGGATAAGTTGACATCTAAAAAGCATGGCACAAAAAATTTCTGTTCTTTTATTATTGAGTACAATCATGTTGCATTGTCCAATTACAAAGTAGGTTACCTGTGCACCAATGCCGTATTCCCGTGAATCCACTGGCAGTCCTAATTCCTCATTGGCTTCCACGGTATCACGTCCATCATCCTGTAAGTTGTAAGCACGAAGCTTGTGACCCAGACCAATTCCCCTCCCCTCATGTCCTCTTAGGTACACTAAGACACCCCTGCCTTCCTTTTCAATCATCTCCATAGCCAGAGCTAACTGGTTACCACAATCACATCTGGCTGATCCAAATATATCTCCTGTAAGGCATTCAGAATGCACCCTGACAAGGATGTCTTGCCCATCTCCAATGTCCCCCTGTTAAAAGTATGCAGGAAAATGGTGACCTTCCCAGAATATCAAAGGAAGCATAAAACAAAAGGAGAGGTTAGGTTAAACAAGACGGAGAAAAGGTGGGTCTATGCTTCGTCAAGGTTTCAGAACTTGGTTTTGTTTCTGCTAATGTTGCCTCAGGAGTATTAACGGTTCTGAAGTTCCACCAGAACTATATAATTTTCTTTTTGGTATGAAAACATGAACTATTGGTCGTATAACATAACAGTATTTAAAGACAATTTATGACCACAGTTCTCCCAGTTGTTAATAAACTTTAGCATTATGGTTACACTTCATCCACTTCAATTGACATAAATCTATGTTTTGTACATCCACTGTAAGTGTTTTAACTATTATTGAGTCCTACTTTCTGCTGAATAAGGTCCAAAATGGACAAACTTCAATACCTCAGTCATAGTATGATTTAAACAGCAATTAAAAAACAAAAAAGTAAGTTCATAGTGCCTATGCCAGCTTTCACCTCGGCGATGGATGAATATGCATCTTAAAAACCTGCAAAGTAGTAATTTGTAATATTGAGTATACTTTTCTAACTGGATTACTTACTTTAACCATGGCAATGTGCTCCATACCATCAAGCACTGATCGGTAACAGTATGCATGGACAGAACCCCACTTTAAAGGTAACCGTGCAACAGAAGCACGCTCCACCAACTTATCTCGTTTTCTCCTATATCTGTGATATTACATGATGTTAAATTGAAAAAAATACCAAGAACCTCAAAGAAAATGCATTGTTAAATAAATTAGGGGTCTTAAAAGAAAGAGAAATGAGCAAGCTTTCTTTGACGACAAACCGAGGAGTATGATACAAAACCATAAGCTATTTTTCTTAAAAGCTACAAAACTGTGTTTTAAGATATGGGACATGTTGTATCCTGGAAGTCTTACGAAGAAAACATCAAAATGATTACAAACTAAGTGGGAATTAATGGCAGTGATTTTTTTTTCTTTGATCATTTTCCTAATAGGATTTGACTTTCTCAATTTGAAAAAGAAAGAAAATAAGATTCTCATTAATTTTCATCAGTTCTTTTAGTAAATGAAAGGCAAAAATTAAGTATTCTTGTATCCTCCAGATACAGACATTTATAATGTTATCCTTACTAACTTAAGAGTACACATTATTAACACTAAGAGGGAAACAACGTGGAAATTTAACTAGTAGTTTGAGGAAAATAAAATGAAGCAGTCTGTTATTGGACTCATCGTACTTGTAATTACCAGTGTTCTAAATGGCGGTTGAGGCGGCCGCCTAGGCGGCGCCTAGACGGTAGGCGGTCTCTCTCTGCACCGCTTTGCGGTAGGTAGTGGAGTAGACGGCCAACGAAGGTTTGGAGGCATAGGCGGAGGTGAGGCGGCGTAGGCGGACGCCTAGTCGGAGCAATACCTAACAAGATGTTTTGGCCAAAAGGTTTTGCAAGCATTATGGGCCTATGGTTCACTTTAAAAACTAAAACTTCATAAATTTTAGTGTTCTACAACTTAGTTATACATGGAGCACTCTTAAAATATGCATACTATGCAAAAAACTATGGTAAAATATTCAAAATTGTCCCAAATGTATCAACCGCCTAGGCGCCGCCTAGACGGAGCCTAGGCGGCAGGCGGACTCTCTCCGCCGCGCACCCGCCTACCGCCATTTAGAACCTTGGTAATTACCTCCAGGTAACTAGTTCTCTCATTTTCTGGCTAGCTTGAATTTATTTGTCACAAGTTATCCAGTAACCTATTCAATGCATGCATGTGAGTACAAACTCCAAACAATTACTCATGGTCTAATTACATGATCATCTTGATTCAATTATCACAATCCTCTCAATACATGTAAAGTCACAAATATACCCACAATAATTGTAGCCACTTCCAGGCAACTGGGTTCCCTCATTTTTTGGCTCGCTTCATGTCTATTACATATTAATCTTGATGCAATTATCACAATTATCTCAAAACATATAACACCAATATACCCCTACTTGAGGCATATTTCCACCAGTACAAATGTCAAGAATCCTTCACATATAAATCTCAAGACTCGGATCCTTTTACTCCATCCTCATGTTATCCTAATAACCAAATAGTTTCCAGATTAATTTAGCAACATATTGCTTAATTAATTTGTTAAATTGTGTATTGAACAACATTGCCCAAAGACCAACTTGGCCATAAATGCATTTATGTCATTTTGATCCACTTTCCCTATGTGTACATGCTTGTTATTCCCATATGTGTCTAATGATCATCCATAACACAATCACACAAAGCTATGATTTTCTAGAACACAATCACACAATCACCCATAACACATTCACACACTACAATTTCCTAGAAAGTAGAAAGTATGGCCACGTAAATTACATTCCATCCTTCTCACCCCAAAACTTATCACCAAAAGAACAATCGCATGCATCAACTTGAGCCTCCATATTTGGTGTTTGTGACTCCACATATTCTTCGAGGGAAGATTCCTTATCATGAACATCACAAATACCCAGAGTGATGGGTTCACCAGACATGGCTACTTTACACCAAATCTAAGCCACGGCTATTATTTCTACTGATCTTGTTTGTTAATTCCTAACGATAAACATCTTGCTATCTCTTATTTTCCATTTTCAACCAAATGTAAACACCCCTTCTCTTGTGAACAAAATCAACCAAATTCTTATTCATAATCCATAATCCTTCATTCAACGCACAGTCCAGTCTACATGTCACACACTTTCAGCCGGAATCTTATAGAACTACAAATGAAAACTCTAAATCTTGGTCACTAGACCACACCTCAGGCAACCTAAAACCAAGAAGCTTATTCTTACTTCATAACCAAATCATGTAACTATATAATATACCAACCTAGACAACACCCGCCGTGCATGCCACACGTGTGACCAATTGACTTTTCTTTTTTACTTTCTTAATCTCTCTTCTTTATCTATTTTCTCTATGTTTTTTTTTTCCTAATTAGATGTTTCCAACGATCAGATTGATGCTATTTATGTATAGTTGTCTCCTCAATTTCCATATTATTTTCATCTTCTTATATTTCATTGTTCTTCTGATTGTGACAAGAGCCCCCTAAGGATCAAACATGTCAATCCTCCTTCAACCCATCAAGACGGATCATCAAATTGCAATTGTAGGAGAATAGAAGAGAAACTTGTTCTATTGGTGGTTCTTTTCTAGACTCCAATCAGCAGCAGCCCACCCCACTAAAAAAAACACCAGTACTATCTGTCCACAATCTGAAATTTCCATTTTCTGAGGGTTCAATGTAAGGCATCAGAAATTTCTAGCAATTGATAGTGATCTTTAATGATTGCAATCCTTATCAACTTCTTTGGGTCTAGCGTTCAGAGTCAACACATTAGGTTTTCTTGATTTCGACTCCTTGACAAATAAGGAAAATAAAGTGGCAGCTCCATCCATTTTCCCCAAGCTTGCATTGAACCAGTACTTACATGATCTACATGCATCAGTAACCCAACAACCATCATCTACGTATTCCAAGTTTTTTGAACACCAAGAAAAAAATAAGCATCAGATCAACTGTAAATCTGTCACTTACATTAAATTTTAACTCCATCCCTACAATTCTAAGGAAAATAATAACTTTATTATAAACCAACTAGTCTACATGTACGTGTTTTGCACGTATTTTAATTAAAATATCATAAGGTCAATTGTCGTCTTTTCGTCTTTTCCACGTGATTATTCATGTGTGTATGCTTTTTTGTTTTACAGTGCCAAGAGATTCGAAGTATGAATTTTGCTCTTTTTTTAATTTTCTATTGAGAATAATAACCTTTGGAAAATGGTAAGGACAGAAAAATTTATTACCATTGGAAAAATGAAACTCCATAGCATTCAAACTTTATTGCTTTGACTCTTAAACATAAATGACATGCAAGTTGACATAATAACATCATATTTATAAAATACTCAAGGGTATTTTAGGAATTCAAAAGTTTCACCACCAAGTTTTTCTATTATATAGTAGAATAGATTAGAAACTTGTGTCTGGACTCTGAAGTACCTACGGATGATGTATTCGCTCGGTGGAAGTTGTAACTTACCGAATAAGATCAGCAATTGAGATGATTTTCAAATTCTCCTTCTTTGCAAATTCCTGGAGCTTTGGTAATCGAGCCATATTCTGGACGGTTGCTACATGTTCAGGGTGGTTTTTACCACGTTCCTAACTTTGTGGCAACCGAACAGTTGCTGCAGGGCCTATATAAGGCATCCTCTCTCTCAAGGCTGCATAGATACAAGTAATCGAAGCCACCACAGAAAGTTTACGAAGTGTTTTTTAACACAAGTAAACAGAAAATTCATAAGTGTTTTTTAACACAGTTCTGATCGAAATTTGCTTGCGAATTCCAGCAGCCTTAGAGAGAGAGGAAAGGTGCCGCACCAGCGTTGCTATTGCACGGGAGTCCGTGTACGATCCGAAGAGTCAGAAGAGCAGAAGTGTTCCAAAGTTCTCCGACGAACTTGCTTGTTCCTGAAAGCTGTTCGTGTAGGGCGAATAAAGCTTTGAGCAACGGTGATCATTCACCCCAGCAGGCCATCTTCCACCTTTCGTCTGTCATCTTCTTCGCTGCTGTGATTACGAAATCTTTTTAGATTCTCGTATATCATATGTTGCTATGGATTACGAAATCTTTTTAGATTCTCGTAATATCTACTAACGAGATTTTTTTAGATCTTCGTTATACTCGCGCAACCTTCCTAGAAGTGTTGCGTTGGAACATTGTTTTTACAATTGTTTCATCTTCTCAGTTTTCCATCGAAAAATTGTACCCCGGCACTATATATATATATATATATATATATATATATATATATATATATATATAAGCGCTCTCTCTCTCTCTCTCTCTCTTTACATTTTTTTTTCCAAAAAAAAACTCTCCGCCGCCACCACTCCCCACTGCCACCACCACCACTCCCCACCACCGCCACCACCACCACTCCTCTCTCCCCCCCCCCCACCGCCACCACCACCACCAGCTCCTCTCTCCCCGCTTTCTTCTCACTTCCCTCACTTTTTTGATGTAACTTGGTTGTAAGAAAAAATTTGTGTGCTGCAACTACTGTTGCATGGATTAGACACCTGCAACGCCGATTCTCGCGCGAGTCAAACGCTGCAACTGCCGCGAGCTCCGGCCAGTTGCAGCAAAACACTCCACTTAATCCAAACAGCCCTAAGAGAGATTTCCTACAAGTCTCAAATCTATCATATACAATGTTTCCATCTTGACATGTCACTAGTGACGTTATAGTTGTATTGTCTGGCGTATAGTATCTAGCTTCTTGTTTATTGCTACAACAATTTTTTTGTTTTGTTTGATTTTTTTTTGCTAAATATAGAATTCATCCAGGTTTGAACAAATTATTTTTAAAATGGAAACGAAATATAAAAATATTGGACAAATGTTTTCCGCCTTGTATTGTTTAGCTGCTTTCTTGAACCTAGAGTTAAGTTAGTTGGTGTATTTGTTCGTTTAGAAATTATTGATGAAAATATGCAAATAATTAGATCAATGTTTGATGCATATCAAACAGAATATGGAAGTGCACCCACTTCTACTTCAACTGCTATGAACATTTTGGATTTATGTACAAATAATCAAAGTAGTAGCATGCAAGTGGAACTAGTGGTAGTAGTAGTAGTACAAGCAGTGAACTTGATATATACCTACGATCGAACTAATCAGACCAAGATCAGGGCCGGGCCCTGAGTTAATGGGACCCTAGGCAAATTTTTAGAATGGTGCCCATATATAATATAAAAAAATAAATTAAAAGTAAATTTTAAAAAATGTTATAGCGAAGACTTGAACTTAGGGACCTCTAGTGTGCAAGTTTAACGTACTAACACTACACCACAATTGTTTTGTGATAAAAGAGGATCATGTTACATATTAGTTCTACTTTCGATACAAGATTATATATATATATATATATATATATATATATATATATATATATATATATTTTGAATTAATTTTTTTTTGGCCCCAAAATTTCTCGGAGCCCTGGGCGTGTATATATATATATATATATATATATATATATATATATATATATATATTTGAATTAATTTTTTTTGGCCCCAAAATTTCTCGGGGCCCTGGGCGCCGTGGGCCAGGGCCGGCCCTGACTAAGATGCTACCTGAAGAGGAAATAAAAAAAAAGATGTCCAGTTTTGGTGAAAACACATGTAAAGAAGTTTCCGATATTGATCTCTCTTTTTGAGATGCCCAGAGATATTACTAAATTTTGAGCTTAAAAAAGATTGGATGGATATAAATGAAAAGATTAAAGACATACTGTACTATCGCAAAATGTCACTCAACTCTAGCTAGAAGACTCGAAGATAAGAACTCATATCAAAAATCCATTTTAAAATATTTAATTTAAAGAAATTATATTTTCCATGATCACATTAATTTTTATACCTGCAATAGAAAAAAAATCCATATTAATAAAGTTTAATTCTTTTTCTACTAATTTATCACTCTCTCATTTTGATTTGATCTTAATTTTAACATTCTTTAACGTAGTTGAAGACCTAAAACAATTGGTGGCTAAAGCCCATGGCAATACAAGGCTCGGCATGGCACCACAAATCAAATCATATGCCGGTGCCGGATATGAATTTGGGGAAAAGTAAGTCCGACATGGCAAGGCCGGCGGCACGGTAAATCCGTGTCGTGTCTCACCAGGCATGGTAAATCCACATCATGTGTCGCCGGACACGGCATGCCTGCACCTCCCTATATGTAGATGTGCGTTCTTGTTCTCCTACATGTTTGTTTGGTTTGGCCCTACTTCTCTTCTTGGTTAGTTTGTCCGCCTGTCATTTATTTGCCAGGATGGCCCAGACATATTTTTGGGCACAAATGGACACAATCGGATTCGCTAAGGTTTTCGATGTAGAATGATCATCATCTATGAATCTAGGTTTTCTACACGAGAAGATGGACATTAATCCCCTCCCATAAACATCACCACCCGGCAGTGGTGAACCTCAACTCTCCTCAACTCTGTCAATGTTACTAACCAATGGATCATTTTTTGCCCCTTCTTTGGCACACAGAAACTAAGTACAGAGGGAAACTAATTTTTTAAAAAAAATATGTTGCAATAATATATGCTGAAACACCATGATACATGGACCACGATCAAGTGCAACTGAAGAGTGTTGGAAAACAAAATGGTTCTCAAGAGGAATCAAGTACACTCTTACTAAGCTCAATAACGCATTCGGAGGTTCGTATCACATCTTATTTTGTAAAGCAAAAGGCCGATGAGAATGATTCAAGCCTTACACAGGGTACACATGACAGAACCATCAATTGTTGGCATTGCAGTCAGATGGCCGCTCTCCCAAGTGTGCAGTGAAAATCTGGAAAGGAAACACCACAGACATGCCAATGGACAATATGTCAGGACACAGTTCAACAGAGTCGGATTCATTCAGTTGATGGACAATATGTATTAAGGTGTGCATAAAAACTTTATATACCTCTTCACAGCATCTCACCCTATCAAGGTTGTTCTTGAAGCATTGCAATGAACCCTGCATATACAAACTTAAGGTGATCGAAGAAGAAATCATGAAAAGTTCATTAAAAAAAAATGTTAAATCAAATCTGGAAGTGTTGGGTACAAATAAAACCCAATGCACATTGTGTCTGTCAACTATATTGAGCAAAATTTCACTTCATAACTATCAATAACCAAGAAGAAGATAGAGAGAGGACAATTAAAGGCAACTTATTCTGGGATAACATAGATACACATACAGTCCCATATATAGATAAAAAACGTAATTAAACATATTCGTTGCATGTATATTACATGAATACCACTTATACATGAAATGATCGGTGTTATCCACAAATTGTCGTAATTAAAATCTTCATGCCCCAAAATGGTAAATGGTCTTTTAAGCAACATGTGTCGCCCTAGAAACGAATATGAAATAGATTTCATATAAGGTAACAATTTTACAAAATCCAAAACTTGAAGTGCATTGTCAACAGAAATCAACTCAAAACCATCTTGATGGAGTCACAAAGATGGAAAGAAGCAGACTATTTTCCAGAAAACATACTAAACTCTTCATCAAGGAAAACAAATAAACAGTATTCCATGTTAGGTTGAAAATAATAATCTTCAACTAATATGATATTGTCTGGCTTACCTATGTATAGATCTTCAATGATTAATAATCTGTTCTGCAAGAAATTAGCGACAACATTAAGCTGTAGAAATAAGTTTGCAGTAATTGGATTGAATGATCGCTGATGGTCACAAAGGGTGTCCACACCATTTTTTTTGAACTGCACTGTAAATTTGCTAAAATCAGCAAAGGAACACTGTACATTTTTTATATTCCATCTCTGATATCATAAAATATGTATTGAACCGGAACTAAACTCAGCCCATCCGTGTTTATCAGACGAAATTGAAATTGATCGAAAAAAGGCGTTGCAGTGCCACGCAGCTCCCGCTTATGCGGGTCTGGAGAGGGTAAGATCTACACAGCCTTACGCCGATACAGAGAGAGGTTGTTTCCGTGACTCAAACTTACATCCTCCAGGATGCAAACAACAACCCTTTTAGTTACGGCAAGGCTATGCCGTCTGAAATTGATCAAATAAAAATGTTTCAAAATATAAATAAGCAAAGTAGCGAGCATTCGCCATATTGCAATAAGAGAAGAATACCCAACTAGGGTAGGTAGAGAAGGGGGAGGAGTAACCGAGATGAGTATTGAAAAATGAAGAAGCCACCACAGCTCTAGTCGCTAATGAACCAGAGAGTTTATTTTTCAATACACCCGTTCTAGTGGCCTTCGATTTCGTCTTCCCTTCCATCTCCCTTTCATTTTACTGATCTCTCTTCCTTCACCAACAAACTCTGAATGTACAACCCCACTCTTGGTTGGTGAGCTACTTATACAGAGAGTAGAACAAGAAGCATGCTAGGCGGTTCACACTTTTCTTGTGATAGCAGCAGAAGAGAATTAACTTTTGGCTGTCGTATCCACTGAAATCTATGTGATCAATGACGTTATAACGTGAAACGCCTTGACTGGTTGCTTGTGGTTTGCTCGGGCTCATGAGCCAGGTCAAAATAACTAGCAATTGACCAGAGTCCTCGCTTGTAGAGACCTATGTTGCATGAATATGGACACGTATACGGATAAGGACACAATATTGATACGGGATGCACATATTTTCAGATATGTACAAATAATCACCTACTTTGCACAAATACGGACACACTATAGGTATGGATACAATAAGAATATGGACACATTTTCCCATGTCTGTGCAACATAGATAAAGACAAAAGGCTAATGTAATTTCATATAACATGGCAACTAGATACATCCATACCATTTCTTGAGCTCTTTCAAGCCCCATGCTCACATCATTGTGCAAGGCCTATCTAGTCATGCCTCAGTCAATGATGAGTGGATATATTTTCCCAGAATGGAAACTTGAGGGTGAGTAAATATGGCATGTTCTATGAGGACGTCTTATTACTCGGACTGTTTATGATTTGAGAGAATTTTAAGAAAATAACAAGGAAATGTTAGAGGGACTCGCATCTTAAACACCCTTATTGTAATGAGTTATAATTAGGGGTGAGCATATCTCGGTTCAAAACCAAAAACCCGCCCCGAACCGAATTGAAATAAGCAATCGGTTCGGTTTCCAATGTTAGGTTCAATTTTCGGTTTTGGAGAAGTGAAAATTCGGTTTTGGGATTTGGAAACCGACCCGAACCGAAAACCGATTTAAGATTACCTATATACCCTCAACCCCATATATGTTTAATGTTTTCAAATTTTTACATTGCATATTGTTGTTGTATTGTATAAATATGTCATTTTATTAATATGTAACTAATTGTTGTTTTATTGATTGTTGTTGTTTGCTTGATACAGAATTTTTTATCTGTAAAATACTCTAGCCGGCCCATACACAATGGACTGTCCAACTGATTTAACCGAACAACCGAACTGAATTGGTTTGGTTCTGTTTAGTTCGGTTTAAAAAAAATCAAGGAAATTTAGGTTCGGTTGAACCGAACCGACCGAATGCTCACCCCTAGCTACAATTGTTGCTAACAAAAGGCACTCTTGAAATTGTCTAGAAAAGGAGAAACCTTTAGATGATCTGTACAACTAAGTCCGACAGTGTTGCAACCCATAATATAGATATATCGTACTAATGACCTACCATATAGATATATCGTACTAATGACCTACCAGTATAACTTACAGTTTCTGATGCTACTCTACCTTCCTGGTAAGGAAATAATCTATTTTGGTTGATCATCATTTCCGTTCTTAAAGTATGTGTTTACTGCAAGCTTAGCTAAAAAAATAAAAGAAAATATCAAAACTGTGTATATGGCAAGAAATCATTAGGACAAAAAAAACAATCGACAAACAGGAGTGCAAAAAGAATCATGCCCATATGACTCATATGCTATTAACCATAAAAGGAATGAATTGAATAGAACAAAAAACACATCCTTGGATAGATTTATTTACAGACACGTGTGTATTGACACCAGATGCTAGCGGGAAGGGAAAGATCAGATCAGAGCAGACCAGACCGATTGATAGACTTTCTACTGATACAGGACTTCGACCGATTGAGACAGGGTTCCGATGGAAGGGATATATTCCAAAGAAGGAATCGTGGTTTCTCCATAAGCCATGTGGCCTCCCCCTTGGCCAATTTGCACTATGCTGGTGACACCCTCTATTGCATCAAACCACATCACAGTAATTACTCCAAGCTAACAACAAGCAATTATTCAGTGAAATAATTCAACTGAGGTACTTCTCTATCTCAATTTTCCATTTAGGAATGCCGCTAGCATTAGGGGTTTTGATCCAAAATTTTACTATAACAGTCAAATATTTACCTATTGTGTAAGGAAGAATTCCTTCGTTTTATGAGGTTTGCGGCTGCTCATCATTGTCGCTGCTTTCAACTGGAGCAACCAAACCACCATTTGATGAAGATCCATATATGTGCCCCATTTTTATTCTCTTAGTCTCCAAGTATCTTTGGTTCTCTCTGGTTATTGGCGTTAATAAGGGTACCCTTCCAACTACACTTAACCCATAGCCTTTCAGACCAATGTACTTTGCAGGGTTGTTGGTCAATAATCTCATTGTACGAACACCAAGATCGTGTAATATCTGCAAAAGACAGCATTTAGCTTTGATAAATCCAAGATTCCAAATTGTTCAATAGTCAAACTTTAAATTTTGGCTGCTAAATTTCTACATAGCAATGTATGCACAGTGAAACGTATACAGTGAAATCCATAAAACAGAAGAGGAAAATGCAGGCATGTTAAGCAACGAATAACATTATTATCATTTTTCAAGCTTTCTAGGAAGCTCTCTGCATTTGGATAGAAAAGAATGCGATCTTTATCGTGTGCAACTGGCTGGGTTCTTCACCCAATCTGCCAGGGAGTCCCGAAGGTGGATTTGAAACCCATATTTCTGCTGTGGGATTGATATTCTTTGGTAGATAGGAAGATGCATGTATAAACAATGACAATGAAGCACAAATAACACGAAGGCCAGAGAGCTACAACATGGCCAGAGGTTCTCAGTTATCCTACAATGTGGTCAAGGTAGCTTATGGGACTTGAACTTCAATTGACACACAGCACAACGAAAAGGTTCACATAGAAGCATTTTATTATTCTTTTTTCCTCATCTTTTTTTTGGTTATCTTTCTATTTCTTTTAGACAACTCATATCAAGCAAACTAATAATACTGGTCCAGCTAAACAGGAAGCATGTAGTGCTTAGGATTCTACTACAACCCTATGCAAAACTAAGCACCTATTAAGGAGCTAGGGCCGGAAATTCAAGATTGAACTTCTGCAAAATGCTTAAGGCTGTGTTGTTTCTGATAAAGTGAGGAGAAGGAAAATGAAACTTGACCCATGCAAATTGGACCCGATTTATACATGAAACACACTCATTTTTCTATCCTTCCCCTAACTTTCCACCAAGCCAAACACAGCATACGAGCCATACAGGTTTCATTAATTCAGGTCATCATAAACCAGGATATATACATACGATGAAATATTCAGGAGTCAGGACTTGCTTTTCCACAATTATATTTACCGAAGCCTCAAATTGCTTATTTTTAGAAGCCTTGTCATTAGTCAAGATCTAAATCTATGGCATCAACCATATAGTAACAGTGTAGAATAACTTGCATGGACAGAAATGTGACATGCAACAGTAAGGACATTGTAACATAGAAATGACGTACTTTCTTGTGTCAGTATTGTGGAGTGTCCATGTTTTACGTGTTCGACACAACGTGACACGGACTACCAAGATTTTTGGAGTGTCCGAGCTTCCTAAAGGATAAGTTGACATCTAAAAAGCATGGCACAAAAAATTTCTGTTCTTTTATTATTGAGTACAATCATGTTGCATTGTCCAATTACAAAGTAGGTTACCTGTGCACCAATGCCGTATTCCCGTGAATCCACTGGCAGTCCTAATTCCTCATTGGCTTCCACGGTATCACGTCCATCATCCTGTAAGTTGTAAGCACGAAGCTTGTGACCCAGACCAATTCCCCTCCCCTCATGTCCTCTTAGGTACACTAAGACACCCCTGCCTTCCTTTTCAATCATCTCCATAGCCAGAGCTAACTGGTTACCACAATCACATCTGGCTGATCCAAATATATCTCCTGTAAGGCATTCAGAATGCACCCTGACAAGGATGTCTTGCCCATCTCCAATGTCCCCCTGTTAAAAGTATGCAGGAAAATGGTGACCTTCCCAGAATATCAAAGGAAGCATAAAACAAAAGGAGAGGTTAGGTTAAACAAGACGGAGAAAAGGTGGGTCTATGCTTCGTCAAGGTTTCAGAACTTGGTTTTGTTTCTGCTAATGTTGCCTCAGGAGTATTAACGGTTCTGAAGTTCCACCAGAACTATATAATTTTCTTTTTGGTATGAAAACATGAACTATTGGTCGTATAACATAACAGTATTTAAAGACAATTTATGACCACAGTTCTCCCAGTTGTTAATAAACTTTAGCATTATGGTTACACTTCATCCACTTCAATTGACATAAATCTATGTTTTGTACATCCACTGTAAGTGTTTTAACTATTATTGAGTCCTACTTTCTGCTGAATAAGGTCCAAAATGGACAAACTTCAATACCTCAGTCATAGTATGATTTAAACAGCAATTAAAAAACAAAAAAGTAAGTTCATAGTGCCTATGCCAGCTTTCACCTCGGCGATGGATGAATATGCATCTTAAAAACCTGCAAAGTAGTAATTTGTAATATTGAGTATACTTTTCTAACTGGATTACTTACTTTAACCATGGCAATGTGCTCCATACCATCAAGCACTGATCGGTAACAGTATGCATGGACAGAACCCCACTTTAAAGGTAACCGTGCAACAGAAGCACGCTCCACCAACTTATCTCGTTTTCTCCTATATCTGTGATATTACATGATGTTAAATTGAAAAAAATACCAAGAACCTCAAAGAAAATGCATTGTTAAATAAATTAGGGGTCTTAAAAGAAAGAGAAATGAGCAAGCTTTCTTTGACGACAAACCGAGGAGTATGATACAAAACCATAAGCTATTTTTCTTAAAAGCTACAAAACTGTGTTTTAAGATATGGGACATGTTGTATCCTGGAAGTCTTACGAAGAAAACATCAAAATGATTACAAACTAAGTGGGAATTAATGGCAGTGATTTTTTTTTCTTTGATCATTTTCCTAATAGGATTTGACTTTCTCAATTTGAAAAAGAAAGAAAATAAGATTCTCATTAATTTTCATCAGTTCTTTTAGTAAATGAAAGGCAAAAATTAAGTATTCTTGTATCCTCCAGATACAGACATTTATAATGTTATCCTTACTAACTTAAGAGTACACATTATTAACACTAAGAGGGAAACAACGTGGAAATTTAACTAGTAGT
Source organism: Iris pallida (assembly GCA_029216955.1). Lineage (NCBI taxonomy): Eukaryota > Viridiplantae > Streptophyta > Magnoliopsida > Asparagales > Iridaceae > Iris > Iris pallida. The sequence continues at coordinate 1,895,042 of JANAVB010031818.1, forward strand.
TTGAGGAAAATAAAATGAAGCAGTCTGTTATTGGACTCATCGTACTTGTAATTACCAGTGTTCTAAATGGCGGTTGAGGCGGCCGCCTAGGCGGCGCCTAGACGGTAGGCGGTCTCTCTCTGCACCGCTTTGCGGTAGGTAGTGGAGTAGACGGCCAACGAAGGTTTGGAGGCATAGGCGGAGGTGAGGCGGCGTAGGCGGACGCCTAGTCGGAGCAATACCTAACAAGATGTTTTGGCCAAAAGGTTTTGCAAGCATTATGGGCCTATGGTTCACTTTAAAAACTAAAACTTCATAAATTTTAGTGTTCTACAACTTAGTTATACATGGAGCACTCTTAAAATATGCATACTATGCAAAAAACTATGGTAAAATATTCAAAATTGTCCCAAATGTATCAACCGCCTAGGCGCCGCCTAGACGGAGCCTAGGCGGCAGGCGGACTCTCTCCGCCGCGCACCCGCCTACCGCCATTTAGAACCTTGGTAATTACCTCCAGGTAACTAGTTCTCTCATTTTCTGGCTAGCTTGAATTTATTTGTCACAAGTTATCCAGTAACCTATTCAATGCATGCATGTGAGTACAAACTCCAAACAATTACTCATGGTCTAATTACATGATCATCTTGATTCAATTATCACAATCCTCTCAATACATGTAAAGTCACAAATATACCCACAATAATTGTAGCCACTTCCAGGCAACTGGGTTCCCTCATTTTTTGGCTCGCTTCATGTCTATTACATATTAATCTTGATGCAATTATCACAATTATCTCAAAACATATAACACCAATATACCCCTACTTGAGGCATATTTCCACCAGTACAAATGTCAAGAATCCTTCACATATAAATCTCAAGACTCGGATCCTTTTACTCCATCCTCATGTTATCCTAATAACCAAATAGTTTCCAGATTAATTTAGCAACATATTGCTTAATTAATTTGTTAAATTGTGTATTGAACAACATTGCCCAAAGACCAACTTGGCCATAAATGCATTTATGTCATTTTGATCCACTTTCCCTATGTGTACATGCTTGTTATTCCCATATGTGTCTAATGATCATCCATAACACAATCACACAAAGCTATGATTTTCTAGAACACAATCACACAATCACCCATAACACATTCACACACTACAATTTCCTAGAAAGTAGAAAGTATGGCCACGTAAATTACATTCCATCCTTCTCACCCCAAAACTTATCACCAAAAGAACAATCGCATGCATCAACTTGAGCCTCCATATTTGGTGTTTGTGACTCCACATATTCTTCGAGGGAAGATTCCTTATCATGAACATCACAAATACCCAGAGTGATGGGTTCACCAGACATGGCTACTTTACACCAAATCTAAGCCACGGCTATTATTTCTACTGATCTTGTTTGTTAATTCCTAACGATAAACATCTTGCTATCTCTTATTTTCCATTTTCAACCAAATGTAAACACCCCTTCTCTTGTGAACAAAATCAACCAAATTCTTATTCATAATCCATAATCCTTCATTCAACGCACAGTCCAGTCTACATGTCACACACTTTCAGCCGGAATCTTATAGAACTACAAATGAAAAACTCTAAATCTTGGTCACTAGACCACACCTCAGGCAACCTAAAACCAAGAAGCTTATTCTTACTTCATAACCAAATCATGTAACTATATAATATACCAACCTAGACAACACCCGCCGTGCATGCCACACGTGTGACCAATTGACTTTTCTTTTTTACTTTCTTAATCTCTCTTCTTTATCTATTTTCTCTATGTTTTTTTTTTCCTAATTAGATGTTTCCAACGATCAGATTGATGCTATTTATGTATAGTTGTCTCCTCAATTTCCATATTATTTTCATCTTCTTATATTTCATTGTTCTTCTGATTGTGACAAGAGCCCCCTAAGGATCAAACATGTCAATCCTCCTTCAACCCATCAAGACGGATCATCAAATTGCAATTGTAGGAGAATAGAAGAGAAACTTGTTCTATTGGTGGTTCTTTTCTAGACTCCAATCAGCAGCAGCCCACCCCACTAAAAAAAACACCAGTACTATCTGTCCACAATCTGAAATTTCCATTTTCTGAGGGTTCAATGTAAGGCATCAGAAATTTCTAGCAATTGATAGTGATCTTTAATGATTGCAATCCTTATCAACTTCTTTGGGTCTAGCGTTCAGAGTCAACACATTAGGTTTTCTTGATTTCGACTCCTTGACAAATAAGGAAAATAAAGTGGCAGCTCCATCCATTTTCCCCAAGCTTGCATTGAACCAGTACTTACATGATCTACATGCATCAGTAACCCAACAACCATCATCTACGTATTCCAAGTTTTTTGAACACCAAGAAAAAAATAAGCATCAGATCAACTGTAAATCTGTCACTTACATTAAATTTTAACTCCATCCCTACAATTCTAAGGAAAATAATAACTTTATTATAAACCAACTAGTCTACATGTACGTGTTTTGCACGTATTTTAATTAAAATATCATAAGGTCAATTGTCGTCTTTTCGTCTTTTCCACGTGATTATTCATGTGTGTATGCTTTTTTGTTTTACAGTGCCAAGAGATTCGAAGTATGAATTTTGCTCTTTTTTTAATTTTCTATTGAGAATAATAACCTTTGGAAAATGGTAAGGACAGAAAAATTTATTACCATTGGAAAAATGAAACTCCATAGCATTCAAACTTTATTGCTTTGACTCTTAAACATAAATGACATGCAAGTTGACATAATAACATCATATTTATAAAATACTCAAGGGTATTTTAGGAATTCAAAAGTTTCACCACCAAGTTTTTCTATTATATAGTAGAATAGATTAGAAACTTGTGTCTGGACTCTGAAGTACCTACGGATGATGTATTCGCTCGGTGGAAGTTGTAACTTACCGAATAAGATCAGCAATTGAGATGATTTTCAAATTCTCCTTCTTTGCAAATTCCTGGAGCTTTGGTAATCGAGCCATAGAACCATCATCATCCACAACTTCACATAAAATCGCAACAGGGGCTAACCCAGCCAACATAGCAAGATCCACAGATGCTTCTGTATGTCCTGCCCGTTTTAGTACACCACCCTCCCTGTACTTCAAGGGGAAAATATGGCCAGGGCGGTTAAAGTCTTCCGGCTTGGAGTTAGGAGATGCAAGAGCCAAAACTGTCTTCGTCCTATCTTTAGCCGAAACCCCGGTTGTTGTGCCTTTTTTAGCATCCTACAAAAATATAATAAAACTTAGATATATAAGTATAATAATATGTACAGCTAAAATATATAAAATAAATAACTGAGTAGATGTAGGTAGTGGGATCAAATAATAAGGTATTACATGGGTAATTAGGGGTGAGCATTCAGTTTTTTCGGTTTCAACCGAACCGAAATAGACAAAACCGAATAAACCGAAATTATAAAAATCCAAAATCGAAACCGAACTGAAATTAGACAAAACCAAAACCGAACCGAATAATCGATTCAGTTTGGCTATTTATATTGTTTAATGGGTCAAGTCCAAAGTTGGGATAGTGGCGCTTCCAAAGGCGAAGCTCTCGTCTTTGGCGACCAGCAAACGGCTTCAAGACTTTTCGTTTTGAAGCAGGGGCGGACACTCTCTTTTTTTTTCTAAAGGCGAGCGTTAGTGAGGAGAACATTTAAAAATTATAATTTTTATATATACGTTTGTTGTATTTCAAAATTATGCCCAAAGTTTGACCAGTTATTAAATTATCAAAGTTGCACATCAAAACACATACATAGAATTGTTGTTTTCAAAGTATACACATTTTTAATCATAAAATATGCATAGAATTAAGGATATTTACATAATTTTATAAGTCTTATTTGGTTTTCGGTTTTTTGACCGAAACCGAATAAGAAATTTTAGTATTTTCAAAACCGAAACCGAACTGAATTTTTTTTTTCAAACCGAACCGAATATCTCAGTTCGCTTTGGTTCGATTTTCGGTCCAAAACTGAATAATGCTCACCCCTAGATGGGTTTACTCTTTTAAGATTATATGAGGTTAAGTCCAATAATCCATTTAAGGAGTGTCCTAAACTTAACAATATTCCAACTATGTTAATGACATAAATAAAATAACAAGAAAATTTTATCAACTTCAAAAGTGAATAATGGGAGCGAGGAAAAAGCATGCAACATAGAGATGAATGCTATGAGATAACCTAAGAAAAATGAAAAGCACACAAGGAATTGAAAATTTATAGTGGAAAATATGTTCAATACAATTTATAACTCAACCCTTAAGACATAATGTTTAGATATTTATCTTATTCCAATTAGTTGAACATGAATAGACCTTGATAGAATTCTAGTAACTAACAGTATATATTTTTGAAGCTGAACGTCGTTACATATATAGTTAATTATAGATATTAAAATTTTAAACTTTGGCCTTTCACTTTGGAGGGAGTTTGAATATTTGGTGTTCCCTCTAAAGATCACAAATGTTTAGTCCCTCATTATTTAGAAACAAACACTTCAAAGGAAAAAAAAAATTATTGGACTTAATACTAATGACATTTTGCCAGTCAACAATAATGTAAAATCTTCTTTCCTGTTACCTACTGTTTTCTTGTCTTGAAAAGTGAAATATGCCAAGCACCTCATACGCAAAAGGCGATTCAAAACTGAAAGGCTTGATTTACACATGTGAGCACAAAAACATTATCTTTTATAGATACCGTTTCATTAAGTGGCTGTTTGGATAGCCGAAACTATAAAAGAAATGGGAAACACTTTCCCTCTTCCCACATTTGGTTTAAAAGAGGTGGGGAGGTGGTCATGTCATGATTACATTTATTTCTTAAAAATAGTGCGTTAATGCTCTCCAAAGCACATACCACTGAAACTGTAAAGGCTGTAGAAAGCTTCTCCTCGTTCTCCTTTTGTGTAACCATCAAAGGAAGCTGTAACCTCTCAAGTGCTTCTTCTTTCATGCTTACACACACAATTCCAGTCCCGTGTCTTACTACAAAGGCCATAGCTTCTGGTGTTACCAAAGATGCAGCCATTATAAGGTCACCCTCATTTTCTCTGTCTTCATCATCCACAACAATCACAAACTGTGAAAGAAAATCACATCAGTGACGAACCAAAAAAGAAATCGATGAACAAAACGCTTCGGACAAAATTACCTTCCCTTGGCGGATGTCATCAATAGCTTCTGGAATAGAAGAGAACCCTCTTGTAGGACAATCTAAATCATGTTCATCATCAGAATCAAAGAACCCGTCAGCTCCAGATATCCCATCTGCTGCAGTTCTTACCACAGCACATGCTTGATGAACGGTACCACCAAAACTTTGTCTGACTATTCCACCATCATTAGAAAAAGCTAGAATGTCATGAACACCGAATCTCGGTGTAGTAGAAGAAGCTCTCCAGAGTCTGAAACGAGTTGAACTTGAATTCTGCTTGTTTACTGGATATGTATTGGTGAAAGGCAATCGTCCAAACTCTTTGGCATAGCTATAACTTTTAAAGAAACAATGGCTTGTATTAGGCCAATAATACGGTAATGCTAGGAAAAAGCCTCTACAACATCTTGATACACATGGTTTAAAACAACGCAAAAAAACATAAGAAGCACGGACACCCGAAAATCTATATAGTGCCATGTCAGTCACGTATCAAGCATTCCAAAAAATACACTAGGACGCCAAAGTATGTGTCAAATCCGTGTGTTCAAGTCTGAAACGTGTTGTGTTGTATCTGTATTTGTGCAACATAGCAAGAAACTGCAGAAAGTTTCAGGAATTAATAGAAAAATAAAAAGATCATAGGAAACAACAATGATGTATGGTTCCATAATGGCCATAAAAATATTAGAATTGTCTTAATAATGTTTTCTTGCTGTGGCCTTCGTGGCCAGATCACAATTAAGAAAGTAAGCCCCCCACCAAGTAGCGCGCACTTGTAAAATTGAATATTATATAATCGGGATCCCCGCTCTTAAACATTTTCGAATATTCTCTGAAATAGCAACCGCTGGATTGTTGTTCTTGACCATTCAGATTAGATACTTAAACTACCCAATTTCTCGCGAGATTTTGATCTAATTTGAACGGCCAAAAAAAGACAATCCAACAACTGCTATTTCAGAAAATATTCAGGGATGCTTAAGAGAGGGAATCTCGATCCCTCCTCTTTTCTATATATATATATATATATATATATATATATATATATATAGAAAAATGGCTTGGAGCTCTGGAGAAAAGGTGATTTCGAGCGCCGCTAGGGCATCCGCGTATCTTGCGAATGTTCCTCCCCCTCGGCCCCCGGATCCGCTAGCGAGGGGGGGGAGGAAGAAGAAAAGTGGCAAGAGCACCCATAATGGGGGAAGCCAAACCCTAGGCGGCGGAGTGGGGGATCCGGAGGGGGCTGGGAGTGCTCGGGGTGGGACCCCCCCAGGCGGGGGGGGGGGGGGGGGGGGTCGGCAGCGCTGGGAGCGGTTTCTGGGTCCCCCCCAGGCGAGGGGGGGGCATCGGCTGGCGCCGCGCGGGAAGGTTCCCCCCCCAGGCGGGGGGGGGGGGGGGGGACGGCGGCTGCGGGGGATGGGACCCCCCCAGGCGGGGGGGGGGGGGGGGGGGGGGCAGGAGGGTCAGGTTCGGGGTCGGCAGGAGGGTCGGGTACGGTGTCAGGGAGGACCTCGACTGGCGTGATGTTCACTTTCGGAGCTGACCCGGGAAAGGGAGGTGGAGGAGAGGAGGGGTGGACGACGGTCTCCAGGAGACGGGGTGGCGGACGTGGGGGTTCTCATTCTCAAGCATTGGGGGCTGGAATCCCTGGGAGACAGGTCGTCAGGACGATGGGCGGGAGTAGTGCCCCACGTCGGATTGGGGGAGGGACGGGCAGAGGGGGTAACGCATGGAGACCTAGGGCGACGGTGGCTGAGAAAGGAAAGGGGGTTGCGGTGGAGAAGCCGAGACAGGGAGGGGAAGCGGTGGGGGCCCCTACCAGGGCTACACAGGCAGATATTCGGCCCAGATCCTGGAGGGATGTGTGTTCCCCTGTGGTGACGAAGACTGCGACTTCCATGGAGTACGTGCCGCCCAAGATGGTGGAGGGGGGCTACAGGGCTGTCTTTCCGGCGGAGGAAGTTGCTGAGGTCACTAAATTTTGGCAGAATACGCTAGTAGTATATGTGCTGGGGAGTAAGCCCTTCTATGGGCAGATACGGGGATATGCTGAGCGGGTATGGAGGCCGAAGGGGAGTATGGAGATCTTCTCCAGGGAAAATGGATTCTATCTGGTGAAGTTTGGACTTCAGGAGGATATGATCAGGATCGTCCAGGGGGGACCTTGGTCGTTTGACGGGAGACTGATTATCTTGAGGGAGTGGACTCCAGACCTCCGGTGTGAGAGGGATGTGCTTAATGCCATTCCGGTTTGGATTAGATTCCCTGAGTTTCCGGTGAGATACTGGAGCGTTCCCCTCCTGATGCGCCTTGCTAGCCTGATCGGGAAGCCAATCAAGACGGATGAGGCGACTGCGTTCCGCTCGTGGCTTATGTACGCCAGGGTTTTCGTTGAGATTACCGCTGGGATGGAGCTCCCAAGGGAGGTGGAGTTCGAGGAGGGAGGTGCGGTTCTGAGACAGTCTGTTGTGTATGAGTGGGTCCCCCCCAAGTGTACCCGTTGTGAGTGCTTTGGTCATGATCCCAATGGTTGTACCCGTAGCCGGGAGTCATATGGGCGGGCAGATCAGCGAGAGGAGATGTCGCGGGAGCCAGTGCTGGACTCGGTTGATGGAGTGGAGGTAGAAGAGCAGGTAGAGGATATCGTGATGGGGGTGGAGGATGGGCTGGCGGCACAGGAGAGGATGCAGGGTGTGATGGTTCCTTTCGATGGACAGAGGAAGATGGTAACACGGAGCTTGAGTGCTCTAGGGAGCAGTCAGAATGTGCCAGCCTCCCAGGAGATCCAGGTCTACAGTAGGAAGCGGCAAGCGACAGCGACGCTGGAGGACATTCCACAGTTGAGGGGTTCGAACACAGATACGGGGAATAACCCGGTGTGGGCCCTGACGTATGGACAGATCCAGGAGCACATTGCTCCCTCCTCGATGGGGGGGTCGGCTTCTGTCCCCGCTGATGGGGAGTTCATGGATGACGTGGAGCAACCTGGAGCGCTGGAGGAGGAGGTCACCGGGACAGATGGGTCACTCGTCTCGAGGAGTCATTCCCCGGCCGAGGGAGATATTAGTGAGAAGGGCGGGGCACCTCCCTCGGGTGTTCTGCCTGATGTTGGGTTAGGGGGTCCAAACATTAAGTCTTAATGTCGGTCCTGGCCTGGAACATTAGAGGCGGGTGCTCTATCGGGCGTTGGAGGGAGTTCACTAGTGTGCTGAGGAGGAAGAAGTGTGACATTGTGGTGCTGTTGGAGTCCAAGATCCGGGGGGAGGCTGTGCTGAACCGCAGGACGTCTGCCAGTTGGGACCATTCCCATAACCTAGATCTCTGTGATATGGCTCGGATCTGGGTTAGGTGGAATAGGGACAGTTGGGAGGGGTCCACTATTTTGAAGACCCAGCAGCTCATTGGCGTGTCTTTTGATAATAAGGGGGGTTTCTCCTTCATTCTGGGCGCTGTGTACGGGCACAACGACAGGAGGAGACGGGAGACCCTCTGGGAGGATATTAGTAGTCTGAGCAGGATGGCGGATCTTCTTCGTCTTCCTTTACTCCTTATGGGAGACTTCAATGCCTTGTTGCACAGGCATGAGAAGGTAGGAGGCAGACCTGTACCGGATCCAATTCTCTATGACTTCCAGAGGTGTCTTCTACAGACGGGGCTGAGGGGTCTGGAGAGAGCAGGGCATACTTGGACCTGGCACAACAAGGCGGTCCAGAGCCAGAACAGGATTGCGTGTCAGCTGGACAGGGCTTTGGGAAATAGCGAGTGGTTCCGTCTCTTTCCGAATAGTGTGGCGGAAGGTCTGGATGCTGGGACGAGCGATCACTCGCCTATTCGTGTTGGTCTGGTTGAGAGGCCCACGTGGAAGGCTCGGCCTTTCCGGTACAACAATGGGTGGTTTCTTTCTGCAGGTTATGAGGAGGTGGTTACTAGAGGGCTGCAAAATCCTCGGGCGGGCACTGCTCAGTTCAGGATGGTCCATATGCTGAAGCAGGTGAAGAGGGGTATTCGAGCCTGGGTGAAGAAGATGCCGCGGTCTCCCCTTGCGGACAAGGAGGCTGAACTTCGGGAGGTCCAGGAGGGGCTGGCGTCGGATATTATGAGCGGGGAACTGGCGGCTAGGGAGAAAGACCTTGTGGCAGAGGTCAACACTCTTAGGCTTCAGGAGGAGATCGCTGTGGCTCAGAGGGCGAAATGTTCCTGGCTCAAAGAGGGGGATCGATGCACGAAGTTCTTTTACGATGTTATTCGGTCCCGTCAGCACCGGAATGGCATTCCTAGGCTGTTGGATGGAGAGGGCAGACTTATTGGAGACCCCGCTGAGATTCAGAGAGAGGCTGTCAGATTCTACACCGTCCTGTATCAGCAGGCAGACTACCCCTGTGTATTCTCTCCTCTTGTCCCTAAGAGGTTGGTCACGCAGCAGGGCAATAGTCGACTTCTGGCGCCGGTCCGTATGGAGGAGGTGGAGGAGATAGTGATGCGAGCTGACCCCAATAAGGCACCGGGGCCTGACGGTTTCTCTAGTGGCTTCTTTCGGCGTCACTGGGAGGTTCTGAAGGGTCCGGTCCTGGAGGTAGTGCAGGAGTTCTTCACTGAGGGGAAGCTGCTGAAGGAATTGAATCATACCTTTCTGACGCTGGTGTCGAAGAAGGAGGGGGCGACTTCTCTGACCGACTTTCGGCCCATTGCCTGCTGTAATTACCTGTACAAGATAATTACACATCTTATGTGTCGGAGGATGGAGGGGATTATGCAGGGTCTGGTTTCCCCGAACCAGGCGGCCTTTATTAAAGGCCGATCGATTGCGGAGCACAGTTTGCTTGCCCATGAAATGGTTCGGGAGTTCTGCAAACCAGGAGGGATGAAGGCTTGCGTGAAGCTGGATCTAAGGAAAGCATACGACACGGTCAACAGGGAGTTCCTATGCCAGCTCATGTTGTCCATGGGCTTTGATATGAGGTGGGTTGCTATGGTAAAGGAGTGTATCTGCACGCCGACGTTCTCAGTCCTTATTCATGGTACACCCTATGGGTTCTTCGGCAGCAACAAGGGGCTCAGGCAAGGGGACCCTCTGTCTCCGTACCTGTTCACTCTAGTGATGGAGTATTTCACATGTATGATGGATGTGGCGGTGCTTGAAAAGAAGATTTCCCCGCTATTCAAGCTTGTGAAACCGGTGGTCTCGCACTTGATCTATGCTGATGATCTCTTGGTTCTTCTCCGTCCGTCGATGCAGGGAATGAGGGCGCTCTCTGAGGTCATGGAGGAGTTCGGGCGTCTCTCTGGACTGCAGCTGAATAGAGAGAAGAGTCGGGTCTACTTCAGCTCCAGTTGCTCCCTGAAGGAGGAAAGGACGTTTGCGCTGGGTGTGGAGATAGGGGAGCTTCCTGTGAAATATCTGGGGGTTCCGCTGTCGGTGAACTATGCTAGGGAGCATGATTGCCACAGTCTGGTGGAGTTCACACAAAAGAGAGTTGAGGGCTGGCAAGCAGCTGGACTCTCTTTTGGCGGGCGGATTGAGCTGATTAGGTCGGTTATCTCGGGGATTACTATGTTCTGGTCCCAGTCTATTCAGATTCCGACGGCTACTATCAGGAAGGTGGAGGTGCTATGTGCGGATTTCCTCTGGAGGGGGGGGATGCATGCTATCTCTTGGGACCAGCTTTGCCGGCCGATGGAGGAGGGAGGAGTAGGTCTCCGACCTTTACGGGCTATCAGGGAGGCTGCAGGTATTAAGATGGCATGGAGGTTCATCCAAGGTGGCTCCTTATGGGCGGAGTGGATGGCTAGCAGGTACCTAAAGGGGAAGAGCTTCTGGACGTGCAGGCATGACAACAACTTCTCGGTCACATTTAAGACTATTCTTAAGTGTAGACCTAAGCTTCAGACTGCTATCTGCCGATCCATGAGGGATGGCGCTTCGATGGACTTGTGGCAGGACCCTTGGGTCGCGGGTCGCTCTTTACTGGATATCCTGGGTTCACAGTTTTCTAGAGAGGCTACGAGGGGCCTCAGGTGCAGCAGGATTATTAGAGACGGAGTTTGGGTGCCAGAGGCTTACCCATTCACGGCTCAGCTGGGTGAGGCGATCCGCCGCATTGATATAGACACGAGCCAGCCTCGGGATATGTGGATATGGACAGGGACTTCTTATTTAGGTGGAGCGAGTACGTTCAGTTTCAGGAGCTGCTTCGAGGTGGTTCGGGATCGGCACGCCTTGATGGAGGATCGGGACTTCATTTGGGCTAAAGGTATAGCCCGTAAGATGCAGTTATGTGCGTACAGACTTCTGATGGGGAGACTCTTGACCCGTGACAGGCTCATCAGGTGTGGGATACATATCCCTGACCCGATGTGTGTGTTGTGTGCGGGAGAGGCTGAGTCTATGGGCCATTTATTCTTCGAGTGCTCATTCTCTTGGCATATTTGGGCTGTGCAATGTGGGCAGTTGGGGAGGGGAGCTGGCATGGTTCGGGACATTCGGAGCATCATCAGCTGGATCCGAGGTCACAGAGGTGGAGATACGGGGTGGACGAGGCGAGCCTGGGTGCGTCTTGCTACTTCCGTTTGGCACATCTGGCGTGAACGGAACAGGCGTATCTTTGAGAGCCTGGTTACACCTGCTAGAGGAATTCTGCATAACGTGGAATTCGATGTATCAGTTATGTCCTCCTGAGTTCTCTGGGGGACATGTGCAGTAGTGTGATGTTGTATTGTATTACTTTTACCGTCTAGTGCGAGGAATAAATTTACCCTTATTCCAAAAATATATATATATATATATATATATATATATATATATATATATATATATATAGAAGAAGGTAAATTTATTACTATCGCCTAGTAAAAAAACAGGAACAAAGCTTGGAGGCCCAAAAAACTCAATTCTTAGACAATAAGCACCAAGGAACTAACAAAAGCACAAACAACTACAAGCACTTAAGACTTTCCCAGGAATTATTGAATCATTGAAGCATCATGTGGTTCACCCCCTTGTTCGCTCGAGTACTCTCCCGAAGAATAGGCATGAAGACCCCCTCTTGGTACAAGCATACCCCTCTGGAATTACTTTCTTTACTCGCTACCTTTGCAGTCTAGGAGGGATTAGGAAACGCCGGATTAGGACCCGCAAGCTGTCCTTTCCGTGCCTTATTATAGATATCTACTAAAGTCAAGTCAATAGGGATGACTCCCTTTGTTTTTCTATGAATCCTCATGCGCTTCCCTTTCTTTATAGCGTCAGGTTGAGCTGAGAAGATGATTTCAGTCAGTATCCTTCAGACTGGATGATTGAGCGACTCAATCACCATCAGAGCTTGCTGATCTCCCTGACACTCATCAGTAGATTGTGGACCCTTAGGCTCGGGACCCGACCCCGCACCCAGAGACCCGACTACCTCTGCCACATGTTCGTCTTCCCCTGTGCCCATATGCCCCCCTCGGAGTATTCCGTCCCGTTCTTCCTCGTCCCTCATGCTAACCCGAGCCAGCAAGCTCAATAGTATCCTCCTGAGGCTTGTCTCCTTTCGCCTGTTCTTCTAAGCACCGAGTAGTAGTATGGCCAACGACACTCACACTCCAAATACACTACGACACAGTGACATCAACATCGCATCCGCGTCCCCATGTCCGGACCGTATTGTGGCTTTTATCTCATTATTAAGTTCATAACTATCAGAGTTACAATTTCGTGAACATGAAGAAAGACTGGACCTTTTTTAGTTTCCTAAGAGGCATAAACACAAACAACATCCGTGCCGCGCCCATGTTATGCCGGACACGTATCAGAAGTGAATGGACGCTCCAAAACGCATCAGGACACTCCGAACTCGGTGTCCTACGAAACTTTTTTGCACTTTAACCCATGCGAAATACAGCAATATGCAAAAGAAGGGCATTGAGGAAGAGAGAGAGAGAGAGAGAGAGAGAGAGCTTACTGTAGAGGGCTACATATTCCGAGGATGGAAGAAGAAGACATCATTTGATTGTTGCGATTAGGCACCAGATCTTTCTTAAAATTGGCGTTTTTGCTCCCCGAAAATTTTGCAGAAAGCCCCCTAGTCGGACCTCGGCTGGGAGAGCGTTAGGTCAAAGAGAATTTAAAATCGTTGGGAGCAGTCGAAGAAGAGGGCTTGGTTTGTGATTGTAATATTCCTTTTGTGGTGAAAATGTTAAAAAAAAAATGGAGGAAAGACAAGTCGAACCTAATTTCTGGTGTGTCTGAGCTGGAGTTCTACATTATTCCCACCACCATCATCATCATCGTCGTCGTCGTCATCATCATCATAATAATAATAATATAAAAAAATTTGAGTTGCACTTGACTTATTTTATCCAAATTCAAGGTGCACTCACCCAATACAAAACACCTCCAACTTTTGACGAAAATCGTACTTCGCTAACGGTCAACTACTTTGGCCAAAAAAATTGACAAAAATACCCCTAACTTCTTCCTCACGACCCTCGTCCCACACTCCCACACCCCACTTCGCACGACACACCCCTGTCGGCTGTTGCCGCTGTCGCTGCATTGTTGTTGCTGCCGCCGCTGCACTGCTACTGCTACTGCTGTCGTCGCTGTTGCGGCCGCCGCTACCGCCGTCGTCGTGTCGCTGCTGCCGCCGCGGTGGGGAGGGGGGGAGTTGCGGGAGGGGGAACGGGGACGGGGAGGGGGAGAGCTACGATGAGCAGCGGTGGGGAGGGGGAGAGCTGCGGTGAGCAGCGGAGGCGAGCGGGGGCGGAGAGGGGATAAAAGGAGCGGGGAAGAAGATAAGGAAAAGGAATATTTTCGTCAAGCATTTTGGGTCAAAACAGTTGACCGTTAGTTCTGAACGAATTCCGTCAAAAATGAGGAATGTCTTGCATTATGGAAATTGAGTGGGATATACCTTGAATTTGGGTAAAACAAGTAGGATGCAACTCAAAATTTCTCTAATAATATTGGTTGGAAAATATTAAGACTAAGGTTGCACTTGTGCTCTAGCGAGCAACTCCTCTCCAAGCCTCAACTATGACTTGTTTGGTTCACGGAAATAAAAGAAAATAAAAATTCAATTTTTTGTTTTTTTAAATTTTTAATGTCCATCAACTTCTTTTTTTCGGTGTTGAAAAGGCCCAAAAAAAAGTAAATTCTTGGGTGGGGGAAACCATTCTCTCCTCCCCTATTTTTTTTTTTTTTTTTTTCCTTTTCTTTGGAAATTTTTTTTCCTCCTCCTTTCCTTTGGTATCCAAATACAAGAAAGAAATAACTTTTCTTTTCCAATGTCATGATTCCGCAAACCAAATGTGGCCCAAAGGTGAGCATTATTCGGTTTTGGAACAAAACTGAGCGGAATAAGAGTCGGTTTGGAAAAATTCGATTCAGTTTTGATTTTAAAAATATTAAAACAAAAATGTTGAGTTTTGGCTTTCAATTTTGATCCGAAACAAAATAAGTCATACAATTATTAAAATAATCTTAATTTTATACATATTTTATAATTAAAAATGTGTATATTTTTAAAACAACAAAGTTATATGTATGTGTTATAAGGTTTAACTTTGATAATTTAACAATTAATCTTTAACCCAACTTTGAAATACAACCAAACTATGTCTAAAACATATTATTTTTAATATAATTTAATCACAATTCCAAGTTTCAATCGCCAGTACGTAATAAAAATAGTCCAACCGAACAAACCTAATTTATTATCGGTTCAATTGTTCAATTTTAAATTTTTAAAAAAATTAGTTTATTCGATTTTGACTATTTCAGTTTAAATAAAACCAAATAAACCGAACATTCACCTCTGGCCTCTACTACTTGCTGCAAAACTCGAACTCAAGTTGAGCCAAAGTGTTTTGTGCATACAATTATAGAAGGAAATGCCCATTGGGTTGCGCTTGTTTTGCATCAACAAATGCTCCTCTCCTTATAAAAAGGAAAAACTAAACAAAACTTCAGTCTCGAGTGGAGCCGAGCCGAGCCGAGCCGAGCGTGAGTACTAGTCTCAAGTCTGAACCAGGCACTCGAGGAGCTCCATGACTCGATGATAACAAAAGGAATATGAAATAAATAACATATATTGAAACAAGTAAAGATAAATTTTGCTATACGTCAGATTATCACAATGAGCAGAATAAGTATAACATACCATGTATTCATACTTAAAGAGCTTCTCAACTTGATACCATACTCCAGAACAATTTGCCGCAACCAATCCAACAATACCCATAGACGCAAACATCCTGAAGCTTCCAACTGTTTAATTACATTTTTTTTTCTTGTTTTCACTATGCATGAAAATAAAGCAAATATCATCATCATACTTGTCCATAACATCACATTGCAGCTGCAGTTTTTCCGATTACTTTGAGTGCCTAATAGTAATTTGTGCAAGTGGTCTGGATGTACCACATAGCAGTGGTGAACCTTGACTCTCCACCAATAGTACCATGACACTCTTCTCCACTCTTTTAATGTCATTATTTCTTTGTATGTCATGTCACTATTGGTGGGAAGTCAAGACTCACCACTGCCACGTGGTGTACCCGGACCACTGAATAATTTCTCGACCCCAAGGGTTCAAACTTAACCAGCTGATGTTTTTTTTTCCCCCTAAAAGAAACGCCTACGAACAGATTTCTTAGGCATCTTCCCTTCAAGCTTTAGTCTTCTGTATGATTCCCTGATGTGGCAAGGTCTGACCGGCCCACTCTCCTCTCTCTCCATCATAACTGTTCGAGCTGCAATCCATTCAAATTTAAGTACAAAATGAATTATAAACTTACATCGATGTGTAATGAGTACAAAATGAATTATAAACTTACGTCTATGTGTAATGAGTACAAAAAAGTCTGCAAGTTTTTTTTAGTAGTATGAAAATCAAAGAACTATATTTAAATGGTATTAAAAAAAAAGGGAAAAGAAAAAAGATTGAGTGAAGGAAGAGAATATAATTCCTCCTTAATTAACTATTGATATGTTTAGTTCAGACTCTCCTATCCAAATATATCTATCTATACTATTATACAAAAAGCCCAAACTAATAGTTAATAATAAATAAATAAATAAATTTAGATACTTTAATACAAATATAACAATAAAATTGAGGTATGAAACTTATTTTCAATTTTACCTCCTAATCTTCAACTCAAAACAAAAGCTCACAAAATATTGTTTGGAAATAAAAAATATGTTGCACACGTATCGTGAGTGCCCCGACGCTAGTGAATTATAAAGTTACATCGATGTGTAAGACTATTTCCTCGTGGAAAGGTGTATTCTATGTAGTTTCTCTTTAAACCTTATTAATGGCGAAAGGGTCAATATCTTACAGATTATCGGTTCAGATGAAAAGAAAAGAGGAAAGAAACATGAGTACTATTTCATTTCTACTTCCCATGATCTTGCATAATCAGATCAACTATGATGGGCTGATGAAGATTTCGTGTACAAAAAGATGTCTCAAAAGCAGTTGATCGACATTTGGTACAACCAAAGGCGTCTTTGCTACGATATTTTGATGTGAGTGAAAACACTTGAATTCAAACCATTTGTGAACAGTGTATCATCTATTGCAGCATATATCCCATTTGGGCCTATTTAAGAAACCTAATTGAGATGTATAATCTAATGCTGCAGGGAAAGAGTTGTGGAGTCACTAGCTCTACCAAGATTTCAATTAAATGGCGTTAGTAAACAAAAAAACTGGAATTCAATTGTATGAAGCTTCAAAGAGGAACCTACAGGACTGAGATAAGGATATGAATAAACCCAAAATAACAAATACATGAGTTTATTAAAGGCAATATACAGTTTACAAAAATGACAGCCAGCCAGGAAAGAATCTAGTCAAAAAGTACAAACCCAGTTCAAGAGTTATCTCATATGAGGACAGAACGAGGCCGGGAGCTAAACTGGGATTCTTCTGGTTTCTTGCTTCTAGCAGTCGACAAGGTTAAAAATAACGTATTGAATGACTTTCTTGAGCTGTTTAACCAGCATAAGAAATTGTCAAATGGGAAATAATCAGATCATGCACAAGGCGGTTTATGAGGGAAGATGGTGGGAGAACTATTTCAGGGATCCATCTGGCCCCAAATAATGTCACTCGAGGGAAATATCACTTGAGGGAAATACAAGTAATCTCTTAGCCAACTCATGACTGACATATACAACTAGGTCCAGGAACAAATTGTCAAATACAGAAAGTAGTAACACATCCACAGGTACCATAGAGTATTGGTACAGTTAATACAGAATGAGTTAAATCTGAGACTTTCAACCTGTGGTTGGTTTAGCAGAAAGCAAATAGAAAATGAAAAGAAAGTTGTTGACTTGTTTTTAGCATTCGGGAGCTAGCGGAATTAAAGAGAATAAATATCAACTCAAACGTAGTATGGAGATTTTAAAGCCAAAGTGACAAGGTCCCAATCACAAAATGGCAAGGTTTGAGATATAATGTGTCTCGAGAAAGATTGGGCATAAATTTGGTCCTCCTTATCTCACTTTTCCTAAGGTGAGGGATAAAATCCCCAATTCAAGGATGGATTGTTTTTTATAGGCAAGAGTTCTGGTTGTACTGGTCACGCAAGTAATCTTATAAGGTACCATATCTGCTGGTATTAAGCAATGACCAATTTTATGTACTTGTAATTACCTGCCTCAATGAGCTCTCCAACAAACACTTTTGCAATTCCTGACACCACAATTGTCATGGGAACTGAAATTTTCTGACTTCCAGTGAGGCTCGTTAGTAGCTGTAAACAGCAAAAGATAATAGTAAGAGAGTATCATGAAGTTAGGATAAACAAAAGAAATCTCGCTAGATATCTACAGAAGCTACAAGACTGAAGTGCAGTCAAAAGTGATATTGAAAAAGCATATGAAAGCTAAATCATTCTACAAATGGAAGTTATATTGCAAACACAATGAAAGTAAAGATACAGAGTAGAATAAAGTGGACCACAGCCAAACCAAAAAGACTATAATTTTGAATCTTAGAAATGACGTTTTTTAAATATGTTTCCTCAAATCCCATATTCGAGACGTAATTTCTTGCAAAATATACAACAATGGTCGTGTAAAATACTAAGGAGCAACAACAATTAAATTTGCAGGTAATCTTTTGAGAAGGGACAATTATGACATACAGAATAGTTGGGCAGGTTATTAAGATGGAAGCACTAATTCTGGAGTTGGGAAGTCCAAGACAAGTATAACATTCAAGTTCCAAGGGAAGACCCGGAAAATGAACAATGCCATGCTTCAGGTGGCCATCCCTCTAGATATTTAGTGTTCAAATTGGATGCTTCTTCTGCGAGAATTATGGTCATTGGGATTCGGGATGAAACTGTGAGGGACATACATATTGTATAGTACAGTCCTACATCAGCCAGATGGCTAGACGATGTAGCCAGACAGCTAGACTGTTGCCCACCGATGGGTTATATATACCCTGCCTCAGGGACTTAGTAGTTAAGCCATTCCATCCAGTTCCGTTCCATTCCATTTTTATCATTGTACCAGGGCCCCATCTCTCCGTCCCAAATTATTTTCTAAACCCTGATTCTATCCCCAATTCTTCTCAAAACCCTTGAATTAGCTTTAAATTTAGGAATAAAAGTAGAATTTAGAATCTGTGATTGTTGATCTGAGAGTCACAAGCTGTCGGGATTTCTTGTTGGTGCATTGTCTTCTCTAACGAGTCGAGCTTTATTGTAGAGAATAATTGTTGTATATTTTATTGATTGGCTACTCCACTACTTATAGGGAGTCTAGCTCCTCTTCATACTACATTTTCCAATGTGGGACTAAGTCCCTTATTAGTCCTCAACACTCCCCCTCAAGATGGATGATAGATATTAATCATTTCCATCTTGTTACATAGCTTTGGCAGACTTAATGAACTAAGGCCCTTAGTCAGACAGTCTGCCACTTGTTCTTCTGAGCGAACATGATCAATCTTCAGTATCCCTTGTTCCAGCTTCTCTTTGATGAAGAATCGATCGATCTCGATGTGCTTCGTTCTGTCGTGCTGAACTGGATTGTTAGCTATACTTATTGCAGCTTGACTATCGCTCAGAACACGTAACGGTGCTCCCTTGTCCAGCTTCAACTCTGTCAGCAACGCTTTCACCCACAGCAACTCCGACACTCCTAAAGCCATTGCTCTGTATTCTGCTTCAGCTGTAGACCGTGCTACCACTGACTGTTTCTTGCTTCTCCATGAGACCAAGTTTCCTCCTACAAAGACACAATATCCCGTGGTAGACCTTCTATCGTCTATACAGCTCGTCCAGTCTGCATCGCAGTATCCCTCAACTTCTATACATCCATTCTTCTTGAACCATAGCCCTTTTTCCGGCGTCCCTTTCAGATATCTCAAGATCTGAAACACTGCATCCATATGACCCGTTCTTGGATCATGCATGTAGCGACTTACTACACTCACCGCAAATGAGATATCAGGACGAGTGTGTCCCAGATAAATCAATCTCCCTACAAGTCGTTGATATCTTTCACGATCAACTGGCTCTCCTGCTTCTGCTCCCAACTTGCACTTCTGGTCAATTGAAGTGACTGCTGCTTTGCATCCCAGCATCCCTGTCTCCTTCAGCAGATCTAGTGCGTATTTTCTCTGTGAGAGAACAATTCCTTGTTCGCCTTCACACACCTCGATACCTAGTAAGTACCTCATCGTTCCTAAATCCTTCACCTCAAACTCCTTCGCAAGTTTTGACTTCAGCTTAGCGATCTCGACTTCATCATTACCTGTGATTACTATATCATCCACGTATACAGCAAGTATAGTGATGTGGCCTCTTGCATGCTGAAGAAAGACCGTATGATCTGCATTTGCTTGATGGTATCCCATGCCTATAACAGCCTTTATGAATCTGTCAAACCAGGCTCGAGGAGATTGCTTGAGTCCATATAGCGACTTCTTTAGTTTGCACACTTTTCCATGCGACGTCCCTCCGTCTGATTCTGTAGCGTAGCACCCTGACGGGAGTTCCATGTACACTTCTTCTTGTAGGTCCCCATGGAGAAAGGCATTATTCACATCTAACTGGTATAGCTTCCACCCATAGTTTGCTGCAATAGAAACCAGAGTTCTTACGGTGCTCATTTTCGCTACTGGAGCAAACGTCTCATCATAGTCGATGCCATATGATTGTGTGTATCCTTTTGCAACCAACCTTGCCTTGTATCGTTCCACTTTTTCTTCTGACGTCTCCTTTACTGTGTACACCCATTTGCATTCCACAGTTTTCTTCCCTTTGGGTAATGGAATCAGCTCCCACGTCTTATTTTTCTCCAGTGCCCCAAGTTCTTCCATCATTGCAGCTTTCCACCTTGGATCTTTCTTTGCTTCCTGCCAACTTTTGGGCAACGAAGTAGAGTCTAATGATGCAATGAAGGCTCGATAATTCGATGAAATGTTAGAATAAGACAGGTAGTTGGCAATATTATGTTCATAATCATCAAAACGACTAGGAGCCTTACCCGCATTGATGCGAGAAGATCTCCTTAAGGGAGCAATAGGTGGTGGAGAGATCATACCATCAGAGTCAGAGATCCGCATCAGAATCAGATTGATTCAGTGCAGGGGCAACATCTTCAAGAGTTGGAGCAGGAGTAGACGAGGGACTTGGTACAATAGGCACAGGGCATGGTACATGCACAGTACTGGACTTCTGCTGTCTCCTTCTGTAGACTTGGAGCTCCTTTTCCATTGTCTGCTTCTCCCTCTGTTTAACATATGTATCTTCTTCTGTATCGGAGTCACTGCTTTCTCCCCCTTTCGTCCAGTTTTCCACGACCGGACTTGGGACCGATCCGACCACCACAGATGGGCTTATTTTCTTCCCCTCACATCTAACACCCTCTGTGTTAGGTGTGTCACCAAACGCTGAACCGTCATCCGAACCATAATATGGTTCCAGTTCTCTGAATGTAACGTCCATGCTTACAAACTTCTTCCGCTCAACTGGGCTCCAACATGCGTATCCCTTCTGAGTTGCCGTGTACCCGACAAAGACACATTTAACCGCTCTAGGATCCAGTTTGCCAACTCTTGGCCTATTATCTTGGACAAAACATACACACCCAAATACTTTCGGTGGAACAGTGTACGTGGTTGCACCAGTAAGCATCTCCAACGGTGTCTTCCAGTTCAATACCTGAGATGGCATTCTGTTAATGAGATAAGAGGCCGTTAACACCGTCTGCCCCCATAAGTGTTTCAGGACATTCATAGCCAGCATCATCGTCCATGCGACCTCCAGCAGGTGTCTGTTCTTCCGTTCGGCCACACCATTTTGTGCCGGTGTATAGGCACATGAAGTTTGGTGTAGTATTCCATGAGTGGATAAATACTTAGCAACCGTATTATTTGTATACTCCGTCCCATTGTCAGACCGTAAGCACTTAATTTTAGTGCCATATTGTGTTTCTACCCGGCGATGAAAGTCTCGAAACGCCTCAAAGACGTCACTTTTATTCTTCATAAGGTAGACCCATGTCACGCGAGTATAACAATCAATAAAAGTGACGAACCATCGAAAACCGTTAATACCGGTTGTAGGACAAGGACCCCATACGTCCGAATGTATCATATCAAATGCAGCTGAACTTCTACTTCCTGAACTCACATACGTACTTCTGGTATGTTTATCCAACTCACATGCATTACAACATAACTTTTCTTTATTAGCCCTTTGGTATAAGGACGGATATATTCAACTAATAATTTTAAAAGAAGAATGACCGACACGCTAGTGGTGGAGTAGTAATTCATCTTCTATACTGTGCCATGAATCTTCCTGTGGTGTGTCTGCTACCAGAGATGCCAATGCTTTGTCCAGTCCAGTCCTGTCCAAGTACCACAGCCCCTTATGCCATGTGCCAGTCCCTAGTCGTCGTCATGTCCCCTTCTCCTGAAAAGTCACCGTAGGAATGTCAAAGGAAACAGTACAGTTAAGATCAATAATAATGGCACTAATAGAAAGAAGATTGACAGGAAAAGACGGAGCATGTAAGACATTGGTGAGAGTGAGAGAAGGGGTGCATGCGACAGTGCCTTTACCCATGACAGGGCTGGAGTTACCATCAGCAGTCTGAATGCTCTCCGGCGTCGGTAGGTGAGTATAGTCCTAGAAATCACCGCGGGATCCCGTGACATGGCGAGATGCCCCAGAGTCCATAATCCAACCTGGTTGGTGGACAGCAGCTGCAAGAGCACGCGCAGGAATACATGTGCTGGTTTGGGCAAAGCAAGTGATGTGATCCCCCGAGATAGAGGACGCCCCATGACTGCCGTCCGAACCCAGCTTCGTGCTGTGTAACCTCGCGGGAAACTCCTTCTCAAGAGGGGTTAACTCAGCCAGGTGATTTTCTCCCCCTTCCTCCGCCAGATTAGCTTTGTGTCCTCCAGAATAATTCCCCCTTCTACCAGCATAACCGCCTCTACCACCTCGACGTCCTCCGTGGCATTGAATTAAAAAGTGCGCCTAGGCGTGCGCCTAGGCGCAAGGCGCAGCGAGGCGCAGGGACAGCGCCTAGGAACAAGTCAGGCGCACCACCTTAAAAAAGCGCACGCCTAATGTAGAAAGGCGCAGGCTCCAGGCGCTCAACAAGGCGCGCCTAGACGTAAAGTTACTTATATATATATATATATATATATATATATATATATATATATATATATATATATATATATATATTCATTCCAACCTTCTATATACATGTTATATAGTTTATGGGCTTTATTGGAAAAATGGAAAGTATAGAAATTATTGTCATTAATATTATTGTGGGTTTTAGATTGTTTTCTAAATTAGAATGTACTTCTATATTTAAAGGCTTATATATATGTGGTTTGTATATTATATATATAGTTTGGGTTATTTATATCTAATGGGCTTTTAGATTGTTTTATATATATATATATATATATATATATATATATATATATATATATAAAGAATAATTTTGTGCCTATGATTTGTGATATTTTCAAGGAATTTGGACTTCTATGTAGCTAAGTTTTTAAATGTAGATATTTTTTACATATAAATAAAAAGTGCGCCTAGCTTTCAAAAGGCGCGCCTTGAGCCTTGCGCCTAGCGCCTCAGACTCCAGGAACCTTTGCGCCTTGGTGCGCCTTTCGCCTTTTAAAACTATGCTCCGTGGCCCCGTCCACGATCACTCGACTGACTTTGCAGGAGTTTTGGACAAAATCTGATGTAATGCCCTAAGTCACCACAGTTGTGGCAAACACCGGCCACAGAGGGAGGCTGATTGAAGACGGCAAGGGCAGACTTGTCAACAGCGGCTTGCTCCCCCTGAAAATAGCCCTTTGTTGGGCATCAACTTCAATCGAGCATCTTCTTGTGCCATGGCAGCTATGGCTTCTTCTAAGGTGGGAAGCATGGGCTGTGCTAGGAGTACATTCCTTCTATGCTCAAACGCAGGGTTAAGATCCTTCAAGAACTTCATCATCCATTGTCGCGAAATATAATCCAAGAACTTTTGGAAATGTTTCGCAAATGCTGGTTCGACTTGTGCATCTTCCATCCCAAGAGGATCATAGTGATCCAGATCAGACCAGTACTTCTCCAACAGTGTTGCATACTCAGAGATGGTACGGTCGTCCTGGACCACCCTATCAAGTTCATCCTGTAGTTGGAAGACCCGCATAGGATTGCATGAGCCTGAATACATATCCTGCAAAGTCCGCCATATATCAACAGCAGCCTCCATCGCCTCTACATTGCCTGACACCTGGTCGGTCAAGGAGGCTGTCAACCATCCAACCACAACATTGTTGACAATTTCCCAAGTAGCAAACTCCTTGGAGGAGGGAACATCTGGCGCCTTGGTTTGGCCATTGACGTAGCCAACCAAGCCTCGTCCCTTCAGCGTCCGCATTGCCTGCCGTGACCATTTCAAGTAGTTAGACGTTCCTTCCAACTTCGTCTCCAGCTTGTCCAGCTTTCCCATTTTGTAGGGTGACGGATCCACATCAGTATGGATCACACGTGGGGTTGCCTCGGTTAATCTCTTTGATAAAATATCATCAACCAAGGCCTTCATCTCTTCTGCTGTCAGTTCATCACTGATCGAATCCATGGCATCTTCAACTGTGATTCGTCGTCGTCGTCGTCGTCGTCGTCGTCGTCTTCGTCGGATTCGTCGTCGTCTTTATGTAAAGTCTTCAACAGAGACCTTACGAATGCGCTTTTAACGTGGCCAACACCGGCGCGCGAATGTAGATCCTAATTTTGCAGATCGAGAACGAAAAAAGAAATAAAGCATTTTGTAATTCCGGAGGGCGTACTCTAGGAACAGATGGTGCAAATAAAGCATTTGATGTCCATCCGTCTTTGAATAACCGCCCACATAATCTCTCTCTCAAATTAGGGTTTTTTCGTTTTGAAAAAAAAGGGGGGGTCGGCAGCAGTTGGGGTCAGAAGAGAGGGGGCGTCGGGGGGGGGGGGGGGGGCAGCAGCAGGGGGGTTCGTCGGCGGGGGGGGGGGGGGGGGGGGGGGGGGCGTCGGGGGGGCAGGGGGTTTGCCGGGTTGGGGAAGGGATGGGAATTTATTTTTTTTTGTGGTTATGGCTCTGATACCATGTAGAGAATAATTGTTGTATATTTTATTGATTGGCTACTCCACTACTTATAGGGAGTCTAGCTCCTCTTCATACTACATTTTCCAATGTGGGACTAAGTCCCTTATTAGTTCTCAACATTTATATTTCGTGTCTTTGGTTGAACTTGCTTCATTATGTTACCGTCGACTGAACGAGACAAGTTATCATCTAGATATGTTACTTGTGTGTTTCTTAGATACGCTAAGCTATGATTTTGTTGCCAGACATCTTCGTATCTCTTGTTATGTCATTTTTTTAAGAATGTTCTCTATTATACTTTATCACGTCATCCAATACCTTTACCACCATCCATGCACGAGGATTTTATTTTTCTTGATAATGAGACCACATTACCACTTGCTATGCCTTTCTTGATATTGACATCACATTACCACCTGCTATGCCTACTCCACCTGCTCCGCCTGTAAGTTCGTCTTTTATTTACGTTTACCAGCGTCGTGATCGTCCCACCGTTACTATCAAGTCTTTCGTACCATTTGTTCCCATGGACCTTGTACCACCCATTTTACCAACTTTACATTGCTCCACAAGTGTGCATTGTTCTCCTGATTATTTGACTCTTTTTACCACTTTGACTCCTGCACTCCAGTCATTTCTTGCTTCTACTTCTAATCATCGGATAACCCAGATGTAGCAGGAGGTTGTTACGATTCCTGAGTGATAGACAACCATATCTGAGGAATTACAAAATTTGGAACATACACATACATGGGATCTTGTACTTACTAGCAAGTTTCCTATTAACTACAAGTGGGTGTACAAGATCAAGACTCTGGCTGATGGTACCATTAATAGATACAAGGCCATGTTAGTTGTTTGTAGCTTTCTTTAGCAATATGGTGTTATGATGTGAATCGACTCAATCGGTTCACCAAAACCCCAGCAAATACTAAGAGGAATAGAAATAGAATGATCTTTTATATAGAAAAAGAACAAAACTCCCAACTTTGATGAACGGATCAAAGTAATAAATCCTTCTTCATTGACACTTGCGAGAGTTTCTCAATACAAGCATGGAAACAAAAGACGGCTAGCCCTAGCTATAAATAGAAAAGGGAAACAAAACCCTAAAGGGATTATTGTGGTGAAAGACCACAATACCCTTTATGACTAAATAACAGAAAATGCCTAAACAATGGGCCTGGGCCTAAATCGCTCCCCGTCTCCTACGACGGGTGTACGTGATGATGGGTGGGCCCACATCAATACCCCCCCCAACAGGGCCACCTTGTCCTCAAGGTGGAAATCTGGAAACTGCGTCTGGAAGCTCGCAGAATCCTCCCAGGTCGCGTCACAGTCTGGCAGGCCGACCCAATGAATCAGGACCTCCTTCGTCTGGCCGGGTCCTCGTCGGATAGCTCGTACTGCCAAGGGCTCTAACTGTACCTCTATGTCCTCCGTGAGCGTCGGAGGAAGAGTGGGGGACGCTGCCTGATCCCCAATCGCCTTCCTCAACTGAGATACGTGGAAGACGGGATGAATCGATGATGTGTCTGGTAGCCCCAAACGATAAGCCACCTGTCCCACCCGAGCCACCACTGGGTAAGGACCAAAGTATCGAGCCGCCAACTTCTCGTTCGGCCTCCTCGCCATCGAACGTTGTCGATAGGGACGTAGTTTAAGATAAACCATGTCCCCTACCTGAAAGCTGACGTCCCGCCGATGCCTGTCTGCCTGTGCCCGCATCACCTGCTGTGCCCGCAACAGATGCTTCCGCAGCTCCTCCAAGACCCCGTCCCGGGTCAACATATACTCCTCCACCTGCCCTACCGGTGTCTGGGCGTCTCCGAACCGTACCAAGGGGGGTGGGTCGCGACCATACAGCACCCGGAACGGCGTCGTCCCCGCCCGTGAATGGTGCGAAGTATTATACCAATATTCTGCCCACGCCAGCCAACTGTGCCACTGTCGGGGAGAATCAGATGCGAAGCACCGCAAGTAGGTCTCGACGCTGCGGTTAACGACCTCCGTCTGGCCGTCCGTCTGGGGATGATATGCGGTACTCCTCTTCAGGACCGTACCGTGAACCCGAAATAACTCCCGCCAAAAGATACTCATGAATACCTTGTCCCGGTCCGAGACAATGGATGCGGGTACCCCATGTAGTCTGATCACCTCCCGAAGAAATGTCGTCGCTACAGTCACGGCCGTGTAAGGATGCTTCAGGGGAATGAAGTGAGCATACTT
Organism: Iris pallida; assembly: GCA_029216955.1. Lineage (NCBI taxonomy): Eukaryota > Viridiplantae > Streptophyta > Magnoliopsida > Asparagales > Iridaceae > Iris > Iris pallida. Next base: position 1,922,069 of record JANAVB010031818.1, read on the forward strand.
ACTCAGCCTGTCCACCACCACCATGATCACCGTGTACCCCTCTGAACGTGGTAGTCCGTCGATGAAGTCCATGGTGACATCCTCCCAAACTCGCTCCGGCAAGGCCAGGGGCTGCAATAATCCGGCTGGGGCCATAGCCATATATTTGTGACGTTGGCAGACGTCACAAGCGGCTACCAATCGTGCGACGGCCCGTCGCATCCCGGGCCAAAACACCTCCCTGGCCATCCGCTGATAAGTCTGCTGAACCCCCGAGTGGCCTCCCGTCGCAGAACTATGAAACTCCTGGAATAAAACGGGAATAAAGACCGAAGTCTTTGGCAGCACCATCCTCCCCTGGTAGAGCAAACGACGGCCCGCTAGAGTGTAGCCTGCTGGAGCGCCATCGCCGCCCTCTATCTGCTGCCGTATCTGCTGCAGCTCTCTGTCCTGCTCTGCCTCCTGCAACATCGGCTCCCAATCTCGCCATATAGGACGTGATAGGGCGCCCAGGTCGGCCACCTCCTCCCGTCGAGATAAAGCGTCCGCCGCCTTGTTCTCCAGCCCTGGACGGTACTCGATCGTGAATCGATACCCGACCAGCTTGGACAACCAATGCTGATGCTCCTCAGTCACCAGCCGCTGCTCGAGGAGGTACTTGAGGCTCCTCTGATCGGTCCGTATCACAAACTCCCTTCCCAACAGGTAAGGCCTCCACTTCAGCACCGCCAGAACGATCGCCATCAGTTCCCTCTCATAGACCGATTTCAGTCGGGCTCTAGCCGAGAGTACCTGACTAAAATAGGCTATGGGTCGCCCCTCCTGCATGAGTACCGCCCCGAGGCCATATCCCGACGCGTCCGTCTCCACCACAAACGCTCTGCTGAAGTCGGGTAATGCTAGCACGGGTGCTGTCGTCATGGCGACCTTCAACGCCTCAAAGGCCTTAGTGGCCTCTTCTCCCCACTGGAAGCCCTCCTTCTTCAGCTGCTCCGTAAGGGCCCGAGCGATGGTGCCGTACCCTTTGACGAACTTCCTGTAGTAGCCCGTCAACCCCAGGAAGCCGCGTAAGGCCCGTAGTGTAGTGGGCACGGGCCAATCTAACATGGCCGCAATCTTCGTCCTGTCCGCTGCTACCCCCTCAGCCGACACCACGTGCCCCAGATACTCCACCTGCGCCAAACCGAAGCTGCACTTCTTTCGGTTGGCGTATAGCTGATGCGTCAGTAACTCCCGAAACACTATCCCCAAATGGTCAGTGTGCTCCCCCATGCTTCGGCTGTAGATGAGGATGTCGTCGAAGAATACCAAGATGAACCTGCGAAGATAGGGTTGGAATACCTTATTCATCAATGCCTGGAAGGTCGAAGGAGCGTTGGTCAGTCCAAAAGGCATAACCAGAAACTCATAATGTCCCTCGTGAGTACGGAACGCCGTCTTCGACACATCTTCTGGCCGCATCCGGATCTGGTGGTATCCTGCACGAAGGTCGATCTTCGAAAAGACAACTGCCCCATGCAGTTCGTCTAGCAGCTCGTCGATCACCGGGATAGGGAACTTGTCCGCGACCGTCTCCTTATTCAACGCCCGGTAGTCGACGCAGAATCTCCAGCTCCCGTCCTTCTTCTTCACCAACAGTACTGGTGATGAAAACGGACTCACACTCGGCTGGATCACCCCCGCCTGCAGCATCTCCCGTACCATCCGCTCTATCTCGTCCTTCTGCAGATGCGGATACCTGTAGGGACGCACGCTCACCGGTGCCCCCTCCCCCCGGAGTACGATCGAGTGCTCGTGTCCTCTGATCGGAGGTAGCCCTTGCGGGCTCTGGAAGACCTCGGAATACTGCTCCAGCACCGCCTCTACCTCCCTTGGTGTCTCCCCGTGAGTCGCCTCCTCGCCCGAGAACCCCTGGAGCTCGACCAGGTACCCCTCTCCTCCTGTCCGCAACGCCCGAGTGATGGCGCTGAAAGCCACCATAGAAAAACAGAGAGTCGGGTCCCCGTTCAGCACCACCGCCGCTTCGCCCTCCCGAAACTCCATCCGCAGGCGCTTCCAGTCCACCTTCATCTCCCCGAGGGTCTTCAGCCACTGGACTCCCAATATGATGTCTACATTGCCCAACTCCAATGGTAGGAAGTCCTCCGTCAGCCGATAGCCCTGCAGTGAGAGCGATACCCCCTTGCAGAGGCCCTTGCTCTCCTCCACCTTCCCGGTGCCCAGCAACACCGTGAACTTCTCCACCGTACTCAACTCTAAACCGAGCCGATCGACCAGTCGTCGCGAGATGAAGTTGTGGGTGGCCCCACTGTCAATCAGCACTGTCACCGTCTGCTCTCCCAACTTCCCTGCCAACTTCATGGTATGGTTCGGGGTAAACTCTACCACGGAGTTGAGGGTCACCTCAGCAACATCCATATGCACGTGCTCCTGCTCCTCTCCAGCCTCTGGCGCGACAGCGGTCTCTTCCTCCTCGGCATCCTCCTCCTCGTCCGGTAGAATCACGATTTGCAGCAACTTGCTCGCGCATCGATGACCGGGGGTGAATCTCTCGTCGCATCGGAAGCATAGGCCAGCCGCCCTTCTCGCCCTTATGTCGGCCTCGGAGAGGCGTCTCCCTGGTACTGCGGCTCCTCCTGTCCCGCCCGTGGGTCTAGGCGGTACCGGTGGTGGTGCTGGTGCTGGTGCTGGTCGAGGAAGAACTGTCCCCGCCTGGCTGCGCTGTCCCGTCGTCCCCCAAGCGCCCTTGAGGCGCTTTTCTTCCGCCAACTTCTCCTCTGCCTTGTGGGCCAGGCGGAGGAGATCTTCCAAGCATCGCGGACTCTGCAGCCTGAGCTCCGCTCGAATGGAGGGCTTCAAACCCTTCATAAACATCCCGATCTGCAACTCGTCCGACACCCCCCGAACGCGTCCAGATAGTAGTTCGAACTTCGCGACGAAGTCTCGAACCGTCCCCTCCTGGCGTAGCGACGACCACTGCTCGTAGAAATCACCCGAAGCTGTCTCCTGGAAGCGGTCTAAAATGTAGCCCGTCAACTCCGCCCAGCTGCTGAACGGGGTCCTCGCCGTTCTCCACCGATACCACGCCAGGGCCTGACCCTCAAAATAGATCCCGATGCACCTGAGGACCTCTGCTTCGGTCAGCTCCATGATCTCGAAATAGCGCTCTGCCCGAAAAATCCACTCGTCCGGGTTCTCACCCTCGAACGTGGACAGCTTCAGTTTCTTCAGCCGGCGATCCGCGCTAAGGTCACCGTGCTGCATATCATCTCGGCCTCGTCCTCCTTCCCAGCGGTGTGTATCTCTCCGCTGGGTCTCGTATGGGCCCCTGTCACCCTCCTCATACCTCTCGTCAGCCCAGATCTGCTCACCCCACTCCTCCACCGGGCCCCTGTAGTCACCGACTGCCCTCGCCCGTGGTGGTCGTCGTGGGGGAAGGTCCCCTCTCTGGAAGTTGGCGGGATCCACCATTCCCCCAAAAAAATTGCTGCCTCCGGCGTACCTCGCTCCTCCTGGGGGCTCCGCTCCTTCCGTCCACGCCGGGACTCCCGCCAAGCCCCTTCCCGGGCCCGCGAACCTATCTCCGTGGTTCGCAATCATCGTCCGACCCCCGAAGGGGGCCCCAAACCCTAGGGTTTCTCCCGCGCGAGGAGCCGATCCGCCGGGACCGTACGGGTCGCCGGCGCCCGGCCACGGCCGCTCGCCGGCTGCTCCAGGGGCACCGACCGGCCAGGGGTGGCGGTCGGCGGCCGGCCAGCGCCCGCCCCCAACGCCCGCGGCCCCGCCCGGGCTGGCTCGGTCGGCGGCGAGCCCCCCGCGTCCGTCTGCCGCCGGCCGGCGCTGCTCGCCGACCGCCCGGGTCCCGTCCGGCTGCGCTGTGGTGGCGGCGGGTGCGGGCCATCGCCTGTCGGCCGGCCCGCCGCGATCCTCGGTCGTTTCCCCCTCCGTTTGCACAAACCCTAGTTGGTCGCCTAGGGTTTGGGTTGTCGCCGCCTCCGCTTCGCCGCCATTGATCTTGTTTGAGATATTTTGCAAAAGCATCATGATCGTCGTCGACTCCTTCCGCATATCCCGCATCTCCGTGCGGATCTCTAGGTTCGTGGACGCTTGATCCTTCGCGGCGACCTCCATCGATTTCTTCAAACCCTCGATCTCGGCGGTGAAGTCCTCCCGTAGACCTCGGATCTTCTCATCGATCGTGTTTCTTGTTCCATCGGCCATGGCTCGTAGAAAGCTCTGATACCAAATGATGTGAATCGACTCAATCGGTTCACCAAAACCCCAGCAAATACTAAGAGGAATAGAAATAGAATGATCTTTTATATAGAAAAAGAACAAAACTCCCAACTTTGATGAACGGATCAAAGTAATAAATCCTTCTTCATTGACACTTGCGAGAGTTTCTCAATACAAGCATGGAAACAAAAGACGGCTAGCCCTAGCTATAAATAGAAAAGGGAAACAAAACCCTAAAGGGATTATTGTGGTGAAAGACCACAATATCCTTTATGACTAAATAACAGAAAAGGCCTAAACAGTGGGCCTGGGCCTAAATCGCTCCCCGTCTCCTACGACGGGTGTACGTGATGATGGGTGGGCCCACATCATGTTAATTATGATGAGACATTTGTTCATGTTGCGAAGATAACTATTGTTGGGACTCTCCAAGTTGTTGCTTTTGTCTGTGCCTGACCTATAACTCAGATGGATGCGAAGAATGCATTTCTCCACGGTGATTTACTCAAGGACATTTACATGACTTTTCTTGGCTTACCTCATTCTATCGAACAGGTTTGTCATCTTCGCAATGCCTTATTACGACATCAAGCAAGCAATTTGGACATGATTTTTCATATTTACTATTGGTATTCATGTTGTTGAATTCTCTACAAGTTCTTATGATCATGCTTTGTTCACATATATACTACTTTTGCTATATGTTGATGATATGATTATTACTGGTGGTAATTCTACACACATTATGCAAATCAAGCAACACTTGCATACACATTTTGAGATAAAAATCTTGGTTCCTCCATAACTTTATGGGTTTGGAGGTTGATCACTCTCCTCGCGGATACTTTCTCAGTTTCTCCTATAAGAGAAGTTGGTTGGCAAGATACTTGATAGAACAGAGCTTACAGCTACTCGCACGACACCTACACCTCTTGAGTTGAACCTCAAGATACATTTTGATGTTGGATATAGTCTTCTAGATCAGACTCGATATAGACAGTTAGTTGGCATGTTGATTTATCTCACTACAAACCTTCCTGATACTTCTCATGTTGTACATATTGTCACTCAATTTATTCTTGCAGCCTATAATGCACACTATGTTCTGGTGTGAATTCTTCTCTATATACGGGTACCAACACTAGATCGTCGTTCTTTTTGGTTATTTCGTCCTTAGATCTGTGCTTTTTCTGATGTTGATTAGGCTGGTGATGTTACTGATCGGAGATTCACTACCGGGTTATGTGTTTCTTGGTGCTTCTTTGATTTCCTGATAATCAAAGAAGCATATTGTGGTTTGCAGATCCAGTATTGAGATTGAGTATCGAGGTATGGCTAATACTACTGGTAAGAACACTTGGCGTTGTTGGCTTATTATTGATATTGATTTGTTCCTAATCTTACGTATCTGAATGTGATATTGATTTGTTCCTAATCTTACGTATCTGAATCGTGACAATCCTAGTGTTGTTCAAATTGTCTGCAACCTTGTATTTCATGAGAGAACAAAACACATAGAGGTTGATTGTCGCTATGTGAGATAACAGTATCTTCATAGGACCATCTCAGTACCATATATTACTTCTCATATGCAGACAATGTTCTAAATTTCGCTAGGCGGAATCGGTGCGCCGGAGGACCGCCTAGCGCCTAGGCCGCGCCTAGGTGCTGATTTTTTTTTTTTTTTTTAATATTTGTAGATATAAAGCTCATATATAATATATTGACATATAAGTTTATGGGCTCTAATGGCTAACATGGTTGTGTTTAAGTTGGTTATTCGGGGTAGTCAAGGGTTCGAATCCAAAGGGATTCATTTTTTTCCTTCAGTTTTTTACTCTCCTTTTTACTTAAAACCTAATAAAAGGTGAGGAGAGGAGAGAATGAGTCTCCCATCTCTAACCCTCCTATCCTCTCTCCATCCACTCTCCTCTCTCCATCCATCCACTCTCCTCTCCTCTCCTCTCCTCGGCTCTCAGCATGCCAGCAGCCACCACCACTACCAGGCGGCTGCATCGTCGGCGGCGGCGGCGACGGCATCGTCAACCACCACCACCACCACCAGGCAGCGGCGGATAAGTATAATTATTATGTTTTTTGAATTTCAAATATGATTTTTTTCCAGATTTTTTAATGAAAAATTTTAAAACAAAATCGGACGAATAGTCCGCCTAGGGCCATCTAGGCCCGCCTAGGGCCGAAATCCGCCTAGGACTGCCGCCTAGGAGGGTTTCGGTCAAGGTTCACAATATCGGTATCGAAATCGGTATCGGACTATTCCTATGAGTATTGGTATCGGCGATATCGGTAGTATCGGCGGTATCGTATCGGAGTATCGGACTTTGGTATCGGAAAACAAATAATTATTAATAAATTATTTACATTTAAAAACATATATTTTATACATTTAGGCATAATTTTAAGTATTTCAGTGTTATTTCTTAGTAGTTTTGAAATTATATGAAATAGTAGTCACCCTTACCGATTGGTTTTGCCGAATTGACCGGAACAAAGACCCCCAATGTCGGTATCGGTCGGTATCGGATCGAAACATGCCAAACTGTATCGGTATCGGCCGTATCGGATCGGTATCGGCCGATACTTTAAACCATGGTTTCGGTGCGGCCGACGGCTGCCTAGCGGCTAGGCGCCGCCTAGGCCGAAATTTAGAACATTGTATGCAGATTACAGACTTCTTCATGAAAGCCCATACAGTTCAGAGGCACTCCTTCCTACTAGGTAAACTCAATGGTAGATCCGCGTGAGTTTGATTGTTGGTTAGTTGATTGTTGTTTGTTTTTTGTAGTTTGATTTTCATGTGTACTTCCCTCTTGTCCAACTCATATTATTCTAAAACATACTGCATAGTCTGACATGGTTTCTCGATGATCAACCATACATCTAGAATGGTTTCTCGATAATCAACCGAACATCTAGATTGTGTCCGAATGATGGGGTATATAAACCCTGCCTCAAGGACTACTTTAGTTAATCCATTCCATTTCTATCAGAAACTTGCCAGCCCATAGACAAAAAAGATCATACATGGCTTATTAACTTGAATAGATATCTAAAATGGTTTCCCGATGATCAACCGAACATCTAGATTGTGTCCGAACGATGGGGTATATAAACCCTGCCTCAAGGACTACTTTAGTTAATCCATTCCATTTCTATCAGAAACTTGCCAGCCCATAGACAAAAAAGATCAGACATGGCTTATTGGCTTATTAACTTGAATAGATATCTAAAATGGTTTCTCGATGCTTATTTTGCAAACCTTAATGGACAACAACTTGCGAAATACTAACACAATAACATGGCACACAACACAGGCCAGGTTGCATAGACACAAATCTCGGATTCTGATACAGACACGCAAGATTGTAAAAATCGCTAGTCGGCCGTTAGTCGGTTCGCAGGGACTATAAATTAATTGGGGGACTAGTCGGATTAATCGGTTTGAGTTTTTTTAATTATATATATATATATATATATATATATATATATATATATATATATATATATATATATACAGTAAAGAAATAATATATATGCTATATGTCATCAAAGTATTAACTTAAGTACCAAAAAAAAAATGCAATCTATGTCCTTGGTATGCACCTTTTCTGAAACTTCTTTTCCTTCCTTCTCTTCTTTCTCCTTCTTCTCCTTCTCTATCAGTTGCTTTTAGATTTTTGAAAGAACTGAATTTATGGTTGAATTTTAATCTTTTTTACTCCTTTTTTAGAAACCGAGGCCTAGTCGACCGACTAGGCCCGTCTAGCCGCCTAATCGGCTGCCTAGGTCCGATTATTGCTTGAGCTTTTTTTTTTTGTCGACTAGCCTGTCACACCCCGACTCGGAATCACCCGAATCATCGTCCTCGCAAGGGGCGTGATGCCGCACGAGCTTGGAGTTGCACTCGTGCAAAGCAAGATGACAAGTTCTCAAATGGTTATCTTTGAGTTGAACATTAACAACGAAAGGAAAATAGAGTATACGAAACAATTCTCTTTATTGATATTCGAAATGGGATTACAAAGGCTTTTGATAGCCCAACAATATATGCCAGATTGGCTACAACACTCAGGTTCTCTCTTGCCCACAAAGGATTTCACCGTTCCATACATTATGCCTTCTATATCTCGGCCGCATCAATCATGTTGCATGTCCGAGCGTCAATGCGGTTGCACGCCTCAATACGCTTCGGCATTCCATGCCTCAACGCGTTCAAGCAAAGCTTCGCTGCGAGCAGACCAATCCCTGAACCTGCTAGCAAACTAGTGGGGGATTAGTACTTTCGTCCTCGCTGTACTGATCAAAGGCCCACTTAACAAACCGACATTTAGTATTGTATTGATTCATGCAAACATACAATTTAGTTCTCTTTCTATGTTCTCCTTAGGGTCGATTTCATGGCATATTCGAAAGCGTAAAACATGTTATCATGGCAAGCATGTTATTCAATTTGCATAAGTAAACAGGCAAGCAATCTCGTGTTGTTATCGTTGCGCGACTTACCAATATCGACGCACTCACCCTTACACCGACGCAAGGTGAATACGCCTATCAGCTTTCCCTGTCATGTTATAAGTGCTCTCTATGCGGATCTATATGTGCACGATATGAGTGTACCTTGCACTTTCGACCCAGGATCCGTCCATGCAGGATATATATATACCTTGCACTTCCAACCCATCGTCCTTAACTATATGAAGGTCACTAGCTTTCCGGGCTAGAATAGACTTATATTTATCGAATCGAAACATAAGACGATGTTAACTCTGTGTCGTTGCTAACCCAACATCAGAGGCCACCGAAATAATCGCAGCAAGTGGCTTATCACATTCACCAGAAGGTCGCTACCCGTCTAAATGAAGTGCACCAACAATACCGTAAACGCAGTCCCTCCTAGGCCGAACGGTCCCAGCGCCCTGGTGCGCCACGTTCGAGGGAATACCCATGCACGGGCTTTTATATCTTTAAGTCCATTTGACCATGCAACGCATCTTATCTTTCATATAACCAAGCAAGTTTCGCTTATCTCTATTTCAATTGGCACAACGTCCCAGTGTCCTCAACGAACGCCCCGAAGGCCATGGACATTTCAAAGGCATCGTGCCGCATCGACAGTTATGTCACATCCGTGCCACAACTATTCTCCTCGTCGCAACGATGCCGTCTTTTGTAAGTATTGTGCAGCTGCGCACATTCGCCGTCTTTCCTTGCATCGTGCATTCAATGCACGCCTCGAAGCCGTGTTTTCGTATTCTACGCCTTAGTATTCAACGCGTTATACTTATGTTCCATTCTTCCGATTCGTGCAACTGAGGCACGCCTCGATAGGCTATTCAATGTTCTATCGCTCGTGCACCGAGGCACTCACGCCGATATAGTCTTTCAATGTTCTAGCATGCTATCTCGTGCGCGGGGGCACGGAATGACTTATGCACTGGGGCACTCATCGATACAGTTATCCCATGTTCTTATGGCTTGCGCACCGAGGCGATCGTCTTTGCGATATTCCATGTTCCATAGCGACTCGTACATTTGTTGTACGATTCATTTCAATTGTTCTATCTTAGTGTTCGACACGCACTATGTTTATCTCTCTATTGAGCCACGTCCGTGGCGTTGATAGGTTAACTCAGCATACAATGATATATATTTTACTTGGGCATGAAGGAGTAGGAAAGAGAGTCAATGTCCCCTCATCTTGAGTCGATTTGCCTTGTTGTTTCGCCGAGCCGTTGCGGCTCGATTTCATAACTTCGTTGCATGGACAACTCTCCTGACTTAGCCATTCGAGCACTTTGTGCTTCATTGAATTATCCGTCCGATTTGGCTTACCGTGTCCAAGTCCCAGTCCGTCGCAAGACGACGATTTGGTTTCGCGGACCCGTCGCAAAATAGACAAAATGTCGACCTCTAATATTTTCGTGTAAACGTATAGCCTGCACAGGAAACCAACTAAAATCAATACTTGCATCGATTCGGACTTGCGCCTTGGTCGATTCGATTTCTTAGAATCTTCGAGCCGATTCAACGCACTCATCCTTCGGGACAACGCGACGCTTCGCATCGATTCACTCGATGCATTCTTTCGGGACAAGGCAACTCTTCGCATCGACTTAGTTCGATGCGTTGCTCGGGACAACGTAACTCTCGTATCTATTCGCATCGATACATTTCTTTCGGTCAACGCGACTCTTTGAGTCAACGCTTCAGCGTAATGCACCGTGCGAAGCGGGACATTACATAGCCCCCTAGTCGAGTCGGCGAAGGCCGACTACCAACTAGTCGGGGACTAATTTGCCGACTAGTCGGATATTTACAACAGAGTGCAGACACGATACAAATTCGACTTTTTGGATATTTTGGAATACGAGTACGGGATGTATACAGTTATATTTACACATAAAAAACATATTTATAAGCATACTCTATAAATTTGATCTTAATAGTATCTATATCTAAGTATGTGTATAATAGTAATCAAGTTTCAAGAAGCTTTAGAAAGGATTCATTGAAAGAAATGTTGTTTTCTCATATCTCAATTATGTTTGACATGATCACTCATATGCCAAAAGTACTCTATGTTTTCGGTCCTTTTGAACCTAGGCATAGACAAGCCATATCTGATACTAGTATTAAGAAAGTATTGTGTTCAATATCTGCCCGATACGGACACGGATACAGTCCTTCCGAAGAGTATCCGTACAACATAGATCACAGGCGAAAGTTTTTAATACCCTCATCATTCTAATAGATACCATGTAAGTATTGTGCTTAGGCTGATATCTTTAACCGAACATCCACAATGATGATCTTGACATAAAGAGTTGGGCCTTCTTTTAGTCTCAACTAGGGAAAAAGTGAGTGTGTGTGTGTGTAGCGAGAGAGATGGGGGGAAGGGGAGTGGAGATCTTACTAACATAAATTTTACTATTTTCTTTTTCGAGAGTAAGGTCAGTTTTTACCCTGGCTTGGGATTCAAACCCAGCAACTCCTTATCTCCTTTATACCAAAGGGCTCAGCCACTTGGTTGCCCACCTTTTGTCAAACATCACCTTTTTCTTTTTGGTACCATGTCAAACATCACTTTGTTGCCTCAAGAAACTCACCTGTCTCCTAATCCGCTCCATTGAAAGTTGTTATATTTGCCGTCCGACACAAAAAAATTTCAAATAAAGACCTCTGGTTTAGATTCATTGTCTTAATGCATAGGGGGCTCTGTTTAGTTGCATGCAAGTAGCGTTGCAATACATTGTTCAGTTGGAAAGCAATTGCAAATGTAGAAAGGTAGGTAGACATGCAATTACGAAGAGGTAACTTTCCTATAACGTGATTTGGCTGTCACTGAAAAATGGGTACTTCTGAATGGTATTAAATGGTTTAAGCTTGCAACCCACAATGCAAGTAAAGTTGCAAACAATCTGGCTTCCTCATTACTAGCCATGTCTTGCAAGAGGTGAAAGTAAAGCTATACCATTTGGTGCAATTACGTCCATCAAAAATTCCAAACACCTAACATTGTAGTTTCTGCAAGTAAGTCACAATGCATCATCACTTGAACCCAACCAATCAGCCTCTAAAAGCAAGTTCAACTCTTGGACGGGGTAACACAGTTGAAGAAGAATGGATAACCTGTAAGATCTCTATGGTTTTGAAGATAATATGATAATATGTTCTCCAAATCTTCAGTCACAAATTTCTATGAGAGAAGAGAGCAAAAGTAGGAGGTCCAAGAAAAGGAAGAAATAGTGTTAACGAGCAACTTAGGGCTGGCAATAAGCCGAGCCCAGCCCATTTGGAGTTGGGCCAGATCAAGCACTTTCAGGTCTCGAAGTAATCATTTAAGGCCACTTGTAAATTTGGTCCAGATTTAGTTGAGCACATTGGATTATAACTTCTAGAAAGCTAGGTTTTGATCAGTTGGGTTCATTGGGTACAAACCGTACAATCTAAAGATTAAATCTAAAAGGCTATAGATGCAAATCTTCACATTATTCCTTGTATCCTACCAAATAAGTGTGATTGCACTTAAACTCCAACTTAATTGAGTATCCAGTTAATTGGCATCCCACAATCCCAAAATTGGTCCCTAACAACACTTAGTATAATGTGACATATAGGAATGAATTTTGCTTTGCAATAACACAATACTATGACATACATAATCTCAAATGTGTTTTCATTCAGGCCTTATGGGCTATTATGACTCAGAGATGACAATGATTCCTCTACAGCAATTCTTACCATCTTCCCCTTCTTCCAGACCACCTCATAATCTTGGATAACATTAACTTGGTTGCATGAGCCTACGTTCATGGCCAATATGGTAGACTTCCCTTATCTACCAACTGGCCCTCCAGGTCAATATATAGTCAGCCAGCTACCCTCTGGAATATAGCTTCCAATACTAGGAACTTATATCAAGTTGTAGTAGGATGAGGAAGTACAAAACTTCAAATGTCTAAAATAGCAAAGATTAAAGGTTTCCCATGCAAATCACCAGTAGAGAAGTGTCGTCCTTAAGTCCAAGTTTTAAGGAAATTCCAGTGAGGAACAAGCTTAATTTTTCCCTTTTTTTCATTTTTTAGGGTGTTGTTATTGACACTCCTAAAATGTCATCCTGCAGTCTTTAATTTTCTATCATTCAAAATTTCAAATATACCCATGTATTAAATTTGACATTAATTTCCGCATGCATGGAGGGAGAAGTGCAGGATGACATTTTAGGAGTGCCAATAATATTAATGCAGGGACAAATTTGGAATTTGAATGATAGAAAATTAAAGAGGAGTGCAAGATGACATTTTAGGAGTGCCAATAACGGCATCCTTTCTTTTCTTTAATGAACCATACTTGCAGGTCGCTTTTTGATCTATGTTGTTACAGGCGACGCCTAGGCGGCCTAGGCGTCCAGGTTGAGGGGAGAGCGCCTCGACCAGGAGAAATTATCTCCGTGTTTGGCGATGGGCGCCTAGGCACGTCTAGGCGGGCGCCTAGGGTCGACCAGGGGAAGTGAAAGGCGGAGAAGGCGTCTTAATATCTTATATTGTTATAAGTACATACAAATTTATCAATTGTTCATGTTAATGTTAAATGTGTATATTAGTTATCAACTATTCTTGACAAATCAGTTGTTCTTTTATAATGCTATATTGTTGCTTCTTAATAACTTATACGGTTATAAGTATATAACTTATACATAAGTACATAACTACACTGTCTGCTATATTGCATATTTTTTTCTGCACATAATCATCTGTGACCTGGGCGGACGCCTAGGCGGTGCCTAGGCGAGGCGGGTAGGTTGTCGCCTCGCCTCGCCTAGCGCCCAGTACAACATAATTTTTGATAATGCTCAGGTGCGGCCTCTGGAATATAGCTTCCTATACTAGGAACTTATATCAAGTTGCAGTAGGAATGAGGAAGTATAAAACTTCAAATGTCTAAAATAGCAAAGATAAAAGGTTATCCACTCAAATCATCAGTAGAGAAGTGTCGTCATAAATCCAAGTTTAAGGAAATTCCAGTGAGGAACAAGCTCCAGTTTTTCCCTTTTTTTAATGAACCATACGTGCAGCTCTCTTTTTTGATAATGCACAGGTGCAGGTCATTGGGTAATTAAGTAGACCATTGATAAGAGTTCACAAAAAGTTAAAACTTAACCAAGAGTATTGCAGATAAATTAGAAAGAATATAACAAGAACAATAAATAAGGATAGAAAAGTATATATTTGATATAATCTATGTTGCATGAACACAGGTAAATGGTGTTCATATCAGTATTTGTATCGTATATATGCCGTGTTTGCATTCAAGCAACATATGAGACTATTTATTGTACCTATCTCAAAATGTCCAGACATGTATCTGTATTGTGACCTCGTATCCGTGTCCGTATGTGTGCAACATAGCATATAATCTACAAAATTCTCATCAAGAAGTTGGAATTAATGTTTAATCTACACAATCAATTCATGAATATCATGAATTTGAAGGATCACGTACAGATTGTTTATCAGAAAACTCAGAACCATTAGGAAGAACTTGTGAATTTCAACAATTTGAACAATAATGTGACGATGCTTAAAATCATACATTAGTTATAACAGCATATGCAGTGGTACCTTGAAAACAAACAATGTAAATGACTAGATTGAATTTCCAACAAAATCTGTATTAAAAAACCAATGTATGTATAACCATGCTTATAAATCCAGCAGAATTAAGTACTAATCTATATCATGTTATTATAGTCAAGCACTGCTTGCATAACAAGACCAATTAAAGGCTTAAACATACCCTTTTCATAATCGACTTCTGAAATCCACATCTACGAAATGATTCGTAGCGAGTCATTTGTTCCTCCGTGAACTGGGAGAGTATAGCCCTAGAAGCAAAGAGTTTTACACATCAATCTATACACTGGAATGAAAAGAAACAGATGCAGCAAACTAGTAATTGAGCTTATATTCATTTCGATGCATCCTATCCATACAGCAAACAACAATTTCTATGGATAGTTGCCAACACCAACAGTATCTAGTAAGCAGACAGTAAGCTTCAAAACCATGGTTACAGCCAAAAAGTCGGACAATATAATATAAAATGTAACATTGTTATGAGAAGTTACAGTGATGGCTTAGATTTGAAGCCTTGTTCAAGGACCCTCGTATAAAGACCCATCATGAATTATCTATGGAATTAACTAAATTATTACCACGCAAAATTTTTAATACCATCAATCGAAACACACATTGAGCTCCAAATTAAGCGTCTCTATGCACTCCTAACTTTCTTGCACAGGGTTTTAAAATTGACACATGCTTTTATAACACACGGCATAGCCGTAGTCTTACCCAAAAATGTACTTTTGCAACGTTCTTTTTACCCCAGTATTATATACAAAAAAGTAAAATATTACCAAACAACACTCTAAATGCTGGTTTTGGTACAGCTTATGTGGGCTGCATCTGCTTTTTCTTTTTCTTTTCTTTATAAGAAAAGCAGCATCGAAAGCTTGAAAGCTGTTTGGTAAAACCAGATTTTCTTGTTTATTTGATAAGCTAGTTCATTTTATGGCACTGCTTTCTTAAGCTGCTTCTGCTTCATCATTTTGAAAAGCAGAAGCAATAGCATCAAATACACAACCAGTTCCTAATTTATCAAGATCCATAAGAACTAAGCAACACAGTCCAACAATCGAGCTCAATTTTTTTTTACTACGAGAGAAAACCCTAGTTGAATCAGAAAAGAAGCAGCAGCAGCAGTAGAAGAGCAAAGTTGAGATTTTTACTGCATCTTGGCCATCTTGTCGGGATCGGGGCCGCTGCCGGCGCCGCGTCCGGAGGTGGGGACGTCCATGTGCTCCTCCTCCTCTTCCTCCTCCTCCTCCTTCTCCTTCTCCTTCTCCTTCCTCTTCCCCTTCCCCTTCGCCCGCGCCTCTCCGGCGGACGGAGCGGAGGAGGACTGCGGATTCTCCGCCGCTGCTGGCGGAGGAGGATGGGAGTCGTCGGCGATGACGTCATCGTAGTCGTCGTCATCCGCGGCGGCAGGGGCGGAGGGGTTGGCCGGAGATTCCGGCGGGAGGGGGGACTCCGGCGGAGACTCTTGGTCCTCGCTCGCCGCTTCGAAAGGGTCCTTCATCGTTGGTGGGTTTTCTTACTGTGGACAGATTTTCGGGGTCGGTGATTTGTTGAAGCAGTCTTTGCTGGTCAACTCCCTGGCTATTTGATTGTTGCTCTACATGGGCAGTTACGAGAATGCCCTTCTGGGGCATGTGCAGTAAATATTATAGAATGTAAAAGAAGTTACTGCGAGTAAAAATAGTTCGACTCCTATTCAGAAAAAAAAAATAGTTCAACTGGAAGTGGTCGTCAGGATAAAGTCCCAACCTTTTCTATAATTAAAAAATTAAGGACTTGGATAGAAAAATTAGTTCACGTGATATAGTTCTATTACAAGTTCCTATTTTTGGTTTCTGTAGTTGCATTGGAAGTAAAAATTTGGTAACAAGCATTTGGTGACATAGAGTTCCAAGAAACAACAATCATATCTGCTATAGCAAGACCAAAAATGAACAAACACAAATGGTGGTTGTTGTCGTCAGGATAAAGTCCAAATCTTTCATATTATAAAAAAATATTGCAATATAATTCACTTCGACTCTCTTGTCCAAAGAGTCCAGTTGTTACACTTTTCAAGAGAAAATTAGAAGACACAATGAGATTGCTCAGTATAGCAACTATTTACAAAGTGTACTCACATAATAGTTATCCGTTGTAAAATGAGAATGATCTTCCTAACGATATAGACGACATCTTGATCAGAAAATAGTTCCTCCTTCTTAAAGTACAAAATCTAAGAGCTATAGATGTTTTAGAAGTTTGTTGAAGTCTCCTTGAACCAAAATTAAGTACTTGCCAAAAACATTTTTTAGCCTCCTATATATATACACACCTAAGAAACCTAATTTAGAAATGATGAATCCTAAATTAGTCTCCTAAAATAGCCAACATGTATGAACTCGTAATTTTGTATCAAAAAGTGTCAAAATAAGTCAAGTATGTTCGAATCGGTATTTCAGGTTCACTCAACAGTAACTCCGATTTGTGCGTACTGTGCATATAGAAAAAATCGTTGTACTTGATGGCCCGTAGTCGATATACTGGTTTTAGAGTTTTTAGTTGAATAATGTCGTCTGTTCCCTTATTTCTTGTTTCTTCGTGACACATCCACCATCGACTTCACGACTCTCCAGACTTTTCATCCACCCTCAACTGGGCTAGAGTCCCATCAACAATGAGAAAGAAATGTAAGAAATTAGTCAAAGAAGAAGCTAGGACGAATTGGTGAACCTAAATGAATATGGATTAAGATTAGAAGGACGGACAAATTTTGTTAATGTTACTCAGACATGGCTGAGCCAAAACAAACATTAGTGTTGGAAAAAAATTGTATGGCACCCTCCATCTTTTCATATTCTCCCAAGAAAGTCTTTTTCTTAGACAAATGTTAAAGGTCACCCCCTTTTTACTAAGGGCCACCAACCTACTAAGGGCAACCATCCTACACTTATATTTTTACTAAGGGCAACCTAAAATGAACCATTTTACTACGGGCTACGAAAAAAAAAAAAAAAACGAAACCCAACCCCCCCTCTTGCCTGTTCATTCCCCCCTCCTCCACAAAATCCCCTCCCTCCTCTGACAGCCCCCCCTTCCCCCCTCCTCCACGAAATCCCCTCCCCCCTTCGACAGCCCCCCCTTCCCCCTCCTCCACGAAATCCTCTCCCCCCTCCGACAGGCCCCCCCTTCCCCCCTCCGACAGGCCCCCCCTTCCCCCCTCCGACAGCTTCTGTCAACTTAGGACTGGAGGCTAGGCCTGCAGTCTTCAATATTGGATGGACTGCAGGCTTGGCCTGCAGTCATTGTAGCCATCCTTTTTTGTTCAAATGAGCTCCTTCCTGAACTTCTGTCAATTGGAGACTGCAGGCTAGGCCTGCAGTCCTCAATATACTTAGGACTGCAGGCTTGGCCTGCAGTCACTGTAGCCATCCTCTCTATAATTCTCAGGATTCAGCGGAAAGAGCGCTCGCGGAGAACACTTTGAAATGCTTTTCTGTCAATACATATTGGACAATTCTTTGACTCCTTATGCTTTGATGTTAGCCAGTTCAAGCTTGTTGAAGCAAGTGACGGAGCACAGTCTCTCTATGTCAGTGTTATTGTCTTTATAACCACATGCGTCTTGATCAGAAGAAGAAGAAGAAAGTGAAATGCTTTGACTCCTTATGTCTGCGTCTTGATATCCGTAAATATTCTTCTTCTTATATATGTTCTAATTCTTTGTCAGTGTTATTGTCTCTATAACCACATGCTATAACATTTCATGTACCTACATATAATTAGAGTGCTACAACTTGTTCTGGATTGTAGATATGTATTGAGTGTCAACACAATAATCTAATTTTAAAAAAATAAAATAAAAAAAGAGATAGAGAACAACCGAAGATAGACAACTTCAATAGAGGTGGGGACAACAACAATGGAGGAGGGGACACCAATGGTGGAGGTGGGGACAACTATGGAGGAGGTGGGGACAACAATGGAGATGGGAATTGAGAGAAGTGGTTTGGGGATTGAGAAAAGAGGAAGAAGACAAAGGAAGAAGAAAGAAAAACTTGGTGGCCCTTAGTGTTTTGAAAATGGCAACCTTGTAATTTTTAAAAAAAATTAAGTTGGTGGCCCTTAGTAAAAAGGGGGTGGCCTTTAACATTTGTCTTTTCTTACCATCCCTCCCTCCACCGACTTTATTTTATAATATAACTTTTTTTTTCTTAAAAGATATAAAAGGTTGGTAATGTACCTCTATTTATAACTTCACTTGTGGGCCACCTCGTCATCACTCGCATGCAAAAAATTATATAATTAATTATAAAATTAAATATTTATTTTTTGTCTCGTCAATTAAAACAGAACAAATATAACCATTTACATTTAACTATAGCCAGTTATTCTTTTTTTTATAACCTGTATAATTGTTTAACAAAATATAGCAATTATAACCATTTATAGACACTTGTGGAAAAAAATATAAGCACATACAGCAAACTATGACAACTATAAATAATCATCTTGGCTTATTTACAACCATCTGCAAAAAGGTTAAACTACAATATAAGAAAGAGAATTGGAAGACTACAAAGAGTTTGATGACTATATAGCATATTATAATTATGACCATATTTTAAAATAACCAAATAACAAAATTGTACCAGGTATAACCGACTCTATCAAACAAAAAACAAACAAACGGATTATGGCAAAAAATAGCCACATGTAATGTGTCACTAATTCACATCAATAGATCTATTCCACATGGTTATAATTTGTTCTAATTGTCATACTTGTTCAGATGGTTATACATGGTTTTATTAGGATATACTTGTTACAAATGGTCCTCTCTTTTTTTGGCTATATGCAGTTTTAATGGCTATCGTTAGTTATATTTGGTTACTGTTATGTTACAACCATTCAATTAATGTGGGACGCAGAGTGCTTTCCCAAACCGTAAGTGCACCACCATTAAAGCACAGTGTCACTCCTAGGCCTCGTTTGGTTCGCGGAATAGAAGGGAAAGGAAATCAATTCCTTGTCATTTTCTTTCCTTTGGAAAACTTTAATTCCTATTGATTTTCCTTTCCGATGTTTGGCAATGCCAAAGAATTTGGAAAGGAAAGTGAATACTTCAATGTGGGAAAGTGATTCCTTCCTTGGATGGATGGAATCACTTTTCCCCCTAATTTTCCTTCCATTGGGAATCACTTTCCTTTCCTCCTCAATTCCTTGGGCGCCCAAACATAGGAAAGTAATCACTTTCCTTTTCCAACCGGGAGATTCCGCGAACCAAACGAGGCCTAGATTGTTTTTGCATACCGGAAAATGCTACAATTACAACCTCCCTACAACTAAGGGCTTACAACAGACTACGTGGCCGGTTTCCATTGGTTGTAGGTGGGACTGGATGGGACCATATTAGCGGATGGGGGGAGGATGAGTGGGTTGTAAGAAGATTGTAAGAATTTGGTAGTAAACTTAACATTATTGTTTGCATGCCAGTCTCTCTCCTGAGTGTCACTCTCGTCGCACTGCACTCAATTCTCTTTCTCCGCCTCACACCCACCGCTTCTCTTTCTCCGCGTCACAACCACCATGTCGCAACATGCGCACTTGCCTTTTTCTCCAGTTCATGTTCTTCATCTCGTCTTCACCGCAAACCCAACTAAGCTGTCACCTGTAAACCGACTCCATCATCGACCTCTCTCGTAAGTAAAATCTCTCCCAAGTAAAAGACTTTGTCAACATGGGTGGAGGCTATCAAAATACTAAAAATTGGAGGCTGCCGCACAAAATTTCCCCATTCTTCCTCGCAATATAAACACCAGAAGACATCTATCTGCACATAATAATTGCATAATGTAGTCAAATAACTCAACTCCTGCCCAGTGGATCAAGGGTGTGGACGATAACCATGTTAGCCAAATAATCTGCCACATGATTAGATTCGAATTTCAAAGATCCGGTTACCCTTATTATTTCCAGTTCTCACTCGTGCATGAACAAATCTTTATTCGCGCAAATAAATTATTTGTCTTACATGTACAACATATCTTCAAAGTAACTGGAAACCTGTAACGAAAACCAGCATAATAATGGTTTATGTTTTCTTCCCTGGGTTAAGCATTATTCCATCCTCTAAAATCACGCTTCCAACTTTAAGCACTGAAACCTTAGATGTGAAAACATATGATAGTGCACCCAAATCTGATCAATTTCTGCCACGAGTACACCAAAGATTGCTTGCAACTAAAATGATGGCTAACAATGTGAACCAGATCGACTACTGTTGCCAATCAGATCTTGAGGGCGTCAATATTGCGCTTTCCTTCAGGGCCTTTGCTGTACCATGAAGAGACATAGTCCCCATAAAGAACCTCCTTGTACTTGAGAGGAGAGCTCTCCGTGACAAGTTGGGGTGCAGGAAATATTTTCCTCGTCTTTGCTGGGTCATAGAATGTTGCTACAGAAAGGCGGGCTTGTTTGGAATTGACAACAGCACGGTGCTGAGAACTCCTATATTCACCATTGGTTATGATCTGCAGATGATTTAGGAACGTGTGAGATTTAGTGTCAAGCATTAAGAAAGGAAGGGGAAAAAAAAGTAATAACCCAAGAAACTATATATCATTTATAGAATAGAAATGGAGTATAGGTTTTATGAATTCGCACTCTTGAAAGAAAAATAGGGTCCAATAGCATAGTCCTATAAGATAACAAGGTTTGATGTATGAAGAAAGAAAGAGTGACAAAAACTGACGCGAAGAAGATTGCTTGGATATTTAAAATGTCATCTGCAGAAATTTTATACAGAACTTGATACTTGATAGTCGCAGCATGATGACTAGTACCCCCTTAAAATGAGGGTTCCGTTCTTAAACCCTACTCATCATGGCCAGTATCATCATTTAAGATTAAAAAAAATTATTCGATGAAAAAGAAACTGAAAATTCATAACTACACTCTAGACAATATCTACTTTCTAACCATCTTAGGACTGTACAATTTACTGTGATATTAGAAGGATACAAAATAAAGATGACTCTTACTAAGGTTTTAAAATTTTGCTAATGGTGTTGGGAAGTGTAGGGTTTGCATTGGCTTTATAGCAACGACCAGCAGTTCGAATAATCAGCTCGAATAGGGTTTGCATTGGATTTATAGCATCGACCAGCAGTTCAACAAGCACAGAAGAAGCACACTTGCTCCAAACAACCCCCTCTTGTCTTCTTAAATCTTCTATGCTCCATTCTTCTTCCAATTCAAACTTACCAGCCCTCTTGGTTGTTCTTCTTCTTTCTCCTCATGGCTATCTTTTCTCCTCTCTCTTTGTTTGTAGCAAGGGAAGGCCAAGCCTGGTGTTTAAATAACGAGAGAAGCAGAAATAGATAGTTCTCGTGCTTTCTGCTCTGTCTTGTCTTCTCTTCAGACTCTCTCATCCATGCTCTCTTCTGTGCTCTACTTCTTCTAAGGTTCCTCTATTCTTCTTCCTGCATGTTGTACTTCTCTTCTTCCTTCCCGAACTTTTTAGTATTTTTATAGTGCATCCACTTATGTGACACGTAGACAATTTCCTAAGCATGTGACGCATTGTCTAGAGTCCTAGATGTCGGATGAATATAAACCTGGCAGCATTCCATATAAATTTTTTTGAACTCTAATATATAGATAAAGATCAAATTTAAAAGTTAAACCAATATGAATTATGACGCCTTGAGTCTCTTTTCTACTAGTTCTATTCTCTTAACACCTGATACTCATCACCTATGTTGCATGGACGTCAGATACAAGAGGGAGATACAAAGGGAAACATAATAATAATAGAGGTTTGAATAGAAGTGTCAAAAATCAGGAACGTTATAAGTTTCCCAAATGCGAATTATTTTGCAAAAGAGTATTATTCATTAACATCCTATAAAAATGCTGCCTGCTGAAGTTCAAACAAAAAAAATCACTTCAAAGTAAAATTAATAGAGAAGTCATACCTCAGTTTGGTCGGCCAAAATAACAATGATGGCATCAGATAAAGGTTGTGCCAGTACCCATCTCCCGTCTTTCAGTACCTCAAGACCACCTACATCATCTTGTATAAGCAGAGTTATGGCACCCATATCAGAATGAGCTTGCAAACCAAGAGCAAGATCTGGTTGTGGGCAGGGAGAGTAGTAGCTGATAGTAATGTTTTGGTATACTTCCCCAACTGCATCTTCAATATACGAGGAGGGTAGATCAAGACTTTCAGATATCATTCGAAGCAACCTTTGAGCAAGAACTTTCATTCTGTCGCTATACTCCACCATGACATCCCTGTGTAGTTGTTCACATTACTCCATTATAGGTTCCAAAACACCATTTTCATTTTGGGAATAAATAATAATTTGCCAGTGCTCTTATACATGCATCAAGAGTTAAATTGACTATGAATAATGGGCTATGAGATGGTTCTCAAGAATGCCTTAAAGTGTTAGACTGATAAATGAATTTGTGTCCCACTCACTAGGAAGAATGGTTCAAAGATGAGTCAGTTTAGGAAGAAAAAACTAATTCCTATTCTAGAAAGTCTGCCATTTTTATCAAATTGCAATTCATGCAAGAAAATAGTGCTCCCATCTATAACCCAACTTTACATAAAACAAGGATTGTGATCTGGTTGAAGGATGTATTTTAATGTTATTCCAACATGTCCCACAGGAGGAACACCTTTTTTGTGGATCTGCACAGCAGTTTTTAATCAGTTTAAAATGTGTGCCAAACATGACGTCTCCAATTTAGGATTGGTTTGGTAATGCTGAAGCTTATCAAAAAGTTGATATCATAAGGTTCTTTTGTAAGTTGCTAAGCAATATACTTGTTAAAAATATGTTGTCAAAATCAATAAGATGTTACGTGAAAACATGTTTTTCAGTCCTGAAATTACTGAAAACAGGACACACAATAATAAAAATGTAAAGGTATAACATGAAACTTCCCAAAAAAAAGTAAAGGTTTAAAAAAAGAAAGAACACATGGTAAACTGAAGGGACTTTTGAAAGCAATCCCCTCCATGCTTTCAACAACCGTCCAAGATACCCTTCTCCATACAATCCTCGACTTATGATACCCTTCTCCATACAACCCTCTACTTGTTTAACTAATGCACCAAAACTCTAGAGTTATAATGAGGTTTGAGGGTTATTAATTTATATATCCCAATATGCAGATTGTCAGAGACGGATCCATGCCCCTCCTAACTTCTGAAAATATCAGGAAATTTCTGAATTAAGTGGATGCTTCGTGGATTCACCATAACTTTTACTTGAAAATGTAGTTGAGTTTGGCCCCATCACCTTTGATTGCAATTTTGTCCCTGCCAATTTATGTTGCACGAATTCAAACCTGGACTCGGACACGGATAAGGGATGCAGACATTTTCATATAGATACAATATAGTTATATATATTGCACGAATACAACACAGATATGAGTATGAATATGATACAATACAGACACAATTTCTGCGTGTTCGTGCAACATGGCTGCCAAAGTTTTGCATCTTACAACAATGTTTCTGGCACCTTTTGAGCTACATCCTTACTTCCGGCGTCAAGCAGCCCTGGACCATTTACAGTTGCAGTCAATCACGGTCCTGTTTCGAGCACATTACAAACTGTACCGTTAAAAACTTAAACACCCTCCCTATCCCTAGATCTGAACTAAACCTGAAAACCATATACCCCCGAAGTAAAATGCCCATGTTAGAATAATATAAATATTTTAACCTTAATCTTCATGGGGTTTTGGTGTAGTAAGAGGGGTATGAGAGTAACACAGCTTCAAATCATGTTTGGCATGCATTTATAGATTCTACACAAATATTATACTGTCGAGCAAATTCTGGTTCCAACACACAAAATGATGAGCCTTCGACCACTGTAGGCATGCTATAATAATATAAACTTTTGAGCCTCAACACTCATCGTAATTCGAACCAAAGTTTTAGTGCACCGGCATGAATTTTAATATTTAGGGTGCGTTTAGCAACATAGTTTCAAAAAGAAGATTGGGGTTTGGGGGAGTTAGACATCCAAACTCCAAATCACTTAAATCTGGTGCATTTGCTAGCATTTGGAATTATGATAAACTTCAATCCTGAACTCCAAAACAAACTTCAAAAGTAGAGTCAGCAAAACTCCTCTCCAATTGAACTTTTCATCCAACTCCAAACTGAATTCTTTTCTCTCCTCTCTCTCTCTCTCTCTCTCTCTCTCTCTCTCTCTCTCTCTCTCTCTCGGCAAATCTAGAGTCCCCGTCTTTCTTGACATCATCTCCTTCTCTTTTGATCGTGTGGGTTGACAATATAATTCTTGATGGAAATATGTAAGGTTTGTGATTTGATTCAATTGTCGAACTTTGGGGTCTATGGAATCATGGATTAAAATTTGTAATTTGTTGGATTCCGATTATGGACATTTGAGAATGATACTTCTTTATTGATGTATTTTTAATCATGTTTATCAATATTTAACTAGCTTTATTAGTTTCTAACAAAACAAGTTATCTCATGTTCCCCTTTGGCAGACCTCAAAATATGTGACTAGTGTCTTAATTTCATAAATTCAAAACATGAAACTCTATAATAAATGTCCAAATGTTCAATAAATTTTAAACTCCAGGTAACTTGATAGAGTTTGCTATGTTGTTCAGGGCGACTCCTTTTTGGTGCCCCGACGGTTGTTTAAAATACGGCGTTCCGTCCTTGTGTTTTGACGTCCAAAAACGTCTTTGGGCACA
The DNA here is from genome assembly GCA_029216955.1 of Iris pallida. Lineage (NCBI taxonomy): Eukaryota > Viridiplantae > Streptophyta > Magnoliopsida > Asparagales > Iridaceae > Iris > Iris pallida. Next base: position 1,947,187 of record JANAVB010031818.1, read on the forward strand.
TGGAAGATCCACCCGGGTCCAGATAGTGACAGGGTTTGGACTTTTATTCTAAATCAGATGGGCGTGTTAGTTATTACTAAGGAATTACAAATGGGTGGGACCATGGACTTAAGTATAATTATGTAATATGCTGGAAACTAAAAAATTTAATAATCCAATGACCATGGACTTAAGTTAAAAAAAAAAAATTATGTTTGAAAAATAAAACTTAACTACAAGTTACAAATAACAAAAAAGATTTGACCAAATAATATTTAGAACATAGTTTGCAGTATCGGCCGTTACCGATCCAATACAGTCGATAGCGATACGGTTTGGCATGTCCCAATCCGATACAGACCGATACCCGATGCTGATCGATACAAACATTTGGTCTCTCTTTTCGGGTCAATTCGACAAAGAAAATTGAACAAAAAAGAACAATCAACAATGGTGTAAAAACATAGTAAGGTTGTAAAAACATGTAAAAGAATAAAACTTATCTCATGTAAACCAATTGGCAAGGGTGACTATTATTTTTTATTCAATTTCAAAACTGCTAAGAAACAACACTGGCAACACTTAAAATTATACCTAAATGTATAAAATATACTTTCTTAATTTTTAATAATTTGTTAATAATGGTTTGCTCTCCGATACCAAAAAATCCGATACTCCGATATGATACTGCCGATACTACCGATACCGCCGATCCTGATACTCTTAGGAATGGTCCGATACCGATTCCGACACCGATACTGTGATCCTTGAAATTTTAGCAACTCAAACAACCAACTACTGGGCTTCCTTCTCCATCATCTCCTCAACCAGCATGGTATTCTCTACTTCTCCGTCATCTCATGCCTCATCAAGTTATCACTTCATCCCTTCATCTTCAAGATAACAAGCCATCAAGTTCAACACCAAGTCAAAAGACTCAAAGGTATGCCAATCTTTGTTTGTTATTTTTCTATTTTATCGATCTATGAGACTATGCTTATTAATTTTAGTTTTACTTCTAGCATTTAGTAACATACAATGAATACTGAGACTATGAAATTCTAAGGTAATTAATTTGAGCTTTTGGCACAAGAGAGACAGTTTATTTAATGTATACTAGGGAGGGTAATGTTAGAGCGCCTTGACTCTGTCCCTCTAATTTTAGGCCCCACCGTCCCGCCTGGCACCCTGCCCCATACGACATAGGTAGTTCCGCAACTTGAACCTCAGTTCCAACACACGAAACTCTAAACCTAAATCCGTTTTTACCAAATTTTGTTCCCAAACTACGCATTAACCTGCGTGGCAAACGAGATCAGAATTTGCGATGAGAGTCGAGGGTTATATATCTATCTAGATTGTATTATTCCGATACATTCATGGATTACATTACATATATTTTTTGCAAAGTGAATCGGACTAATCGAAATCGACGGGGGGGAAGCAATTTCCGGATACCTGTAACTGGGAGGGAAGTGGGGCCACCGGCTAGGGTTCCGCCGCGACTCCGGCAAAGTGTGGTGGTCGAAGTAGTCCCTCCAGTCGAGCACGCCGTCGTCCCTCGCCAGCATCCTGCTTCCGTACCCCTCCGACGCCGGGGAGGCCGGGTCGCACGCGTAGCGGATCCTCTCCCCCTGAGGGGACTCGAAGAACCGGAGCCCCGACGACCTGACGGCATCGAGGAGGCGGAGGGGGACGCCGTGGCCGACCACCTGGAACGCCCCCCACTCCCTGCAGGCGCGGGGGAGGTCGGCGGAGGCGGCGGCGGAGGAGAGGTCGACGACGGGGATGCCGCCGCCGGAGGCGGAGGGGGAAGGGTTTGGTCGGTGCTGTGGGGGCTGGATATAGGAGGAAGGGATTTGGGAGAGGCCGGACTCGACTAGGGTTTGGACTCTGCTGATGGCCGCTGCTTCCATGGCGGAGAGAGAGGGACTTAAGTCGAAGAAATGGCAACTTGAAGGTTCTTTTAGACATTTGAGTAATATTTTGAGCTAGGTCCCTTGAATTATTTATTATTTGTTTAGAGGTCCATGGGTTGGGCTGCAAATGAGCCAAGCCGTTCGCGAGTTGCTCGAAGCTCGGCTCGATAAAAGATCGTTTGAGCTCGGTTCGTTTACTAAATAAGCTGAGCTCAAGCTTCATTTTCGAGCTCGTTTAATAAACAAGCCAAGCTCAAGCTTAGAAGTACTCGGCTCGTTTGAGCTCGCGAGCTGACTCGTTTATGAGCTTGCGAGCTGGCACGTTTAGGAGCTTGTTTAGAAGCTCATTTGTTCTGTATTGAATTCTAATTTTATATATATTTGTGCATTGTATATTTATACTAGTGGATAACCCATGCCATAATGGCACGGATACGAATCCGGCCTTCTCGACGTAGGCGTGCAGGCACCGGGCCAGCGCCAGGGAGTTCCGGACGGAGACGCGACCTCCGAACCCGGCCTTCTCGACGTAGGCGTGCAAGCACCAGGCCAGTGCCAGAGACCCGAGCCCGACGGAGGCTCACACGGCAAAGACCATGGTGGCGGCGTTCGGGGCGGCGTGGGGCCTCATGGAGGCGAAGACGCGCAGGGCCGTCGCGGGGCGTCTGAGGGCGGCGAGGCCCGAGATGGCGGCGGTCCAGGAGACGACGTCCCTGTGCGGCATTCCGTTGAACACCCGCAGGACGTGGTCGGCGGAGCCGCGTCGGGAGTAGGCGGTGAGCAGGACGGTCTGCACGAAGGGGTCGGGCCGGAATTCGAGGAGGAGGGCGTGTGCGTGGAGCGACTTGGTGGCGGCGGCGGCGGTGGTGGTGTTGAGCAAGGAAGAGAAGGTGTGGAAATCGGGAGGGACGCGGCGGCGGAGCATTTGGGAGTAGATGGAGAGTGGGTCGACGGAGATGGCGATGGCGGTGTTGAAGGAGAAGGGGTTGGGGTTGGTCATGGCAGAGAAGAAGGAGGCGGCGAAGGAAGGGTCGGCGTCGACGGAGCGGTGGAGGAGGCTGCTTGCGACGAAAGGGTTGCGGAAGAGGCCGGCGACGACGGCATGGGTGAGGATGGAGCGGAGGCGGCGGAGGGAGGGGCGGTGCAAGAGGACCTGGAGGCGGGGTGCCGTTGGAACAACCGGTTGCTCCGCACCCATCATGGAACCTCCTCCTCTCTTATAGAGAGAGGGGCAATTTAGTCATTTCATCATCGTTGAACCAAAGCACATGGGTCGGACCAAAAACCCACTGTGCTTTATATTATAGATGTCCTTAATAATTGATATTAAGGAACTTTTTTAATTAAAAATTTATAATTAAATTGTTAATATTACAAGTACTTGTATTCAAACCTAACTAAATTGAAATCGAGCTCGTTAATCTTGAAATCAAGCATAATAAGTTTGAAATAAAGTTGAACGAGCTTGAAATCAAGCTTAACAAGCTTGATTTTAAGCTTATCGAGCTTGTTTATCAAGCTTTCTTATCAAGCCAAGCTCGAGCTCAAACCAAGCCAAGCTCAAGCTTAATATAAACAAGCTCGAGCCAAGCTCGAGCTCTAAAATAAAAAATTTATCAAGCTCGAGCTCGAGCTTGAGCTTGATTAATTCTAGTCAAGCCAAGCTCAATGTCACGCCCCAGTACCGAAATACGGAGACGGACTAGGCCAGCTACTCCATACGAGGTATATAAACGTCATACGACGATCGTGGCTGTCAAGAGACAAGGGGGTGCATGCTACAATCAAGTCTCCTATGGTCTCACAGAGCATCTAGGTCTCAATCAATCAAACAAGAAGCAGTAAATAATGATCATATAAGATAAAGCAGTAAGGCGTCCCCGACGCATCATCAAAATGATCATGGGGATCTAGCTTTATAAGTTAGCTAGCCCAGAGAGTCATAGGTACATAATTGTTTTCAGCTGCAGTCTGATTTAATTACAAATTATGCAAGATAAAATATCCAGATTAGCCGGCTAACAGGTGCCGGTGGCTAAACGCCAGAACATAAGTAAAGATACTAGAGTGGTGAAGAAGAAACCCACTCGAGTCCCCCGCCAGCCATGCTCCTAGTATGCACCATTGACGTCGGGAAGGAAGTTTGGATCCTCAGGCGCTGCTACAAGATCTGGCCAAACAAAACCAGCGGGGTCAGCCCCGAATAGCAAGTACCACAAGGAAGCACAAAAGTGTGAGATAAAACCCAAGCAAATAATAATAATAGTACTAGTAATAATAAAAGCTTTCGGTCGTAACCTCGGTCCACAGCCTGTCCTAGCACGATAGCCCAACCCAACAACCAAACAAGGACATGGGTTGGACCACGCACCATGACAGTCCATGTCCCTTGGCTACTAACGGAAGTTATAAGGCACAGTCAAGTCATTTTTCAAGCGGCCATTCATTCATGCGGCTTTCTATATTTGGCGGAGTTATCCCCCGCGATAATGATTAAAAGGAATCCTCATATCGTGTCAACCCAGCAGGGCTAGCCAAACCATAAGACATATAGCACATTGATTATGCACCGGTCCCCCGGAAGGCTACCGCGCTAAAACATATAACACATAGCTCGTAGGAGTCGGATATAGCCATCCGCTATAGGCGAGTGAAACCATATCCGTGGTGGCCAACCCGACACGTCAGGACTGGTCCTGGGGTGGCTAGTATGGCACGATCTCGGGATTCTTCCCACCCAATGCATCTACCAAGTTAGTTGCCTAGCTAATCCCTAGGTTATTCTCGGAGTTCACATGTCGTGGTCACATGCTCACTCCCCTATATGTCGTACATTGTACGAGTACCCCAAGAAGTGATCCTTACGGGCTCATAGAGTCATACGTATGTACCCCCTTCTTGGTGTAATGCGACACACAATAATGCCACGTCATTGCTACTGACCAATTGCTATGTAAATGCTGGACTCTTGGAGGTACTGACAGGTATCACATAGGAACACTTAGCACATAGGATAGCACATCGATGCTCACATAGATTGTACCTTAGTACACACATAGGATTATCCAGCATACGCATAGGAGTTAGATCAGGAATGAGGACCAAAACACAAGAGGAAAATAGAACAAGAAGGTACTATGCACTTAGGGTGTGAAGAGCTCGCTAGTCATGAAGATTCTTGAAGCCAAGACAAAGATCTACAACTTTCATGTTGGGAGTTAGGAGAAATTCTGGCCACAATTCAGCCAAATAGGACTTAAAATAGCCAAAAACAGCCAAAATAGGCACTATGCGGCACTATTCAGCACTATGCGGCACTATGCAGCATTCTTATGCGGCTCGGCACTATGCGGCACTATGCAGCATTCTCATGCGGCTCGGCACTATACGGCACTATGCAGAATCCTTATGCGGCTCGGTACTATACGGTACTATGCAGCATCCTCATGCGGCTCGGCACTATGCAGCATCCTCATGCGGCTCGGCACTATGCGGCACTATGCAGAATCCTTATGCGGCTCAGCACTATGCGGTACTATGCATCATCCTCATAAGGCTCGGCACTATGCAGCATCCTCATGCGGCTCGGCACTATGCAGCACTATGCAGCATCCTCATGCGGCTCGGCACTATGCGGCACTATGCAGCATCCTCATGCGGCTCGGCACTATGCGGCACTATGCAGAATCCTTATGCGGCTCGGCACTATACAGCACTATGCAAAATCCTTATGCGGCTCGGCACTATGCGGCACTATGCAGCGGTACTATTCATCGTCCCTGCCAAAATTAGGACTGATGACATAGAAAATATCCAAATATTGTTTTGGCCATAACTTCCTCAAAACAAGTCGAAATCTAACTTTTCAAAGGTCAAAATTGTGTAGAATCAAATTTCCTACAACCTATGACCATTAGTTTTCAAAAATAACCAAGTTTGGTAGATCAAAACCATGTAAATACATAAAACCCTAGTTTTAGAAACTTAGATCTACACCAAACTAGCCATTAAAATCAAAAACTCTAAGAACTAATCTTGTAGAGAATGAAGAGAAGAACAATATAGACAAATAATATCAAAGGAAAAATCTAAAATAAAAAATGCACAAATCTCCACTTTTGAGCAGGTTGTACTTGCCTAAGGATGGTGGTTGAGGAAAATAAATGGAGGAGTGAATGAGGAGAGAGAGTGGGGAAGAGTATATAAATAGGGGTTAGGTTGGATTAAGAAAACCCTAACCTCTAAACATGCTCTAACCATTCCACTAATGACATGCTTAAAACTACATGCAACCATTAAATAATAATAAATAGAATTATGCAGATGCTAAATACGGGATACCATGTACAAAATTTATGAAAGAATACGTCTATTGGGATCGGGGAGTGACATCTCTATCCTCCTTAGAAAAATTCCGTCCTCGAAATTTCTGCCAAGACAAGATAGAGAAATTCGGGCAAGCAAGGTGTAATTACAATATACACAAGCAACCTATCATTAGCAGTCATTGATCACATATTTTAAAATGGTGCAAAACATGTATGTAATCGGATTACCAAGGCATGAGGAGAAACATACCTTCTGAGTCGAACAAGTGCGGATATCGAGATCTAATCTCGTCCTCGCGCTCCCAGGTTGACTCTTCCGGAGAGTGATGGCCCCAAGCGACACGGACAAGGTTAATAGTCCGGTTCTTAAGCACCTTCTCTCGCCGGTCCAAAATAGACACGGGTTGTTCCTCGTAAGTTAGGTCGGTACCAACGACTAACTCCGAATGATCGAGGACATGACTCGGATCCGGGACATACCCACGCAACTGAGATACATGAAATACATCATGTATGCCAGATAGCGAGGGAGGAAGGGCAAGCCGATAAGCAACATCGCCTACCCGAGCGAGAATCTCAAAAGGACCAAAGAATCTCGGACTAAGCTTTCCTCGGTTTCCAAATCTAATGACACCCCGAGTAGACAAAATCCGCAGAAATACTTGGTCACCAACGCCAAACTCTAGAGGCCTACGATGCTGATCTGCCCAGTGTCGGTGTCTATCCTGCGCGACTCGAAGCCGCTCTCTGATCAACTTGACTGTCTCCAATGTCTGCGTGATCATCTCTGGTCCCAACAATTTTCTTTCTTCCACATCGTCCCATGCCAGAGGGGACCTACACTTCCTTCCGTATAATGCTTCAAACGGTGCCATCTGTATACTTGTCTGATAACTATTATTGTAAGAGAACTCTACTAAATGAAGATGATCTTCCCAAGTTCCGCCGAAGTCCAAAGTACAAGCCCGTAACATATCTTCCAAGGTCTGAATGGTTCTCTCTGATTGTCCGTCCGTCTGCAGATGATAGGCTGTACTGAACCTCAACTTAGTACCCAAACTTTGATGCAAACTTCGCCAAAAGTGAGAGGTGAACCGTGTGTCTCGATCTGATACTATGCTGACTGGAACACCATGCTGCCTTACAATCTGCTTCATATACATTTCTGCCAGCTGCTCAGTAGACTGTCCTACTCTGAAAGGAAGAAAATGAGCAACCTTCGTGAGCCGATCCACGATTACCCAAACTGCGTTTCGACTGGTCGGAGATCTAGGTAAACCGGTCACAAAGTCCATCGTGATGTGATCCCACTTCCACTCCGGAATAGGAAGCGGCTGTAACAATCCTGCTGGTCTCTGCTGCTCTGTCTTCACTTGCTGACATACCAAACATTTGGATACGAACCTCGCTATCTCCCTCTTCATGCCATTCCACCAAAAGTGCTGTTTCATATCCTGGTACATCTTTGTGCCTCCGGGATGAATGGAATAAGGAGAACTATGAGCCTCTGACATAACTTCTTGTCGAAGGTCTCCACCTGGTACACAAAGACGGTTTCCAAATCTAAGTGTACCATCCTCATGGATTACTAACTCCTTCCTGAGACCTGACTCACACTCTGATCGAAGCTTCTGGATCCGCGGATCCTCTGCCTGAGCTGCTCTGATCCTCTCTACTAGAGTAGACTGAATCTGCAAACTGGCCAGAACTCATGTATCTTGTGGCAAGATTACTTCAATTCCCATCTCCTGAAGATCTTCCAAAATATGCCTCTGTGAGGTTAAGACGAATGCACCACCTCTCCTGCTCAAGGCATCTGCTACCACATTCGCCTTGCCAGGATGATACTGAAGATTTACATCAAAGTCCTTCAGTAACTCCAACCATCTTCTCTGTCTCATGTTCAGGTCCCTCTGGGTAAATACATACTTTAAGCTCTTATGATCGGTGTAAATCTCCACTCGATCCCCATATAAATAGTGCCTCCATAACTTAAGCGAGAATACTACTGCTGCTAATTCCAGGTCGTGGGTCGGATAGTTCTTTTCATGGTCCCGAAGCTGTCGAGATGCATATGCTATCACCTTACCATGCTGCATCAATACACACCCAAGTTCCTTTCCGGATGCGTCACAATACACTGTAAACCCTCCCGATCCTACTGGAAGTGTCAAGATCGGGGCTGAGATTAATCTCTTCTTCAACTCTTCAAATGATGTCTGACATTCTGCTGACCAAACAAACTCTATATCTTTATGCGTCAAACGCGTCAAGGGTGCCGAAATCCTGGCAAAATCTGCCACGAACCTCCGATAATAACCTGCCAATCCCAAGAAACTACGCACTTCTGCTACCGTCTTCGGAACTGGCCAATTCTCTACTGCCTCAACCTTCTTCGGATCTACTGACACTCCTGCTCCAGAAATAATATGTCCCAGGAACGAAATACGATCCAACCAAAACTCACATTTACTAAGCTTCGCATAAAGTTGGTGCTCCCTCAAGGTCTGCAAAACTGTCCGAAGATGTTTCTCATGTTCTTCTTCACTACTGGAATAAACGAGGATGTCATCTATAAACACTACTACAAACTTATCCAAATAGGGTAGAAAGATGCGGTTCATCAAGTCCATAAACACGGCTGGGGCATTAGTCAATCCAAATGGCATCACCAGAAACTCATAATGTCTATACCGCGATCTAAATGCTGTCTTAGGTATGTCCTGCTCCCGGACCCTCACTTGATAATATCCAGATCGAAGATCAATCTTAGATAAGACGCAGGCCTTACTTAATTGATCAAATAAGTCATCAATCCTTGGTAATGGATACTTGTTCTTCACTGTTACTGCATTCAACTGTCGGTAATCAATGTACATTCGCGTCGATCCATCCTTCTTGGGTACTAAAATCACCGGTGCTGTCCAGGGTGATTCACTGTCTCGGATAAACTGCTTCGCCTTCAGTTCTTCTTCATGCTGGTGCAACTTGTCCAACTCTGACTGCGACATCCTGTAAACTCTGTCGACTTTAGGCTCCGTCCCAGGATTCAACTCAATACAAAACTCCACATCCCTCACCGGTGGTAAACCTGGTAGCTCATCTGGAAATACATCAAGAAACTCTCTAACCACTCTTGGAATCTGCTCCTGCTCTGCCAATAATTCTGTAATGATGTCCTTGGGTCGATCCTCCAATGATCGAACAAAGATGAACTCCTCAATGCCAGGTACATTAAATACTACCCTACCTCTCCGACAATCTATAGTCGCATGACTGTCTCTCAACCAGTCCATGCCTAGGACAACGTCAAAGTTGCCCATAGAGAACTCAATCAAAGATGTGGGCAATAATCGCCCACTCACTACGACCGGACACGCTAGGCATACCCTGCTAACTCCTACGAGCCCATTACCAGTGAGTATATTCATCCTCTCTGGCAATGTCTCGAACTCCAATCCAATACGTGTCGCAAATCGTGCAGATATAAAAGAGTGGGTAGCCCCCGAATCAAACAATGCTACTGCAGGAAAAGAGGTAACAGAAATATTACCTGCAACCACGTCGTCTGAAGCTAGTGCATCCTCCAGTGATAAGGTAAAGGCCTGGCCCTGGCCTTGCTGAGCTCCCTGGTGCTGCCTTCCTCGACCATGCTGTTGCTGTGGCCTTTGCAGGCCTTCCTGGTTCTGCGCCTGGCGAAACATCTGAGCCTGTGTCGGTAGACACTGGGCTAGCGGCCTTACGGCCAATGCTGGTCCTCGATTCGGTGCTGCCCCCGGAGCTGGCAACGCCGAAAATTGTTGAACTGGCCCTCCTGGCCTCTGCATCATAGGACAATTGGCAATCCTGTGGTCTGGACTGCCACACCTCATGCATAATCCGTTAGCTGAACGACACACATCCCTAGTGTGCCCTCCCTTACCGCAGTAAGTACATCTAATGGGCGCCCCCTGGCGCTGCTGCTGGTTCCTCTGCGGCTGATGTCGAGCTGGTGCTGTTATTTCTGATACTGTCGTCCTCCGCGGCGCTCCTGACTCATGAATACGGATGCCGGGTGCTGGCGTCGATGTTCGCTGTACTGCTCCTCCGCCCCTACTCTGGGGATGTGACCTCTTCTGGCCCCCATGTCGTGTCACCAACCTTTGTTGGGTGAGTTCATGCCTCCGAGCAGCCGTTAAAACGGCGTCAAAAGTCTGATAGTCGTGCCCTTCTACTAGCTGTAGAATCTCCAAATGAAGTCCCTGCTGGAATCTCATAGCCTTCTCTGGCTCTGTAGCCACCATCGTTGGTGCAAACCGACTCAGTCTGCAGAACTCTGCTGCATATCCATCCACCGTCTTACCAGCCTGCTTGAGACTGATAAATCTCTGTTGTAGCTCATACCGCGCTACCATGCCAAAGTACTTGGCCTTGAATCTGGTACTGAAGCTATCCCAAGGAACAGGATGCCTCATTCCAACCTCTTTCGATGCCCACCAGTCGCGGGCGAGATCCTGAAGTAACAGTCTGACCTGGTCAACCTTCTCTTCTGCGGGAACCTTAGCTGCAGTCAAAATGGCCTCAGTATCCTGAAGCCATGCATCCGCCGTGATGGCATCCTCCGTACCGTCAAAATATCTCGGATTAAGTCGACAAAACCTCCCTGACGCTCCCGAATCATTTCTGACACTTCTCTCAAGGGCTAATTGTAACCCCTGATTCAATAGCATATTCTGTTCCTGCTGCTGGGTCTGCTGTTGCTGATGGGCTGCCACCTGACGCTGCTGAGTGGCCAGGAATCCCCGGATGACCTCCAGGAGTGCTGCAGCATCAGGTACTGTCGTCGCTACCGGTACTGCCGGGGTTGCGGGAGTTTCTAGAACCTGCGGCTCCACTGGCTCTGATATCACTTCCACTCGGACCTGGTCAGGAGAAGGCATTCCTTCCGGCTGCTGCCCCGTCGAGCCATGCTCTACTGGATGTTCCTCCATGTTGGCCTCACCAGCTACTGAGAATGAAGCACCCCTATAGGGAAAGATACATGATATTAAATGATAGGACGATGAAGATTCAAGGATGCAATTCAAGTTATCAATCAAAATGAGGGAAGAGAAATCGAGGCAAGAGATTCAAAGGGAACAAGTTTTGATTGAGACTCCTATAATAATAACACCCCACAAGTCTAAAAATCAGACCTGCATGGGCCACCAATAAAACCTTGTCACGCCCCAGTACCGAAATACGGAGACGGACTAGGCCAGCTACTCCATACGAAGTATATAAACGTCATACGGCGATCGTGGCTGTCAAGAGATAAGGGGGTGCATGCTACAATCAAGTCTCCTATGGTCTCACAGAGCATCTAGGTCTCAATCAATCAAACAAGAAGCAGTAAATAATGATCATATAAGATAAAGCAGTAAGGCGTCCCCGACGCATCATCAAAATGATCATGGGGATCTAGCTTTATAAGTTAGCTAGCCCAGAGAGTCATAGGTACATAATTGTTTTCAGCTGCAGTCTGATTTAATTACAAATTATGCAAGACAAAATATCCAGATTAGCTGGCTAACAGGTGCCGGTGGCTAAACGCCAGAACATAAGTAAAGATACTAGAGTGGTGAAGAAGAAACCCACTCGAGTCCCCCGCCAGCCATGCTCCTAGTATGCACCATTGACGTCGGGGAGGAAGTTTGGATCCTCAGGCGCTGCTACAAGATCTGGCCAAACAAAACCAGCGGGGTCAGCCCCGAATAGCAAGTACCACAAGGAAGCACAAAAGTGTGAGATAAAACCCAAGCAAATAATAATAATAGTACTAGTAATAATAAAAGCTTCCGGTCGTAACCACGGTCCACAGCCTGTCCTAGCACGATAGCCCAACCCAACAACCAAACAAGGACATGGGTTGGACCACGCACCATGACAGTCCATGTCCCTTGGCTACTAACGGAAGTTATAAGGCACAGTCAAGTCATTTTTCAAGCGGCCATTCATTCATGCGGCTTTCTATATTTGGCGGAGTTATCCCCCGCGATAATGATTAAAAGGAATCCTCAGATCGTATCAACCCAGCAGGGCTAGCCAAACCATAAGACATATAGCACATTGATTATGCACGGTCCCCCGGAGGGCTACCGCGCTAAAACATATAACACATAGCTCGTAGGAGTCGGATATAGCCATCCGCTATAGGCGAGTGAAACCATATCCGTGGTGGCCAACCCGACACGTCAGGACTGGTCTTGGGGTGGCTAGTATGGCACGATCTCGGGATTCTTCCCACCCAATGCATCTACCAAGTTAATTGCCTAGTTAATCCCTAGGTTATTCTCGGAGTTCACATGTCGTGGTCACATGCTCACTCCCCTATATGTCATACATTGTACGAGTACCCCAAGAAGTGATCCTTACGGGCTCATAGAGTCATACGTATGTACCCCTTTCTTGGTGTAATACGACACACAATAATGCCACGTCATTGCTACTGACCAATTGCTATGTAAATGCTGGACTCTTGGAGGTACTGACAGGTATCACATAGGAACACTTAGCACATAGGATAGCACATCGATGCTCACATAGATTGTACCTTAGTACACACATAGGGTTATCCAGCATACGCATAGGAGTTAGATCAGGAATGAGGACCAAAACACAAGAGGAAAATAGAACAAGAAGGTACTATGCACTTAGGGTGTGAAGAGCTCGCTAGTCATGAAGATTCTTGAAGCCAAGACAAAGATCTACAACTTTCATGTTGGGAGTTAGGAGAAATTCTGGCCACAATTCAGCCAAATAGGACTTAAAATAGCCAAAAACAGCCAAAATAGACACTATGCGGCACTATTCAGCACTATGCGGCACTATACAGCATTCTTATGCGGCTCGGCACTATGCGGCACTATGTAGCATTCTCATGCGGCTCGGCACTATGCGGCACTATACAGAATCCTTATGCGGCTCGGCACTATACGGCACTATGCAGCATCCTCATGCGGCTCGGCACTATGCAGCATCCTCATGCGGCTCGGCACTATACGGCACTATGCAGAATCCTTATGCGGCTCGGCACTATATGGCACTATGCATCATCCTCATGCGGCTCGGCACTATGCAGCATCCTCATGCGGCTTCCTCATGCGGCTCGGCACTATGCGGCACTATACAGAATCCTTATGCGGCTCACACTATGCAGCACTATGCAGAATCCTTATGCGGCTCGGCACTATGCGGCACTATGCAGCGGCACTATTCATCGTCCCTGCCAAAATCAGGACTGATGACATAGAAAATATCCAAATATTGTTTTGGCCATAACTTCCTCAAAACAAGTCAAAATCTAACTTTTCAAAGGTCAAAATTGTGTAGAATCAAATTTCCTACAACCTATGACCATTAGTTTTCAAAAATAACCAAGTTTAGTAGATCAAAATCATATAAATACATAAAATCCTAGTTTTAGAAACTTAGATCTACACCAAACTAGCCATTAAAATCAAAAACTCCAAGAACTAATCTTGTAGAGAATGAAGAGAAGAACAATATAGACAAATAATATCAAAGGAAAAATCTAAAATGAAAAATGCACAAATCTCCACTTTTGAGCAAGTTGTACTTGCCTAAGGATGGTGGTTGAGGAAAATAAATGGAGGAGTGAATGAGGAGAGAGAGTGGGGAAGAGTATATAAATAGGGGTTAGATTGGATTAAGAAAACCCTAACCTCTAAACATGCTCTAACCATTCCACTAATGACATGCTTAAAACTATATGCAACCATTAAATAATAATAAATAGAATTATGCAGATGCTAAATACGGGATACCATGTACAAAATTCATGAAAGAATACGTCTATTGGGATCGGGGAGTGACACTCAAGCTTAGCAAAGCTTGGCTCGGCTTGGCTCGTTTGCAGCCCTATCCATGGGTTAATAGTTGCTAGAAATAAATATATTAACAGAAAATTTACTGTACCAAAATTATATTTATATAATTTCGTCAAAAAGAAACAACTTCAAACAAATTTTGAAAAAACGAAAGTGTTCGCCAACTAAGATGACGGAAAACCAAAAGTTCTGATTAAACAAATATCCGCCAACCCAGTTGGCAGAAAAAACACACAAGTTCAGGCTTCGTGGTTCAACGCGGTCGAGCCAGCTGCTTTGGGATTCAACCGGTCAGACCAGCTGCTTTGGGGTTCAACATGCAGTCTAAAAAGTGGTTCAATGGATGGGATTCCCGCCAACCTAGTTGCCGGAATTTAGCTTTGTTAAATTTTTGCCAACTTATGTAGGGTGGTGGTTGTGGTTCTGTTGGAAAATGGAGGAAAGTACAAGTGACTTAACGGAGGAAAGCAAATGTGTTAGGGGCTGCTTGGATAGATGTAACTCTTTAAAAGTATGAAAGTGACACTTACATCATAATAAGTTGCAGGACACTTGCAGTAAGTGGCACTTTCCAAAATATGTTTGGATAGAGTACTTTTTGTCTGCTGTAAGTGGAAAAAGAATTTGGTTTGGTGTTTGGATGGTTGTTCTAAGTGAAAGAAAAGTAGTTCGGTTGTTTAGATTGGTGAAAGTGAAAGTTTTTTGGAGATGTGGTAAACCTAGGTATGGTTACCTCCAACTTTTTTGTGTGAATAGATTAAAAATTAAACTAATGTAGCAAATTTATATAAATCAGCTCTCTCTCTCTCTCTCTCTCTCTCTCTCTCTCTCTTTGTTCTATCTTTTCCTAAAAAAATAACTTCCTACCGCCACCTCTCCCCGCCACTACCGCTACCACTCCCCACTGCCACTGCCACCTCCTCCTCTCTCCGTCGCCACATCTCCCCACCACCACCGCCACCACTCCCCACCGCCACAGCCACCTCATCCTCTCTCCGTCGCCACCTCTCCCCACCACCACCGCTACCACTCTCCATCGCCACAACCACCTCCTCCTCTCTCCGTTGCCACCTCTTCCCACCACCACCTTTCCCCACCGCCACCACTCTCCACCGCCACCTCCTCCTGACCTCGACCTTGGGTGGTGAGTCGGAGGCATGGGCGGCGAGTCAGAGGCAGGGAGTTTCGGCTCTGCCGCTCCACTTCCGGCGTTCTGGCTACGACGCTCTGCAATTTCGGTATCGAATCCAATATTCCTCATCTGTCACTTTCTCTCTCTTTGGTGGCCCATGCAGGTCAGAGCATATCGTACCGGTTACGTAACTGTACTGGTACGAGCCTACGACCTTTACTAGACCTTAGAAATCTCAATCCACTATGCCTTGGAAATTCTCCTAGAAATTCTCTACGTCCTTGAAAACTCCATATTTGCTCTCGATTATACTTCCTTGCTTTCCGTACCATTGATTCTCATCGCTTTCTATTCCGGGGTGACGAACGATCGTGCTGCCTAGAATTCATCAGAAATTCTTAAATTATAGTATAATATTGCATGATTATTGAGTTTTGGTTGTTTATAGATATGAAGGATTATAGTTGCCAAATGCCTAGATATCTGCCGGTAGAATTGTTAGCAACTAGTTAGAAGATTATAAGAGTTTAGTGACCTGTATTTTGAGGAGTAGTATGACCAAAGGTGGGTAGAAGTCCTCGAGACTTCGTAGCTACAAAATGATTAGGAGGAGGATAAACTATTTTCGAGGAATTAAATTTGAGGAGATTAAGGGAATACTAGACTTGAATTTTAAGAAATAGTTATGAATTTGAATTTCGAGGACGAAATTATTTTTAAGGTGGGTAGATTTGTAGCTCCCCTTCCCGAAAATTTTAAATTATTTTTTTAATTTATTATTATATTTATTTGAATTGAATATAAATTTTTAGATTTTTATAAATAATTATTTTAATTAATTATTACGGTAGATGACTTTAGCCATGGTTGAGTTTTGGAGTACAAAACGATTAGGGGTCATGGCACGGATAGTGTAATGGCGTGCTTTGACTAGTGTTTAGCCGTGGTAGGGAAATGCCAAGCCATAGGTTTGTCATAACTAAGAAAACCAGGCCAAGTTGCGACTTAAACCGTACCGAAGATTTTATTTATTATTTAATTATATTATTGAGTTTTAGGGAACCCGGTTGTACCGAACCTATCCAGGTTGGGCCTAAGTCAAATCCAAGTCCACGTGGGCATGTAGTGGGACCAAATACGGCCTTGTAGACATGTTTGGTAAATGCAAAGATTTTTGTATATATTTTAGGAATTGGTAATTATTTTCTAAATATTTGTTATGGGTAGAATATAGGTATAATAAATATTAATGTATATGCGTTCATATCTATGTAGGTAGACCCTACACTATGAAATAAATAGTATTGTGGTTATATGGATTTTAGGAGGATTGTCATATAGATATATATTATATATGCAAATGTGTATGTATATATAAATATTATATATATGTGATTATGTGTATATATATATATATATATATATATATATATATATATATATATATATTATATATATATATATATATATATATATATATATATATATATATATATATATATATATATATATATATATATATAAATATGTATATGTAGGTAGGTATATAAACATACATATGTATTTGTGTGTATATATAAAAATATATGGTAACATGTGTGTATGTATATATATGAATATATATAAGGTATATGTGTAGATGTATACATATATAAATATATATATAAAGAAATATATGTACGTGTATATACAAATATATATACAAGTGCATATGTGTATGCATATATATAAATATACATACATACATACATATATATATATATATATATATATATATATATATATATATATATATATATATATATATATATATATATATATATATACGTGTGTGTATACGGGTATATACATATATATAGATTTATATATATAATAAAAAGAAATAGAAAAAGTAAAAAAGAAAAGAATAACAGCAGCTAAAGCCAGGCCCAGCCAGCTAAAGCTCGGGCCCAACTCCCCCAGGCCTCAGAATTCCACAAGCCCAGTCCAAGCAATTGAAGAGCCCAACCAGGCCAAAGCCCAGCCCTCAGGCCGAGCTTTTTCCACACAAACAGAACAAAATCGGACCATCCCGCGAGCAGAACCCGACTCCAGCACCTATAATATCGAAAGGAGAGAGGAGTCAAAACCCTAATCCCAGATGACACGCCGACCCCAGCCTGGGCGCAACCTCGCGCCGCCCTGCGCGCCGCCGCGCGCGGCCACGATGCACTGGAAGCAGCGCACGCGCGCGAAACAACCAGGAGCAACAACAACAGTTGCAGCAAATGTGGGCAACTTCGTGACAGATTTTCTTCCGTGATGCTCGATCATTTTACGAGCCATCTTTTCAGGTAAGACCCCGATCTATACACCTTCGTTTGCCTTCATTTAGATTTAATTTAGATGAACTGGATTGCCCGAGAAATCGACCCAAAGTCGATGAAAAACCTGGCCAAAAACAGGACAGAACCCGTTCCAAGAACCCGACTTGGACGGTGTTTTATGAACTGTATATTAAGAATTTTAGAAAACCATTTGAAGTCACTCATAGAAAACCTATAAGACTTCAAACCCCTTTTCATAGTTTCTGATTTTGTCCACTGTTCACCGAGAAAACGGATTTAGAAAATTAAGAAAAACCTGTTTTAAAAACTAGAAAACTCATCCACACGACGTGCGTTCCGCCAAACCGGGCGACGTGGTCGTGAACCAAAGGCATCGAAAGCTGCGTAATGGCTTCGTGGTCGTATGGGCTTTGACGGAATTCAAATTGGTCACGTGTGCGCGACGAATT
This sequence comes from Iris pallida, assembly GCA_029216955.1. Taxonomy (NCBI): domain Eukaryota; kingdom Viridiplantae; phylum Streptophyta; class Magnoliopsida; order Asparagales; family Iridaceae; genus Iris; species Iris pallida. The sequence continues at coordinate 1,965,189 of JANAVB010031818.1, forward strand.
TGATGCGTATCCGTCAAAATTTACCGTATCGTGTACTTTATAAATTTCTCAATTACTTTGTGCACGCTCGTCAGATCGAGACAAAACTTGCGCCAACAGGACCGTATCGTTTTTCTGGTCCTGCATGCCAAGTTTGGTCCGATTCTGAGACAGTTGGTAAAATCATCGTTTTACGGGCCCCACGGTCCCACTCAACGGGCGATTTTGTGCACGGCCCGTCGGAATCCAACTCTGGACATACGGTTGGGTTCGTATCAGAAAATCGGATTCGTAGACATGTAGTTCGATGACTTTAGAGACCATTGACTCTTGCACATTTTTTGGTGCAAGGTGGGTCCAACGGTGGACACCGTTTTTGTCCAAAATTACCGTTTTGCCCCTGTGTCCAGAATTGGACTTAAGGACAGGCAATCCTAGCTAATTTGACTATTCTGAGAACATTGGTAATATTTATTTCATCTTTCGGAGACAGTTGTGATGACTTGGATTTTCTGACTTGTTGATTGGCGATACATTGTTGGTTCTCCGTGCAACCTCCAGGCAAGATACCTTGCCTTCCTCTACAGTTTATTTACATGCATATTTATATTATTATACAGTTTTATTAGTTGATTATTTATATGTGATTTGTACATTGTGCTTGCTAGTATATATATAGGCCTTGTTTATAGTTATCTGTGTAGTTCATATTGGATATTTGTATATATATAGTTCTTGTTAATTTCGTAGTTCATTTTGGATTGGTTTTCTCGTGTATCGTGATTGGGTCGTATCGTGTCATCACTTGTACTTGGACTGAGTCGCATCGTGTCATAGGGTTGAATAAGTCATATCGGAACTGCTTTACCTCCTGGTCTTGAAATCTTGAAGCTAACCTGCGAGCCCACATTAGGGGCGAGGGTTAGTAGTTAAGCTAACTTGCGAGCCCACACCAGGGGCGAGAGTTAGTAAGCTAATCTGCGAGCCCACATTAGGGGCGAGGGTTAGTAGTTAAGCTAACTTGCGAGCCCACACCAGGGGCGAGAGTTAGTAAGCTAGCCTGCGAGTCCACACCAGGGACGAGGGTTAGTAGTATATGGTTCACACCTGCGAGTCCACACCAGGGACGAGGGTGATGCTAGCCTGCGAGTCCACACCAGGGACGAGGGTTAGTAGTATATGGTTCACACCTGCGAGTCCACACTAGGGACGAGGGTGATGCTAGTCTACGAGTCCACGCTAGGGGCGAGGGTTTGAGTATTCGAGTGGTTGTCCATTGACATCATGATATCGTGTTCTCTTGTTCTTCTCCAGCAGTTCGCTTAGGCGTAGTGGTTCTTCCAGTCGTGTATAGTCATATTTTCGTGCGGATTGGTCTTTCTCGTTTATTTCCTGTATTTTCTTTATTGCATGATAAACTGCTAGATAGACATGTTTTTATGTATCTTGCTATGTCCCCTGAGGACCTGATGATCTCTTTAGGTTAGTTATTGCGTGGAGTTAGTTAGCAGCTCTGGATGGCAGACGTGATGATACGCTTGCGGGATTCAGGTATCATTATTGTGTTTATTATCCTCTCGTGCTTTTCTTCATTATCATGAGATATCCTGTTTCTTGATTCAGTTTAGACTCTTGTTATTTTTCTTTAGAGTCTTATCGGACATGCATGCTAGTGGGCTGCAGACCACGACACATACTTATTCATTCTTGTTTATATGACTCATGTGGATTGAGATATAGTTTAGACTAGATATGATACCATGATCATGACAGCTTATACGTACTCGAGTCGGGCTGGAGTCCGCTCGATGCGTAGCTGGGCTTTGACACGCTTCGTATCCGAAAAGCGGGTGCGGGTCGTGACACTCTCTTCCTCAAGGACTTCATATGAGTTTCAACCAAAAATGTATAGATGTGAAAATAGAGAAGAATGAGGGAGACATGAACTGCACCAACGTCAAATCGTAAAAATCAAGGAGAGTTTCAATTCTCAGCCAAACACCTGAACTCTCTCCAGTTCAGGAGAGTAACATTTTTTTTCACACTTTCACTCTAGTTTCAACGAACCAAACAGCCCCTTAATGGAGGGAGGGAAGCAGAGGTGAGTTAATGGAGGGAAGCAGAGGTGAGTTATGTTCTGTTGGCATTAGGAGGGAAAGAGAGTGGCAGGGCTGGTGTAGAGTTATGTGAGAGGGAAGATGGAAGCAATATGAGTTATTAGGAATCAATAGGAGAGCAATGAATTATGGATGGGAGGTTGACCATTAATTATGAATGATGAATGGCATAGGGGATGTGTAACACCCCAGAACCAGAATACTGGAGAGTGGGGGCGTACATAGCCAGCTATGTATATTGAAGTGCAACCCACCTCGCTATACGGTCACGGCTGTCTAGATACATGAGGGTTTAACTACAAGCCAACAGTCTCCTATGGTCATGAACAAGCCTATTGTCTCAATCTCAAGCAAGCAATAATAGTTACAAGATGTCAGAGCACCAAATATATAATAGCAAGGCGTCCCATACATTACATATTGGATGATCATGAAGCTAGTCGTACAAAATGTCAGAACTAGAAAGAGTTTCAGTCATACATGATCAACCCTAGGATTTGTCAATCATGTTACAGCCCGTAAGCAGACAGTAAATAAAGGTGCAATACGAGCTAACACGTGCTCGCCGGCTAAACGCCTCAAAAGAATAATTTTACAATAAAGTGGAAGGACAAAAGAAACCCACTCGTTGCCAGGGTTACGCCTGGTGGTTACCATCTGGCTGAAAGATAGGTGGATCCTCTGGTGCTGCTCCAATATCTGGCCACACAAAACCAGCTGGGTCAGACCCCAGAAAGAGCAAGTACCACAATGGAGGCTTCACTTAGGAACTAAAACCAGCATATCACAATAGAATATTAAAGATAATAAATAAATAAAGAACTGATAATAATAGAGATAACAACATTAAACTGAGTACGAGAAACCATTCAAGTAGCCAGGTCACAACCCTTAAACCAAATAAGGACCGGGGTTGTAACCCTTCACCTGAATAGAAATCTGTCTTAAATACTATTGGTACAGTGAAGACAATAAACGAAAAGAGGACACATAACTGCTCCGGGAGCCAGGTTATAACCCTTAAACCAAACAAGGACCGGGATTGTAACCCTTCGCCTGAACAGAACTGGACCCCTGATCTTTATTGCTAAGGCCAGTATAAATAATCATGGTATTAAGGTAAGGTAAAACATGACGAACATGGCATGGGGTTGAAATAAGACAATAAACGAAGAGAGGACACATAACTGCTCCGGGAGCCAGGTTACAACCCTTAAACCAAATAAGGACCGAGGTTGTAAACCTTTGCCTGAACAGAACTAGACCCCCGATCGTTATTGTTAAGGTAAACATCAATAATCATGTCATGTCACAATCTTGCACAGGATCAGGATAAGACTAAGCTGGAATAAACTCCATCCATTCAATCACGGCCAATCAAGAGTACGGCTTGATACTTTTAACTAACTAGGGTTATCATAAGCCTAGTTACTAGCAAGATGTAATGAGATTATCCCAACATCCACAAGCCCTGCAGACCATCCGGTTATTCAGGTCGAATGTCCGTTTATGAAGAATACAACACGTGACTGTGTGCCAAAAATGTGCCCTACTCGTCGGTAGGCTACAAGTCCACTTGAGCGCCCAGATAACGGGATTACATGTAGCTGGAAAATCTCTTCATGGCTACTGGATTATTCTAGTTATTAGCCTTAGTTGAATTCAGTAGGTACCCCTGACCGTGGTATTCAGAGGTCCCTGTCCTAGACATGATGCAAGATAAGACTGATTTATTTGTACAAGCACAATCGTCCACGATATCAAGAGGATGATTACTAGCATGTCGAGATAGCCGTCGCAACGGCGTTCCAGATTACATGTCATGTTTACTTGTCAAAAGTGCGTCACGACGGGCCACTATCATGTTCTATCCTTACATTATAATAAATGAGAAAACTTGCATAAAATAGCTAATAACATGCTCTTGAAGCCAAGAAAAAGATCTACCACTTTCATGTTAGGAGTTGGGAGAAATTCTGGCCACAAATTGGCCAAATAGGACATAAAATAGCCAAAATAACCAAAATAGGCACTATGCAGCACTCTCTTATGCGGCTGGGTACTATGTGGCACTATGCAGCACTCTCTTATGCGGCTGGGCACTATGCAGCACTATGTAGCACTCTCTTATGCGGCTGGGCACTATGCGACACTATGCAGCACTCTCTTATGCGGCTGGACACTATGCGGTACTATGCAGCACTCTCTTATGCGGCTGGACACTATGCTCATATGCGGCTGGATACTATGCAGTACTATGCAGCACTCTTTTATGCGGCTGGACACTATACGGCACTATGCAGCACTCTCTTATGCGGCTGGACACTATACGGCACTATGCAACACTCTCTTATGCGGCTGGACACTATGCTTATATGCGGCTGGACACTATGCGACACTATGCAGCACTCTCTTATACGGCTGGACACTATGCTTATATGCGGCTGGACACTATGCAGCACTATGCAGCACTCTCTTATGCGGCTGGGCACTATGCAGCACTCTCTTATGCGACTGGACACTATGCGACACTATACAGCACTCTCTTATGCGGCTGGACACTATGCTTATATGCGGCTGGACACTATGCGATACTATGCAGCACTCTCTTATGCGACTGGACACTATGCTCATATACGGCTGGACACTATGCGACACTATGCAGCACTCTCTTATGCGGTTGGATACTATGCGGTACTATGCAGCACTCTCTTATGCGGCTGGACACTATGCGATACTATGCAGCACTCTCTTATGCGGCTGGACACTATGTGGCACTATGCATCGTTCCTGCCAGAATCAGCACAGATGAACATAGAAATGGCCAAAAATGCTTTTGGCCATAACTTTCCCAAAATAAGTCAAAATCTAACTTTTCAAAGGTCTATTTTGGATAAAATCGAATTTTCTACAACATGAAACAATCAAAACATGAAAATAATAAAGATTAATAGATCAAAACCCAAGAAAACCAAAAATAATATAAACTTAGATCTACAAGAAAATATCTATCAAAATGAAAAATGCCAAGTTCTAAAGTATCTTAGAATCTCGCGAGAAAGACAATAGAACAACAATAATGGAGTTTCTCCATGAAGCAAGTTGCACTTGCCTAAGCTTCTCTTGGTAGGTGGAGAAGTTAAGAGGAAGAAGATGAAGAAATAAATGAAGAGTAAAGATGAGAGAGAAATGGGTTGGGTTTTAAATGATAATGGTGGTAGTAGGTAGAGGTTTTCTTTTGGTTCATAATGAATCCAAAAGCAAACCAAACCAAGCTAAACCAAACCAAGCTAAGACATAACCAATGAAATGCCAAAATAACCATGCCAATGCAACATGCTAAAAATAAAATCATGACTAGCTAACCATGACTAATAAAAATACGGACCCGAAATATGTACACGTATACGAAAATATGTAACACGGATTTCGAAGGTGACAACTCTACCCACCTTAGAAGAATTCCGTCCTCGAAATCTAATTAAAGAGGCTATAGGTGTCGGGACAAGTTACACTATCAGATGCAATCTACAGCTAAACAATCAAATATGCAAGCAAGGGTTCGAAGTGTAAGGCATAAGAAAGATATTATACCTCACGAGTCAAACAGGATGGGATATCGCGATCGGATATCATCTTCACGCTCCCACGTTGACTCACCCAAAGAGTGATGACCCCAAGCAACTCGGACTAACTTGATAGTCTTGTTCTTGAGTGTCTTCTCTCTTCATTCCAATATAGACACGGGCCTCTCCTTATACGAAAGGTTGGTACCAACAACCAATTCTGAATGATCCAGGATGTGGCTCGGGTTCGAGATATACCGTCGCAGTTGGGATACATGGAATACGTCATGCATCTCATGCAGCGATGGTGGAAGAGCGAGACGACATGATACATCTCCTACTCGCTCCAGAATGTCAAATGGCCCTATATACCTAGGACTAAGCTTTCTCCGCACACCGAAATGAAAGACGCCACGGTTAGGCGAAATCCTCAGGAATACATGGTCGCCGACAGAAAACTCAAGAGGACGCCGATGAGAATCGGCCCAATGACGCTAGCGATCATGGACAACTCGAAGATGATCTCTGACTCTCCTGACCACCTCAACGGTCTGAGCAATCATTTCTGGACCGAGCATATGCCTCTCTCCGACATTGTCCCATGCTAGCGGGGATCAGCACTTCCTACCATACAGTGCCTCGAACGGTGCCATCTGGATACTAGCTTGGAAACTGTTATTGTACGAGAACTCTACCAGGTGCAGGTGATCATCCCACGAACCACCGAAGTCGAGTGTGCAAGATCTCAACATATCCTCAAGAGTCTGGATCGTACGTTCCGACTGACCATCTGTCTGCGGGTGATATGCTGAGCTGAACTGGAGGCGAGTCCCCAAACTCTCTTGCAGGCTATACCAAAAGTGCGACGTGAATCTCTAATCTCTGTCCGAGGTGATACTGACTGGTATACCGTGCAATCTGACAATCTGTCGGAGATACATCTCCGCTAGCTGAGCCGTCGACTGACCAACTCTGAACGGAAGAAAGTGAGCCACCTTCGTGAGCCTGTCTATGACAACCCAAATAGCGTCTCTGCCTGCCGGGGATCTAGGCAATCCAGTCACAAAATCCATGGTTATATGCTCTCATTTCCATTCTGGAATTGGCAATGGTTGAAGTAGTCCAGCTGGTCTCTGATGTTCAGCCTTAACTTGTTGGTAGACTAAACAACGAGAGACAAACCGGGCTATCTCCCTTTTCATGCCATTCCACCAAAAGTGCTGGCGGATATTACGGTACATCTTTGTGCCACCGGGATGAATGAAATACTGCGAACTGTGGGCCTCTGCCATGATCTCCTGTCTGATATCTCCACTGGGTACACAAAGACGCTTACCATGTCGAAGTGTACCATCTTCATGAATGCATAACTCTGATCTTCGTCCTACCTCACACTCTGCTCTGAGTCGCTGAAGCTTGGAATCTGCTGATTGCGCCATCCGGTTCCTCTCGACTATAGTGGACTGAACTTGTATGCTGGCCATCAATGCCACACTGGAAGGGAGGACAACTTCTATATCCATCTTCTAAAGATCGGCTAATAACTCCGGCTGCGCTGTGAGAAAATAAACTCCAGCTCTCCTGCTCAATGCATCTGCAACAACGTTGGCCTTTCCAGGATGATACTGCAAGTTGATATCATAATCCACAAGTAGCTCTAGACATCTCCTCTGACGCATGTTGAGATCCTTCTGGGTGAACACATACTTCAGACTCTTGTGGTCGGTAAAAATCTTCACCCTATCTCCATACAAGTAGTGCTTCCAAAACTTAAGTACAAACACTACTGCTGCCAGCTCCAAGTCATGGGTTAGGTAATTTCTCTCATGATCACGAAGTTGTCGTGACGCATAAGCTATTACCTTCCCATGCTGCATCAGAATACATCCTAAACCTCTGTCCGAAGCATCATAATACACTGAGAATCCTCCGGTTCCATCTGGAAGCGTGAGAATATGAGCCGTCATCAAGCCTCGCTTCAACCTCTCAAAAGAATCCTGGCACTCTGCTGTCCAAGCAAACTGCACATCCTTGCGGGTCAACTGGGTTAATGGCGCTGAAATTCGAGCAAAGTCTGAAACAAATCGCCGGTAGTAGTCGGCCAAGCCAAGAAAACTGTAAATTTCTGCCACTGTGCTAGGTACCGGCCACGACTCTATAGCCACGACCTTCTGGGGATCTACTTCTACTCATCCTCTGGTGATGATATGACCCAAGTACGAAATGCGATCGAGCCAGAACTCGCATTTACTAAACTTGACATACAATTGGTGCTCTCTGAGAATCTAAAGAACCACACGGAGATGCTGCTCATGCTCTGCCTCACTCTTGCTGTAGACTAGGATGTCGTCTAGGAACACGATCACGAACTGATCTAAATAAGGCATAAAGATACGATTCATGAGGTCCATGAATACTGCCGGCGTATTAGTTGCTCCAAATGGCATCACAAGGAACTCCCAATGCCCATATCTTGATCTAAAAGCTGTCTTCGGGATGTCCTGCTCTCTGACTCTGATCTGATGGTATCCTGATCGCAAGTCGATCTTCGAGAATACTGCTGCCCCTTTGAGTTGATCAAACAAGTCATCTATCCTCGGGAGAGGGTATCTGTTCTTAATTGTCATTGAGTTCAAGGTACGATAATCTACACATAATCTGGACGTACCATCCTTCTTTTTCACAAGAAGTATCGGGGCTCCCCAAGGCGATCCACTAGCACGAATGAATCTCTTGGTTCTGAGTTCTTCAATCATCTTGTACAATATCTCTAGCTTTGACGGTGCCATCCTGTAGACTCTCTCTGACACTGGGGCTGTCCCGGGGATCAAGTCGATGGTAAACTCGATCTTCCGCTCTGGCGGCATTCCTGGAAGCTCTTCTGGGAAAATATCTGGGAACTTTTCGACTATCCGAGGTAACTGTACTGCTGCTACTGCCATCCGTAATACTGGAGGAGAAAGTTCAACTTCGCCTCGGGAGAAGGAAAACTCTGGCTCGCCTGGAATGCTAAAAATAACCCTGCCAATGTGGCAGTCTATCCTAGCATACTGGTCCCTCAACCAATCCATCCATAAGACCACATCATAATCGGCCATCAGGAACTCTATCAATCTAGCGGGGAACTCTCTACCGCTATCTACGATCCGACACGAGGAAAACACTCTATCTACTCCCACAAGTCCGTTACCAGTAAGTATATTGAGTCTTACTGATAATGACTCGGGCTCCAGTCCTACCCGTGTCGCGAATCGTGCAGACATAAATGAATGTGATGCACCAGAGTCAAATAATACTGAAGCTGAAAAGGCGTTGACGAGAATAGTACCTGCCACTACCTCTCCGGGTGCTAATCCTTCTTAGGCCTGTCAATGGTAGACCGAAAATCCGTATTCGATCCGTATTCGAACCGAAAATATCCGAAATTTCGGATATGGATACGGATTCGGATATCATATCGGATATTTATCGGATATCGGATACGGATACGGTAAGTGTCATATCCGGACCAATAATATCCGAACCAATAATATTTAAATTATTTAATAAATTTAAAATATATTCAATGTATGCATGGGACTATTAATTATATATGCTTGTGTGGAGAATTTTTTGGTGCAAATGTATTCAATGTGTGCATGAAAATCTGCTGCTTATGATATTTCAATGTGAAAATCTGCACATATATCTAACAAAATCTGCTGGTTTTAATTTTTTTCTTTCCTTTTTAAATTTTTTTTAGTAATCTTGTTGGTTCGGATATTATCCGATATCCATTAAAATTATCGGTAACGGATACGGTAGCCAAAACTTCTATCCGATCGGATATCGGATAGTTATCGGATATATCCGATAGTTAATGGTTCGGATATGGTAATGCCAATATCCGACCAATAAGCTACCATTGACATGCCGAATCCTTCTTCTCCCACAGTCAAGGCCAGCACTTGACTATATCCTCTGGGTGCGGGTCCCCTCTGCTGAAAATTCCTCTGCCTGCTCTGGATCAGGGCTTGGGCTTGGGCATATTGCTGCGGTCTCTGCTGCTGGAATGCCTGGGCCTGCGTCGACAATGGCCTCGGGAACGGATACTGCAGCTGCTGCTGCTGCTGGACTGGTGCTGGTCCTCTAACTGAAGGACTAGAGAAGGCCGATGAACTCCCCCTGTTCGGACAGTTTCCAACCCTGTGGTCCGGGGCACCACAAACCAAGCACAAACCCTGTGCTCTGCGACACTCTGATACCACATGCCTTGGCTTTTTGCAGTACAAACATCCCACTGCGGAAGACTGCTTCTGCTTTTGTTGCTGAGGGTACGTCGGGGTGGAATGCTGAACCGACGTCACTGAGGCCGTCCGTCTCGGAGCTCTAATGGTCAAAGCTCTGGCTGTTGGGACTGGTGCTGATGACTGATTCATCTGGTCGTGAGATCGCTTCCGACCTCCGGTCCTATCCACGATCCTCTGGGAGGTATACTCATGCCTCCGGGCTGCTCTCAATACTGCATCAAAAGTCTGATGCTCAAACTGCTCCACCGCCAATAAAATCTCTAGGTGGAGCCCCTGCTGGAACCGCTGGGCTCTATCGAACTCGGTCGCCACCAAGGTGGGAGCAAACCGACTAAGTCTGGAGAACTCGGCCTCATATCCATCGACCATCCTGCCCATCTGCTTCAGATTGGTGAACCTCGTCTGTAGATCGTACTGAGCTACAGCATCGAAGTACTTGGTCTGGAATCTTTCCCTGAATACTACCCAGGCAATAGGGGACACTAATCCAACGGCCTGTGCCACCCACCAGCTGCGGGCAAGATCCAATAACTGCAGGCGCACCACGACCACCTTCTCGTTCTCTGGAGTCCTGGCTGCTTCTAGAATCACCTCTGTGTCCTGAAGCCAAGCATCTGCAGTGATCGCATCTTCACTGCCGTCGAAGAAGGGAGGATTCAAGCGCTTGAAGCTGTTGGCCGCACTATTACCCTGATGACCTCCTCTGGTTAAAGCGTCTGCCACCGTCTGGTGCAAGGCATCTCCTCGATGATCCTGGAAGGCTAATAGTGACCTGATGAGACCCACCAAAGTGCCATCATCAGGCTCTGCAGGCTGGACGGGCTGAACTGGTGGCTCTCCTCCAGTAGGCATGACTCTGGAGGCTACTCCTGAATGCTGGACTTGATCTCCAGGATGCTGCTGGTCCGCGGGAGGTGCTCCGCCTTGCTGATCGGCAGGTCCAGGAACAATGCCGCTGAAGAAGACGACATAGGGAACAATAAAAAAGGACCAAGATAGATCAAAGATGCAAGCATGTGATCAGGTCAAGATTACAGGGATTCAGAAGATACGAGCAGAGATCAAGGGCGAGTACTGATTGAGACATCTATTCGGTAAACCCTCACATATCTTGATTTACAAGAACTGCATGGGCCACCACTAAAACCATGTAACGCCCCAGAACCAGAATACTGGAGAGTGGGGGCGTACATAGCCAGCTACGTATATTGAAGTGCAATCCACCTCGCTATACGGTCACGATTGTCTAGATACATGAGGGTTTAACTACAAGCCAACAATCTCCTATGGTCATGAACAAGCCTATTGTCTCAATCTCAAGCAAGCAATAATAGTTACAAGATGTCAGAGCACCAAATATATAATAGCAAGGCGTCCCATATATTACATATTGGATGATCATGAAGCTAGTCGTACAAAATGTCAGGACTAGCAAGAGTTTTAGTCATACATGATCAACACTAGGATTTGTCAATCATGTTACAGCCCGTAGGCAGACAGTAAATAAAGGTACAATACGAGCTAACACGTGCTTGCCGGCTAAACGCCTCAAAAGAATAATTTTACAATAAAGTGGGAGGACAAAAGAAACCCACTCATTGCCAGGGTTACGCCTGGTAGTTACCATCTGGCTGGAAGACAGGTGGATCCTCTGGTGCTGCTCCGATATCTGGCCACACAAAACCAGCTGGGTCAGACCCCAGAAAGAGCAAGTGCCACAAAAGAGGCTTCACTTAGGAACTAAAACCAGTATATCATAATAGAATATTAAAGATAATAAATAAAAAAAAACTGATAATAATAGAGATAACAACAGTAAACTGAGTACGAGAAACCATTCAAGTAGCCAGGTCACAACCCTTAAACCAAACAAGGACCGGGGTTGTAACCCTTCGCCTGAATAGAAATCCGTCTCAAATACTATTGGTACAGTAAAGACAATAAACGAAGAGAGGACACAGAACTGCTCTGGGAGCCAGGTTACAACCCTTAAACCAAACAAGGACCGGGATTGTAACCCTTTGCCTGAACAGACCTGGACCCCTGATCTTTATTGCTAAGGCCAGTATAAATAATCATGGTATTAAGGTAAGGTAAAATATGACGAACATGGCATGGGGTTGAAATAAGACAATAAACGAAGAGAGGACACATAACTGCTCCGGGAGCCAGGTTACAACCCTTAAACCAAACAAGGACCGAGGTTGTAACCCTTTGCCTGAACAGAACTGGATCTCCGATCGTTATTGTTAAGACAAACATCAATAATCATGTCATGTCACAATCTTGCACAGGATCAGGATAATACTAAGCTGGAATAAACTCCATCCAATCAGTCATGGCCAATCAAGAGTATGGCTTGATACTTTTAACTAACTAGGGTTATCACAAGCCTAGTCACTAGCAAGATGCAATAAGATTATCCCAACAGCCACAAGCCCTGCAGACCATCCGGTTATCCAGGTCGAATGTCCGTTTATGAAGAATGTAACACGTGACTGTGTGCCGGAAATGTACCCTACTCGTCGGTAGGCTACAAGTCCACTTGAGCGCCCAGATAACAGGATTGCCTGTAGCTGAGAAATCTCTTCATGACTACTGAATTATTCTATTTATTAGCCTTAGTTGAATTCAGTAGGTACCCCTGACCTGGTATTCAGGGGTCCCTGTCCTAGATATGATGCAAGACAAGACTGGTTTATTTGTACAAACACAATCGTCCACGGTATCAAGAGGAGGATTACTATCATGTCGAGATAGCCGTCACAACGGCGTTCCAGATTACGTATCATGTTTATTTGTCAAGAGTGCGCCACGACGGGCCACTATCATGTTCTATCCTTACATTATAATAAATAAGAAAACTTGTATAAAATAGCTAATAACAAGCTCTTGAAGCCAAGAAAAAGATCTACCGCTTTCATGTTGGGAGTTGGGAGAAATTCTGACCACAAATTGCCAAATAGGGCATAAAATAGCCAAAAATAGCCAAAATAGGCACTATGCGGCACTATGCAGCACTCTCTTATGCGGCTGGGCACTATGCGGTACTATACAGTACTCTCTTATACGGCTGGACACTATGCGGCACTATGCAGCACTCTCTTATGCGGCTGGACACTTTGCGGCACTATGCAGCACTCTCTTATGCGGCTAGACACTATGCTCATATGCGGCTGGATACTATGCGGTACTATGCAGCACTCTCTTATGCGGCTGGGCACTATACGGCACTATGCAGCACTCTCTTATGCGGCTGGACACTATACGACACTATGCAGCACTCTCTTATGCGGCTGGGCACTATGCTCATATGCGGCTGGACACTATACGGTACTATACAGCACTCTCTTATGCGACTGGACACTATGCTCATATGCGGCTGGACACTATGCGGTACTATACAGCACTCTCTTATGCGGCTGGGCACTATGCAGCACTCTCTTATACGGCTGGACACTATGCGACACTATGCGGCACTATGTAGCACTCTCTTATGCGGCTGGACACTATACAGCACTATGTATCGTCTCTGCCAGAATCAACACAGATGAACATAGAAATGGCCAAAAATACTTTTGGCCATAACTTTTCCAAAACAAGTCAAAATCTAACTTTTCAAAGGTCTACTTTGGATAAAATCGAATTCTCTACAACATGGAACAATCAAAATATGAAAATAATGAAGCTTAATAGATCAAAACCCAAGAAAACCAAAATAATATAAACTTAGATCTACAAGAAAATATCCATCAAAATAAAAAATACCAAGTTCTAAAGTATCTTAGAATCTCGCGAGGAAGACAATAGAACAACAATAATAGAGTTTCTCCATGAAGCAAGTTGCACTTGTCTAAGCTTCTCTTGGTAGGTGGAGAAGTTAAGAGGAAGAAGATGAAAAAATAAATGAAGATTAAAGATGAGAGAGAAAGGGGGTTGGGTTTTAAATGATGATGGTGGTAGTAGGTAGGGATTTTCTTTTGGTTCATGATGAACCCAAAAGCAAACCAAACTAAGCTAAATCGAACCAAGCTAAGCCATAACCAACGAAATGCCAAAATAACCTTGCCAATGCAACATGCTAAAAATAAAATCATGACTAGCTAACCACGACTAATAAAATACGGACCCGAAATATGTACACGTATACAAAAATACGTAACACGAATTTCAAGGGTGACAGGTTGGCAATTAAGTTGGTTCTCTTCTAAATGTATTATAAGAGGAGAGGGTGGAGAAACTTTACACAACACAACTCCAGAGAAAGAAACACGACACCACAGAAAGAAATAGACATACAAAACAGAAAGAAAAGAAGTAGTCCGAGAGAGAAGTAGAGACTCGTCACAAAGAAAGAAAATAAGTAGTCCGGGAGAGAAGTAGAGACTCGGCTCAAAAACAAGTAAGAGGTTGAAGAAGGGAAAACTTCTAGTGCAGCCTACAAATATTAGAAGAGCACATTTAACTATTTTTTAGTTCATTTTGGTTAAATCTAGCCATAATACTAGTTAAATCTAAATCGTAATATTGATCCTAAAAATACTCGTTTTGACAATCATTATTATACAGATGGTTAGTCAAAATGATAAACGTACCCCCCGGAGGACCTACTACTAATTTGATAATCCAGAAGCGTGTATCGCATATATCTAGTTTGGAATTTTTTGGACAGGTGTATTAAAATTTATTTGTGTAAGTCAATATAATTGATATTTTTTACATATCTAGTAATAACATTGTCTATGTACTTCATATATAGTTATACTACTATAATGCTGGTGAACGATTACGAGAGCATGCCTCATGGCATTATGAGAGCGGCCTAGGGTAGAAGTTGAGTTCCGAGCAAGTGGCATTGATCAGAGTATTTGACTTTCAGTATATTGACCAAGTACACTTTCTCCAACACGATAGAGATTTGATCTTCAGTTTAGTTGAGCGTTGGTGGCTCGAAAGAAATACCTTTCAACTCCCATTTGGAGAAATGCCTATATTATTCTAACATATGTGGCAAATTTTTTTAGGATTACCTATTACGGGTGAACTGAATGTCCAGACTATTGGCAATTAGACAGGGGAGATCGTTGAAATTTATGTACCATTTTAAAATTACAACTTTTCACAACTTCCTTTCATTCAAATAAAATTACAATTTTTTTTAGAAAATGAAACTTTCTAAAAAGTAAGGACAATGCCTTCATTCTCTTGGTTGGTTTGTACATCTTATTCTATTGTCCCCTAAACCATTGCAGTTGCTACATCGAAGATCTCTTGAAGATTGATCATTTGCTAGGATACGGTTCTTATTTGGTCTTTCCGTCTTGCGTCGTAAATCTGGTACTCCAATATGGCCTATCACCAATGTACTTTGAAGGTTGTAAGGGACTGTAATTGGCTCCAAGTGCAGCTCATATACGCTTCTTAACGCTTGTTTAGAATAAAATACATGGATAAAAACTCCCAATGCTAATTTTTTTAGAATTACACGCGTAACATGCATGTATGCATGGAAGACAAGTATAACATCACTTTAAACATGAACAATAATTTTTATCTAAGCGAACAACATATGTTCTATTTGTTTTACAATCTAATATTTCAAATAAATAACTAACTATACTCAATATTTGCAGCTGGTGTTTTTCTTTGGTGATTCGGACCATAGTTTTTAACATTTTCGGACAATAATTTGTTTCAAGATTTTCAGCTTTTTGCCGGTTCTTGTCCTAAAGTGTTATAATTTTGGCTCGAATACTATCAAGTAGTGTTGTTATTGGTTTATCGCGTAGATTTTCAATCCAGTTATTGAAGCATTCAACAAGGTTCGACGTATTAATATCTAATCTAGGACAAAGAGAATAAATTGTTATCCAGTGTGATAAAACACGAGTTTTATCATTTACTCTAATGAGCCAATTGTAAACATCATTATTTTTAGCATTTCAAAGCAAATGTTCGCATCTATTTCATTATAACATCTTACAAGATAGTCTAATCTACGTTGAAAAATAGGCAATCTACATACTGATTTTAAATTTTGTTTAAAATGTTGAATACAAAAAATAAGGCGATTCTACAAAAATAGCATGCATGACATTTATCAATCCTTTCTGTTTATCTGATATAAAAGAAATTGTGTTCCATGCATTAGAAAAACCTTCAAAAGAGGTCTTCAAACTGTTTAAAAACCAATTCCAAGAATCCGTGTTTTCACTTTCAGTAATGGCATAAGCAATTGAATATAACTGATAGTTAGGATCACGAGCATAAGCAATAAATAAAATACCTCGATATCTAGAGAAAAGAAATGTAGCATCAATACTAATCACAGGTAAACAACCTCTTAAAAATCCATCAATGCATGCCTTGAAACAATATTTTTTAAAAACTATTATTTTCTGTAGTCTTGATAACATCTACTACCAGGATTTGTCTCGATAATTGCAAGAGCATACTCTTCAAGACTACTATATGCATCAATATAACTGTCACGACCCGCACCCGTTTCTTTTCCGGATACGAGACATGTCCAAGCCAGCCTACGCCGCAGTGTCGATGGTAGAACACTGTATAGCCACAATGCTCAAATCACAAGTAATGCTCATTCACAAAATTAATTTAACTTACAATGATCACAAGTTTTATATTTACAGAAAAATATAAACTTGTACAAATAATTGAATGACTACAACAAAACTATTTAGCTGGTCCCTAGACTTTTGTCTGCAAGTACTCCCGTATCTCCCATGCTAAGTAAATCTACGGCTAACCTGAAAAATATTGGTTTCCAGTCAGGAATGGAACGAGTACAATTCACTGAATGCAGTTCCAATATATGAAAATGACTATATCACAGAGGTTAGCCTTTAGACATATGATTCATAAATAAAATGAAGAAATACAGAATAAAACTGAATACTAAGAACAGAAAATAAAATACAATACAAATACTCACCAACTGACCGACTGAAGTACCTTTGATATGTGATCGGTCTCGGGACAATTATGCGACACGGTCTACACGGTCTAAAGTTACACAGTCTACAGTTACACGGTCTACAAAAATAAATGCAATAATAAACATGGTCTACACGGTCTAAAGTTATATGGTCTACAAGAAATAAATGCAATAATAAACACGGTCTACACGGTCTAAGGTCAGATCACACATCGTTGGTACTTCACTTCTCCGACACCACAAAGAAATAAATCAACATAAAAACTGAAATCACATATCTATCGACTAAACACTGATGTATAGTAAAGATTAATACTGAAAACAAACAATAAACTGTACTCGCCTTTGGTCCTCTGCTGGTGAAACCGACAATCTGAACCACTCAATGTGCCACAATAGTCAAAACTCATACAACAGTCTCCAGATGCTGAAATAGACATTACCATTGTTCTCAGAATAGTCAAATTAGCTAGGATTGTCTGTTCTTA
The DNA here is from genome assembly GCA_029216955.1 of Iris pallida. Taxonomy (NCBI): domain Eukaryota; kingdom Viridiplantae; phylum Streptophyta; class Magnoliopsida; order Asparagales; family Iridaceae; genus Iris; species Iris pallida. The sequence continues at coordinate 1,982,586 of JANAVB010031818.1, forward strand.
AGTCTAATTCTGGATACAGGGGTAAAACGATAATTTTGGGCCAAAACGGTGTCCGCCGTTGGACCCACTTTGTACCAAAAAGTGTGCCAAAGTTAATGGTCTCTAAAGTTATAAAATCATATATCTATGAATTTGTTTTGACGATACGAATCCAATGGTATGTCCAATTTTGGATTTCGACGGGCCGTGCACAAAATCGTCCGTTGAGTCGGACCGTGGGGCCCGCAAAACGACGATCTAATCAACTGTCTCAGAATCGGACCAAACTTGGCATATAGGAACAAAAAAATGATACGGTCATGCTAGCATAAGTTTCGTCTCAATCTGGCAAACGTGTACAAAGTAATTGAGAAGTTTGTACAGGGACCGATACGGTAAATTTTGACGGATACGCATCAAATTCGTCGCGCACACGCGACCAATTTGAATTTCGTCAAAGCACACACGTCCCGAAGCCGTTACGCACCTTTAGATGCTTTCGGTTCATGACCACGTTGCCCGGATTGGCGGAACGCACGTCGTATCGAGGGGTTTTTCATAATTTTAAAACAGGTTTTCGACAAACTTCGGGATTTGATTTCTCGACACGTAGTCGATGATTTCCAAATCCATAAAAAGGGTCATAAATTCTTATATGTTGTCTATAACTGTGTTCAAGTAGATTTTCGAATAGGTCAATGGATTGGTAGGAATTTTCCTTCCAACTTGGGTGTTTGGGCTGATATTTGCCCTGTTTTTGGGCAGGTTTTTGTCGAAGTTTTGTTTCGATTTCTGCCTCGATACTTCTTAGACTCTCGATTCTACTTGATGGGACTCCTAGAGGGATATGTGGCTTTACAGAACAGTTTACAAATCATAAAACGGTGGAGTATCAAGAGAAAACTCTTACCGCGAACTTGGGTTGCTGCGACTGCACTTCACTGCTACCCTCCTGCGCCTGTGCACGCACGCACGGCCTTGGCCGCCGTCCGGCGACTTCACGCGGCGGCGCACGGTCGTAGGGCACCGCCCAGGTTTCAGGGAGGGTTTAGGTTAGGGTTTTGATGTTTTTCTCTCCTCTCGATCCCTCGCAACTCTCTGTTTCTATATATATGTTGCCGAGCGCAGGGGACTCTCGGGTTGTATGGGACTTAAGCTCGGGTCTGTGGGTTTACACGCGAGTTTGGGGGTACTCAGCTGAGCGGGTGGTTTTAGTTATTAATATTTTCTTTTTCTTTTTCTTTCTTCATTAAATTATACATATATATATATATATATATATATATATATATATATATATATATATATATATATATATATATATATATATATATATATTAAACTATACATATATATATATATATATATATATATATATAAAATATATATATATATATATATATATATATATATATTTTATATATATATATATATATATATATATATATATATATATATATATATAAAAAAAAAAAAAAAAAAAAAAAAATATATATATATATAAAATATATATATATATATATATATATATATTTATATATATCTATATATTTTTTATATATATATATATATATATATATATATATATATATATATATATATATATATATATATATATATACATATCTATATACTCATACGTATATACTTCATCAAACATATATTTATATATAAAAATATAATATATATAATATATATATATATATATATATATATATATATATATATAACATTTATTTAACAATAATAATATAACCAATAAAATATTATTAATAATAATAATAACCTCAATAATATTGATAATAAAAATAATAATGAAATTCAATAACTCAACAATGGTGTATATACCATTGCGTACAGTCCAATAATCCCCAGAATATACAAGAACCCATTTTATACCAATGTCCTTGAATACCAACTAATAAGAATATTCATAATATTTAAGTATGAATACTTAGAAATATTCTTCAGGTCATTAAAACGGAATACAACACAATCCTACCAAAATACGTCAACAGGAATGTCATTGGACGTCCCGCATGACTACATGGGCTTGGGCTCAGTTCGGGTCCAGTCCGGGCTAAAATAGTATAACTGGGTTCCCTAAACTCAATAATATAATTAATAAATAATTATATCTTCGGTAAGGGTTAAGTCGCAACTTGGTCTGGTTTTCCTAGTTAGGGCATCACTATGGCTCGGCCTTCCCTACCATGGCTAATACTCTAGTCAAAGCACGCCATTGCACTATCCGTGCCACGATTTCTAGTCACCTTGCACTCCAAAACTCCGTCATGGCTAAAGTCATTTACTGTAATAATTAACTAAGTAATTATTTATAAAAATCTAAAAGTCACCATTTAATCCAAATAAATAAATAAAAATATATTATCAAAATTTTTGGAAAGAGGGGTTACAATAACTACTATTTATTTCAGATAGAACAATTTCTCTAGCTTTCCATACTTTACAGTATTTAATATGTATAGTTGTTGCTTAGTCATTTTTGTTTTTCTGGTTATTCTTTATGCATGTTATTAGTGTTAGATATGCATGTTTTTATGTATCTTGCTACGTCCTCTGAGGACCTGGTGATCTCTCTAGGTGTATGTGTGTTTTCTTGACTTTTCGCAGGAGTTCTCGTCAGGATCGTGATCCCCTCCTTTCTATCGAAGATGATATGCTCTTGGATCATGCTCGCTGCTTGTATTCTTTATTTTGCTATTCCATTCCTTCTAGTTAAATACTTGGTAGTGGATCTGTCTCCATCCAACAACTTATATAATGACAATACATATTTGATTTATAATATCTTTATTTTCTTATTTTGTGGATAAAATTAATTAGCCATGATTATACTACATTTATAGCTTACGTATATTTATTATACGACTGACATGTATGACTCCTAGTCCTACTTATTTTGGGACTAAGGTATGACATGTTTTTGTATGTCACGTCCTAGTCCTAAAATACGTAGGACTGGTACGTAAACATGACAGCCGTATAAATATATGTAAGCTGTAAATGCAGTATAATTATGGCACACTAAATCTCATCCACACAATAAAAGAATAAAAAATTATAAATCAAATATGCATTGTCATTGTACAAGTTGCTTGATGGAGACAAATCCACTACCAACATGAAAGTAGAAAGAAAAAAAATAGCAAAATAGGAAGACATGTAGCAAGTGTGATCCAAGAGCATATCATATTCGTTAGGAAGGAGAAGATCACGATCTGGCGGAACTACTGCGGAAAGTCAAAAAAATACCACACACCTGGAGAGATCACCAGATCCTCAGAGGGACGTAGCAAAATACATAAAAACATCCCTATTATGACAATAATAACATGTATAGAGAATAACTAGGAAAGAAACAAAAATGACTAAGCAATAACTATACATGTATATAAGAACAACTACTTATGTATGAACTGCTGAAAAGAAAACAGGTAACAAATGCCAAGTTCATATGTGAACACATGGAAGTCAAACGAATAATCAAACCCTCGCCCCTGTGTGGACTCTCAGGTTTGAACAACAACTAACCCTGGCTCCTGCATGGACTCTCAGGTTAGCTCAAACAATCAACCCTCGCCCCTAGTATGGACTCTCAGGTTGAGAAAACCAAAAATAGGAATAGCAGTTCAAATAATACGTACTCGTCCTTCCCACTCCTCGTAATACAATACAATTCAGACAAGGTACAGGTGAGAACAAATCCAATATGAACTATAATGTCAACCCATAAACAATGATGATATATGAACGAGACAACTAAACTAGTATGCATAATATGAGAAAACACATATCAACAATCAACCAAAGAAAACTGGACAATGATATGTAACGAAGGAAAAAGGAATATAAGCATGTAAAAAAACTGTAAAGAAAGGCAAGGTATACTTGCCTGGTGTGGTGCCTAGTGTGGTGTGATGATCATAATGGCACATAATTGACTTAGGTGTTACAACTTCACAAGATGGTCTCCGATGATGGGACATACTGTTCCATTGAGTCCACAACAGTCTAATTAGCTAGGGTCGACATAAAGAAATACAAATTTTGTAAGAGATGGGGATTACGATTAGTCACGATCAATGATGATAATCGAAGAAAATTTGTATAAAAATAGATACTTATACTATTTTAGAAAAATATTTTATAATACTTGAAAACTCTATTTTATTAGCCCAAAATATTTAGATAAATACATACTTGAAAATAAGTTTTAATTTGGAAACACAAAATTTGAAAATAAGTTTTAATTAGTATGAAAATTTCAAACTTTTATATCGGTAGTTCTGAAAAATAAATAAATTATCATATACACAAGTGCAACCGAAACACAAAACTTGTCAGTTTTCATCCTTTAAGGCCTCGTTTGGTTCGCGGAAAGGAAAGGGAAGGAAATCAATTCCTTGTTCATTTTATTTCCTTTGAAAAATTATAATTCTCATACATTTTCCTTTTCGGTGTTTAGAAAGGCTAAGAAAATTGGAAGAAAAATTGAATCCCTAGAGTGAGAAAGTGAATCCCTAGGTGGGTAGGGGAACCACTTTTCTTCCAATTTTTTTTTCCTGTTGGGAATCAATTTCATTTTTCACACATTTTCTTTGGCATCCAAACATAGAAAATGAATTACTTTCATTTTCTAATGCCATGATTCCGTGAACCAAACATGGCCTAAATTTCTAAAAAAACATCCTACAAGTCCTGCAGCCATCCTGCGCAAAGTTTTGCACTGATGGTAGATCCGATCTTGTTTGTTGGGTATGCCGTCGAATTTTTTGAGCAAAGTGTGCACATATTTACTGCTCACTCAGTATAGTGAGAAATTATTCAGGAGCCTTGGTTCACCTTCACTTAATGGTCTTGAAATTTGAGGATGAGAAGGAGAATCAAGGCTACCATTGTATACACTCATTCATCAACTTGAGGAGAATAAAGGTTCATGATGATCCTAGCTTACTGAATAATTTATCCAAGTTGGCTAGATTGGTACACAAGTTCGAACAAAATTTGGGACGTATCAACATGATTTAGGCCATCTTGGATTGAAACTCAATGGTTCATATATGTTGGCTAGCTTATGGATTAAGTTAGGATTTCTTAGTCCTATATATATTAGAGACTAAGTAGGTTTTTATTGGCATGCTTTCTAAGAGATTGAAAAAAGAATCCACCATTTCTACAAGAGACTCGAACATGGACAAAATATGCAAAGTGACACTTTAATAACGCACTTTGCATTTGTACGTATGCATCGGACATTGAGATGACACAGTAAAGTAGGACTTCTGTGTTGCGGTTCCCCACAATTACTTAGGTAACACCGCAAAACTGCTGCTCTATCTCAACATCGTAATTTTGCTGCAGCTGGGACTGTTCAGTTTTGTAAATGTCTTATTATAGAAAGTTACTGTTGGTAACTGTTCAACTTAATATGGAGTTACTCCTGGTCCCTGATCTTTCGTACACGTCTTTACTGCACAATTACCACTTTTAGGAAATTACATCCCTATTTAAGTAGTTGTTCCAGCATATTGTGCTCTTACAATACAAACATAATTCTAAGGGAGTTAAAAGAGAGAAGAGGATAGTTTCATCTCTAGAGGATTTTTTTTGTCAGTGCTAGATGCTAGTCAAAGAGTACAGTAGCACTTCTATACAAGACCTAGAAGGGAGGTGACAAAGTGCGTTCAAAAAGTTTTTCCGAACTTGCTGGTTTCTGGAAGCAAATCAATAGAGAAGGTCAAATCTCGCTTTGAGCAATGGAGGTTCTGACCATCCAGCAAGCTATTCCACTTTCTAGAGCTATGCTCTATCTCTAGCAAATTTGTTGTTAACTTTCAAGAGTTATAAATGCTAGTTTCTTAAAGGATTTTTGTACTTTACTAGTGACTTTAATCTCTTCCTATTTTTTCTAGTGAACTTGATTTGAATTCAGGGGTTTACTCTTCATTGACTTGTACAGATTTTTCTAAAAATTTACAATAATATACTATTTGTTTTATATGTGTTTGGTTCTTTATAGTAGGATTGTGGTTCGTATTTTTCTTTATAAATTTTCAGTGGTCATCTGCTATGCGCATCTCTATGAGACTCGCCTCACAGTATCTGTATTTATATACGGATACGTATTTTTGTATTTTATTTCATATTTTTTTGGTTTTCAGAATGTTTTAAAGTTTTCCAACTTATAGATTTTCTCCTTGATCAGCATACCGCCAGTATACTAGTGTATATCGACGACATGTCTATCACTCTCATTTTCTGTTGTACGTATTTTCAGTATATGTGTACGGAATTCTGACATTTGTCAGGTGACCCGTGTTTTGACTTATCTTTCTTAGCCTTAACTTGGTTTATTTTGGTTTGGTTCAACTTGGCATGGCTTGGTTTGGGTTGGTTTTAGATGAGAAGGGTTTTGTATAAAAATCAACTTCTCTCTCTTTCTCTCTCTCTCTCTCTATCTTCATTACTTCATTTATTTCTTCATCTTCTTCTTCATTTACTCCTCCCCCAACCTTTGGCAAGTACATCTTGCCAAATTTTGAACATTATTATTTTGCCATTCTGTTTGTTTCATTATCTTCCTTGCTTGATTCTAAGCCTCTTTAGAACTTGGAGTTTTCAATTTTGATGGTTACATTTTTGTAGATCTAAGTTTATAATTTTTTTGGTTTTTTTTTTTTTGATCTCTTAAACTTTGTTATTTTTGAAAACTACTTGTTCCATGTTGTAGAGAATTCAATTTCATAGTTTAGACATTTATTTTGCCCAATTTCGAGTCCTCTAGCCTAAGTTATGGACATTGGAAGTTTCTAAAACTCCATGGCCAAAAACTTGCTGGTAGGGATGACACCTCACGCACCTTTTGGTCCACAAACCTTGTACCTCGCACGCCTTTTGGTTCGCGCACCTTGTACCTCGTGCACCTTTTTGGTCTGCGTACCTTGCACCTCGTGCACCTTGCACCTCGCGTACCTTTTGGTCCACACACCTTGTATCTTGTGCACCTTTTGGTCCGCACACCTTGCATCTCGCGTACCTCGTACGCACCTCGCATACCTTTTGGTCAGTACACCTTGCACCTCGTGCACCTTTTGGTCCGTGCACCTTGGACCTTGCGCACCTTTTGGTCCGCACACCTTATACCTCGTACACCTTGTACCTGGCGCACCTTTTGGTCCGTGTACCTTGTACCTTGCGCACCTTTTGGTTTACGTACCTTGCACCTCGTACATCTTTTGGTCCGTTCGCATGCCTTGCACCTTGCGCCATGCACCTTTTGCCCATGCACGAATCACTCTAAATGACTGTTATTGTCCGTTTAAGCTCTTCTGTAGATAGAATCTTGTAAAACTCAAAACATGAAAGTTGTAGATCTTTGTCTTGCTTCAAGAATTTTCACGTTTCACCTTAATTGGAGTTCATATGTGACTGATGATTTCAATCATAGTTGATTTTTTGGCATATTTTTTGTACTTGGCAATATTTGATGTTTCTTAAACAAAAATAAATTTCTTAACATGATTAGATAATTTTGTACAGTTAGAGAATAATTGTACTCCCTTACATTCTTAACACTAGCACAGATTCAATTATTGTTTTATGTCAAGTAGTTACTTTTATTTATTCCTTCTCCCATGCTATGATATGTCTTTTATCTAATTCTTTCTACATGCGATCCTTATTGTCATGTTTGCTTATTCTTAGATAGTGGCCCGTCGGGGTGCACTCATGATTTATGTCTTTTCTTTGCTTAATCTAGATAGTGGTCCGTCGTGGCGCACTCATGCTATATGTCTTCTTTGCTTACTAGACAATGGCCCGTTGTGGCGCACTCATGTTACGTGTCTTCTTTGCTTACTAGATAATAACCTGTCGTGGTGCACTCTTGTACATATCTTTCCTTGCTTACATGATAGTAGCCTGTCATGGTGCACTCCCTATTTTCTCTATAGTGGTTCGTCGTAGCGCACTCATAGCTTCCAGCTTATTATATTTTCTTATTGTGGCTTGTTATAGTGCACTTTCTTGTATTGTCCGGTCTTGCATATCTAGGATGGATTCTACGGAATACCACACCCAGAATTCCAACAAGAAAATGTTAAGGAGTAAACAACTAGCTTGATTATCTAGATCATTGGGAGGGAAGAATTTCTCGCTTACCTGCAAGCCCTTTGTCCCGGCCCCAACCTGGATGGATTTGGGGCTATCTGTCATGATGAGCACACTTTCAGCACACCGTCGAGTGTTGCAGAGTACATTCGTTTCCTGGGCGATGTACCCACCATTATATGTCTATAGAGTATATTTATATCCTGGACGATGTACCCACTATTATACCTTGGATATGTTTGTCTTCTGGGCGATGTATCCACCTTTACTTTTCTTTTTAGCCTGGATAAGTCGGATAGTCTGCAGGACAAGTAACTGTATTGGATTTCTCAAGAGTGCATCTTGTTAATAACTAGGCTTGTGATAACCCTAGTTAGTTAAAGTATCAAGCCGTACTCAATGCTTGGTCGTGATTGATGGATGGAGTCCAGTCCAATCTAGTTTTGTCTAGGCAGTGTCCGTATGTTTATTTCAGTACATTATTGTTATGCTTTACTTTTGTCGATAAATGATTAGAGATCAAGTTCTGTTCAGGAGAAGGGTTACAACCCCGATCCTTATTTGGTTTACGGGTTGTAACTTGGGTTCTGGAATGGTTTCTTAGTCATCTTGTCATTTGTCGTCCTATTCAGTACTCACACACTATACATGATCCTTAGGCTGTACAATGATTAGAGACGAAGTTTTGTTCAGGAGAAGGGTTACAACCCCGGTCCTTGTCTGGTTTACAGGTTGTAACGTAGGTTCCGAAACAGTTCCTAAGTTATCTTATCATTGTCGTTCTATGTAGTTCTAACATGCCCACATGTCTCCGTTACCCTACATGTTCACATAGCCCGGTTATCTTACATGCTCACATGTCACTCCCCATTCCCGGAATACGTAAATTTTTTATTTTTCCTGTATATGGTATCTGGCACCTGTATCTTGAATGTATGTATCATATATTTGTAACTGGCCATGGCATATGACAGTATCTCGTTGCGGATTAGTGTGCTACCCCTTGTCCTTGTTTGGTTGTAGACGTGGTTCACTATTTCGATGATAGAATTTCGAAACCGTGTTGTGGTTAGGATTTTATTTAATTAATTTAATTTGTTGTATCATGTAGCAATTAACATGTCATTAGTCACATGGTTAGGAGCATGCTTGAGATTAGGGTTTTCTTTGAGTCAACCCAACCCCTATATATATTCTCTTCCTCACTCTCTTTCCTCATTCATTCACTCTTTTCATTTCTTTTTCTCCCAACGTTTAGGCAAGTACATCTTGCACCAAATAGAGAGATTCTTGCAAATTTTTATTTCTTGATTTTTCTTTGATATGATTTGTCTATATTGTTCTTCTCATCATCCTCTACAATTTTAGTACTTAGTATTTTCGGTTTTGATGGATAAATTCTTGTAGATCTAAGTTTATGTCATTTTCGGTTTTCCTTGGTTTTGATCTACCTAACCTTGTTATTCTCAAGTTTTGATGGTTTCATGTTGTAGAGAATTTTTTCTGTCCTATTTTGACCTATGGAAGTCTGGATTCTGACCTTGGATGAAGGAGTTATGAAGCTTTGAAGCCATGACTTTCCATAGTTTTTCTTCTCGGAAAGTGGAGAAGAAGAACAGTGCTTGACCGCATGAACCTTCATGCGGCAAGTTTCTCCCTGGCCGTATGGCTTGTCGCTGTCTGGCCGCATGAGATTTTACTTTCCAGCTGCATGAGAGTTTTACTTTCCAGCCGCATGAGGCTTGACTTTTCCAGCCGCATGAGAGCTTCACTTTTCAGCCGCATAAGCAGTTTTCAGCCGCATGAGCAGTTTTCAGCCGCATAAGCAATTTTTAGCCGCATGAGCAGTTTTCAGCCGCAGAAGCAGTTTCAGCCGCATAAGCTGTCCTTGAACTCCTTACCGCATGAACACCCGCATTCCCAGCCGCATAAGCCCGCATGCTCTCAGCCGCATATGACCCGCTCTGCTGAGCCGTATACCCCTGTTTCCCCCTCCTGGCCGCATGAAGTTATTTTTTTCAGCCGCATGGGGTTGCTTCCTCGCAGCCGCATATGCGCGCATCGCTTGGCCGCATGGCATTGGTCTCCCGCAGCCGCATATGCGCCCGTCCATTCCCAGCCGCATGAGCGCGCATCCTTTCTGCCGCATGAACCTTTAATCTCCAGCCGCATGCACCCGTTCGTCCTGAGCCGCATGGCCCAGCTTTTCTGAGCCGCATGAGCCCGTCCACCCTTGGCCGCATATGGCCTATTTTGGCCGTTTTTATATATTTTGTGTCCTATGATTGCATTATGGCTAGAATTTCTTCCAACTTCCAACATGAAAGTAGTAGATCCTTGTGTTGGCTCCAAGGACCTTCATGTTTCACCTTAACCGGATTTCATGTGTGACTTTTATGTCACGAAAGGTCCGTGTGACTTCCTGACTTGACCGTATTCCTGACCTGATTACCTTTATGTGTGCTAGTACCTTTCCTAAGTGTGTATTGAGATACAATAGTAGTATGTACTGCGGTGCTATTTAATGAGTGCACTGAGGTGTGACTCTACGTGCTAAGTGATCATTCGTGTTGTATGTCAATACATGTGTACCTTCCAACACAGTCATGGTAATTGGTCAGCAATAGTATCGTGGTATAATGATTGTTGTTTGAAGCATTACACTAAGCATGGATCTAGATTTGGGACTCCTTGAGCCGATATGGATTCATACTTAGGGTACACGTACTATGGTACGACATACAGGAGAATGACCATGAGAACACGACATGCAATTCTAATATCAAGATAGGGTTAATCTAGCAACTTAAATCGGTAGAAGCATTGAAAGGGAACAGAATCTCGAGATCGCGCCATACTAGCCGCCCTGGGTCCCGTCCTGGCACGTCGGTTTGGCTGCCTCAGATACTGTATAGTCATCCGCACTAGTGGAGTGCAGTATCTGATTTGTGAATGCCGAGCTAGCTCTTCCTATAGGAGAGCTGGAACCGTTACTGCTTGTTCTAGCGCGGTGGCCTTTCGAGGGACCGGTGCATTTCGTGCTTGCGTGTATATAATGGTTTGGCTAGCCCTGCTGGGTTGACACGATCTGAGGATTCCTATATTTTATTACTGGGATAATCCAGGCAAATCGTAGAAAGCCGTAGAATTTGATTGGCCGCTTGTAAGCCGACTTGTTTGTGATATGTTATATTTTGTTAGCAACTGAGGAACATGGACTATCATGGTGCATGGTCCAACCCATATCCTTGTTTGGTTGTTGGGTTGGGCTATTGTGCTGCGATAGGCTATGGATCGAAGTCGCGATCAGAAGCCCTTTTACCTGCCCATGGTTATAGGACATATCTTATCTCGGCACGGTATTGGCACTGTTTGTCCTTGTTTGGTTGTAAGGGTGTCGTATTGTCTCGATGATATGGTATAAGCCTATAACTCGTGAATCAGGCCTTATTTTACTCATTGGGTTTATCTCACTCTTTTGTGCTCCCTTGTGGTACTTGTTATTCGGGGCCTGACCCCGCTGGTTTTGTTTGGCCAGATCTCGTAGCAGCTCCAGAGGATCCAGCTTTCTATCCGAACAATGGTGCACACCAGGAGGATGGGCGCCAGGGACCATGAGTGGGTTTCTTCTTCACCACTATGATATCTTCTATTTTGTACTTGGCGTTTAGCCACCGGCACCTGTTTAGCCGACAGTTCTGGACACTAGTTTCCTTTTACATAATTATAATTAAATCAGACTGCAGCTGACTATAGTTATGTACTATTGACTCTCGGAACTAGCTCATCATTTTGTATAGCTAGACTCATGAATCATTTTGATGAAGCGTCGGGGACGCCTTACTGTTTTGTCTTATATGGTCATTATTTACTGCTTCTTGTTTTGATTGATTGAGACATAGATGCTCTGTAGGACCATAGGAGATCTGATTGTAGCATGCACCCCCTAGTCTCTTGACAGCCATGATCGCCGTATGACGTTTATATACCTTATACGATGTAGCAGGCCTAGTCCGTCTCAGTATTTCGGTATTGGGGCGTGACATCACATGTCCCAGTTGTCTCCCATACTCACATGTCTAGTTATCTCACATGTTCATATATTCAGATATCTCACATTCTCTACATGCTCAGTTTATTTCACAAGTTCACATGTTTCTGTTTACCTTACATAACCATAGTTTACATTATGTCACATGTTATTTACCCTATGCTCCAAGTTGCTTTGCTTATTGTCTTTTCTATTCTCGGGATAAGTGCATTGGTAGTGCACGAGTCTCGATCCATTTTTACTTATTTATGTATCTATCTATTGCTATGATAGTTATTGCTAGTTTTAGTTCATAGTTTGGCTTCCTTTGTGGTACTTGCTATTGGAGGTCTGACCCCACTGGTTTTGTTTGGCCAGATATGATAGAGGAGCCCAAAGGATCTTCCGTATCATCTACTCGACGGTGACTACCCGGAGCACCAGAGTACCTTAGTGGGTTTTCTATTTTATTCTCCCACTAGTTATGTACATTATTCTTTTGTGGTATTTAGCCTCCGAGCACGTGTTTAGCTCGTGTTTTGGATTTTGACATTTAGCCTACGGGCCTAAACATGATTTGCATATTCTAGACTATAGCTAGAGCTTATCATGTATGACTATTACTCTTTCTAGTTCTTCACTTTGTATTACTAGCTTCATGATCATCCATGTATATATAGTTTGGGATGTTTTACTATTTTATGTCTGATGATCATACTTATTGTACTTTGCATATTTGTCTGTGATTGAGATACCTAGGATTGCTTGACCTAGGATTGACTGTTGGCTTGTAGTAGTAACCCCATGTCTTAACAGCTTATACATTATTTCAGAGTACTGGAGTACTTTGGTATTATGTAGCTGGCCTGGTCCGTCCCTACTTACCAATATTCTGGTTTGGGGCGTGACATAGGTTTTAGTGGTGGCCCAGGCAGGTCTGTGGGGTGACTGATATTTAGATATCTCAGTCACAATTCTCCTTTATTGATATCCTTCGTATTATTTTATATCTCTGATCCTTTGACCTGATATTTGCCTTGATCGTTGATCCTTCCCGTTCTCTCGATTTGACCCTTGTGTCCTTTAACTTTCAGGAGCACTGTTCTTAATCCTTCCGATCATCTTGTTTGGGTTCTGCCGATGGCAGGTCAGCAATCTTCTGTTAGGCTAGTTTTGGAGGATCAGTCTCAGCAATCAGGAGCAGAGTCGAGAGTCGACCCGAGGACAGAGATGTCCGTCTATCTCGATCTGCCAGCTGTGCCTATACAGTCAGTATTTCCAGTTCAGCCAGAGTCTCATCAATCAGTATTAGTGATAGATCACCATCCAGACGAGGCATCGCCAGAGTCAGGGCATCATGTATCATCATTACAGTCAACAGTCCGAGCAGAGGTAGTATCAGATCATCCCGATGTGCATGCATTCATAGGGATCATGAAGGATATGATGGAGTCACAATAACAACGAGATCTCGCTCTCCAGCAGAGTATGTAATGCCCCAGTCCCAAAATACGTAGGACTAGGAACGTAGACATGCCAGCTGTATTTATACGAAGTACACTCCAATATATGGAAACCTCGTATGAATACATAAGCTGTAAAATGCAGTAGAACCATAACTATCTTATCCACACAGAATAAATGAATAAAAGATATCATATAATGAGAATGAATCGTCTTGATACAATATGTTGGGCGGAGACAAATCCACTACCAACAAAATAAGGAAAAATACATAAAAATAAAATGAGCGAAGCGAAGACGATCCAAATGCAATCATCCTCGTAGAAGAAGCAATGATCACGGCTAGAGCTAGAACACCTGCGAAAGACAATAGCACACACCTGGAGAGATAACCAGGTCCTCAGAGAGACGTAACAAGACACATAATATCATGCCATATAAACTGAATAAATACTGCTCAAATAAATAAGTTAATTGAATTTATAACATGGTCCAATACGCACCTACTGAACGAGCGTACCATTCCCCCCAACCAAACAAGGACAGGAGATGGTAAACTAATTCACGGTGACGTATCTTTCCATGCTAAAAATCCAATATGGTATTCGGACCCCAACAAGGTTCAATACCTTCTCATCGAAGTAGTAAGTCACACCTACAACCAAACAAGGACAAGATGTGACGAACTAATTCGCGACAAGTTATTGTTCCAAGCCATGGTCAGATACAAGTACCCAAACCAAAAGTACTCGTACCTAACGAATAAAGGTGCCTAACCGTTCTAAGTGAACTATAGTTAAGAACAATCCTTCCTACGCATGGACCCTGGTTGAATAGGATCGGCAATCCCCTCTTGGGCACCAGAGGCCCCATCAGTAAGAGCATGATGTTCCGCAGAATCGTCAGTGGCCGTCAGTAATCATGGGTCATCAACCCCGTATCTCCAGCGGAGAGTCCGGGTCACAAGGGAAGTGCATCGAAGCCCATATGCTAAGGAATTGTCCTCCCCGCCTAATGCCTACTGTGTTGTATCCACAACACAAAACCACTATAACCGCTAAGTCAAACTAGCATGCAATTTCTATTAGCGGTTATTCCTATCGCACGACTTGTACGTACTGGTGGCCAGCCAATCACGCATGTCCGAGTCCTATATGTGACACACAACAACGTGGTATAAACGTGTCAAGGCCTATGAATGTAACACACAAAAGGCGGTCCCTTAACTCTAAGTTTAAGGTGTAAGAAAATAATAGATAGCAAGAAACTGAACAGTAAATTCTAACATGTTATGCCATGTATCACAGTTTATTTTGCATAAAGAAAATAATGAACATGCATGAAATATGAGCTAAAATAATTAAACAGCAAATGACAAGGTGTCTTGCCTGGTAGTACGCCTGGTGTGCTGCGATGATCAAGATGGCACAAATTGCGACTTCGGTGCAACAACTATGCAAGATGACCTCTGATGTCGGTACGGACGGTTCCATTGGGTCTAGAATGGTCGAATTGGTTAGGGTCGATAGGTGGAAAGACAGAATTGGCAGGAGGATAGGAATAATGGGCGTAGTTGCAGACGGAGGGATAGTCGAAAGAAATTTAGATAAATAGTATATATATGATTTTTAGGAAATCTTTTATAATACTAAAATATTGTTAGTCAAAATATGCTCTTAAATAAATGTTCGAAAAGTCAAAAGTCATTTTAGGCAAAAACTCTAAGGTTGTCGACGTAGGTTTTTAGATAAGAACTATATTTTGTTAGTAAAATACTTTGGATAGTTATTTGAAAATATATTTTTATTAGTACGCTATATGTCTAGAAAATAAATTAAAAATAATAAAAAATATTTTTAGACTATATTTTAAGTAAAAATATGCAAATGTTTGTAAAAACTAACTCTTCATTTGTCAAAATATTTATTATCTTTCTACTTAAAATAAACAGAATAATATAATAAAATAAATGAATAAATAATTGGTAGTAAAATACTAATACTAATACTAATACTAATAATAATAAGTAAATTATAATAATTTATAAGAATAATAATAATAATAATAATAATAAGATTAATAATAATAATAATATAATAACTCAACCACCAATAAAACCAAAAAAATAATCAACAGAAATCAAAACCAGTAAAGGAGGAGAGAGAGAGAGGAAAAGAAAAGGAGAAAAAATGGGAGAGAGTGATCGAAAATGAGGGCGGAGGAGAACGGCGGTGCGGCGCTGGGACTGCGGAGGACGGGAGCGGGAGTGGTCGGAAGTTCGTCGGGAAGAGCGGGAGGAGAGAGCGCGGGAAAGGGGCCGGTCGGGGGAGAGAGAGGCGCGGCGGACGGTGTTTGCGGCGGCGCTGGCGGAGAGGGTTGCGCGCGCCGCTCGCGGAGGAGCGGAGAGGGGTTCGTGCGGTGGGCACGTGCGGAAAGAGGCGGAGGGAAGGAGGACATGTGTTGGCGCTTGGTTGTTCCAGCATGGAGGTGGTCGTCGGCCCTCCGCAGTTGTTCGGCCAGATCCACCGCGGAGGAACGCTTGACAGCCGGAGGGACGGCTTGCAGCGACGCTGAAGTCGGGATGGACGAGGGGTGCGGATCTCGTCTCGCGGGGACGCGGCCGTTGTCTTGCTGCAGTGGCAGCGTCGCGTAAGGCGGGGCGATGCTCGGTCGAGTACGAAAGGAACCCTACGACGGTCAGTGGGGGTCTAAACGAAGAGGAGTTGCGGTTTGCCGGGGCTGGCGAACGGTGGAGGTTTGGGTTTATTTTCCTTCTTTTCTTTCTAGTTTGGGGGCGGTCGGTCACGGCAGTTGGCCGGACACGGGAAGCTTAGGCTGACACGCGGAGGCGGGATGTCAATGATGGTTGTGGAGTAGTGGTGGCAGCGGTGGCTGTGGTTTCCGGAGTTGGCGATGGTCAGGGGAGATGGCGATTACGATTGAGGTAGCTGTTTGTGAACTCCGGCAACACTGGTGGTCGCAGGGGTCAGGGAGCGCCAGCTGAACAGGGATTAGGATTAATGATTGTATTATATTTTTAATAAAGGAAGTGGATGTACACGGACACCCGGGGCCGGACATGCGGTTGACACGAAGATGGGAATTCTGGACACGGACACATCATGGTAGCGTGAAACTGCGATGGTGGTTTGTTGGATGTTGGTATTGGCTAAATAGGGTTTTTGTCGATGTGCCGGCGGGTGTCGTATCGGGGATTGTGTCCGACACAAAAATAATGTAATTGTAAAAAAAAAGGAATAAGAATATGGATGGTGGAACACGGACACGATGCACGACACGTTTGTAGATGGTAGAAATTGTAGAGAATGATGAAAAGTTGGAGGAGTACCTGCCTATTTATAGGATGTGGGAATTCCCAATTGGATAAAAATTAGGATTCATTTAAACCCAATTTAGATAATTCATAATTTAATTTAAAATAAATCCAAATCTAAATGCAAATCTAATTTAAATCAAATTAAATTTTAGTTTAAAATCGAATAGGATAAATCAAATTTTATTTACTTAACTATTTAAATAAATCCAAAAAATTAAATCAAGATTTAAATGGCCACAATAACTTCCAAATATATTTTTCAAAATACCAATAATAATAATTTCAAAAATAATAAATATTTTTAAATATCTTTTTGAATAATAAATTATTAACATTAATAAATCTCAAAAATTATATTTTTATTTAAAATAAACTAGCAAAATATTTATGAAATATATGTATACACGAATAATATTATTTATTCTAAATAAAAGGCTTTTCCTAAATAAAATCATAAATTTAGGAAATTTTGATAGCTAAATTAAATATTACATATATTATTTTGAAACTATAAAAATAAGAAAAATGTTTTTCTAAAAATATGTACGCTCGCACATATTCGCACTCGTCGAGCAATTACGAAAAATAAAACGTCGTGCACGACGTACAATACGACTACGCGACGTACAATACAAAATTTAAATCGGTACCAAATTTAATAATGATAAAAAATAGTAGAAATTTAGGGGTTTTACAGAGTATTCGGATGTTGATAGAGCATAGTAGGCAAGGAATGCCAGAGGTATTTCAAGCCGAGGACCTGCAGCCAGAAGGAGTACAGATTGGAGCCAGACAGTACCAATCATCTAGTCAGTCAGCATATCGAGCTCGACCTACCGTAGAGGCTGTACGAGAGCACGGGCATATAGCCAGGAGGACTACATCCAGAACTGAGGGTCGTAAGAGATACCATGCACCTATGTCAGGCTTTTTACCTCGACATCCCTCACCAGTACCAGCATACCAACATCCATACTAGCACCAGAAGTTACCAGTCGTATTTCCTTCTGTGGAAGGGGAGGGTATACTCATTTTACTTGTCGAACGGCCAACTTTCTATGTTTGTCATACGGATCACCAGACCACATGATAGGGATTTGTCCTCGGAGGAGTTCAGCTGGATCTTCATCCTTCCAGCCTACAGTTACCCAGTTCGGGGTACCAATACCAGTTCAGCAGAGGCGAGCTCATAGGCCTTTATCGACGCAGTCCCATGCATTCCAGCAGGAGGGATCTCAGCAGTATATATAGGCCCAGGCTCAGAGGCAGAAAGACCAATAGTATCAGGCAAAACAAGAAGCATGTACCTATTGTGGCAAGATAGGGCATCTCAGATCAGTTTGTCGGGCGGCCAATAGGCGATGCTTCAGCTGTAGAGCGAAGGACCATTCAGTTAACACTTGCCCCCTGTCCGACATTCTGAGGACGACCATCTATACCAGATGTATCACCTCAGTCCTTTCAGTCGTATCAGTCATCACCCCCAGCAGTGGACTAGCATTTAGGGCCAATACTAAATGTTCAGCCATTGGCACAGTATCCTCCGCTATCGTAAGCTCAGAGGGTCAGGCAGCACAGGACACAGTTGTATGCGCGGTCTCAGGGGCAGCTCTAGTATCGGCATAAGGGTAGTACCTTGGGAGTCTCAGGTACCATCTTTATGGTCTTCTTTCAGTTATTCCCTTGGGATTTGTTTTTCAGTAGCAGGCCAGATAGTAGTAGTATATCTTGGGTTCTTGTCGGCGACCTTGTATTCTATCTATATATGGAGTACAATGGTCGGTTTGATTTATTCAGTGAGTGAAGGCGGGTTTCTCATCCCACTCTTCTGTCTTCGTAGCTCAAGATACACGATATTTATCACGTGTCTCGACTACGAAGATACGTCCTAGGTAGAATCATATCTTAGACTAAGTCATTGGTACCGACTTACTTTGAGACTTGACCCCTATCTATTTTGGGAGTCAGCGTAGGCCAGCGAGAGCGGGTCCCTACTCAACTGACTCAGGAGACATATTTATTCATATACCTCCAGCCCTTTTTGCTTGTCCTTGTGTTATTGCTTACGCATTTATTTATATTACTATTGCCTTCATTTATTGCTTACACATTTATTTATATTACTACTGCCTTCATTTATTGCTTACGTATTTATTATATTACTGTTGTCTTCATTTACTTATATGCCATGATTTGTTTTATTGAGATAGTTGTATTTTCTTGAGTTTTTGTTTTGGTTATCATGCTCGACTAGCTTTAGGAAATTCCGATGACAGAATTTTTCTAAGGATGGGAGAGTTGTGAGACTCGTCTCACAGTATCGATATTTATATACGGATACGTATTTTTGTAATGTATTTCGTATTTTCTTAATTTTCGGAATATTTTAAAAAAATTCAACTTATAGATTTTTTCCTTGATCGGCATACCGCCAGTATACTAGTGTATACTAACGGCATGCCTGTCACTCCCATCTTCTGTTATACGTATTTTCAGTGTACGTGTACGGAATTCTGACATTTGTCAGGTGACCCATGTTTTGACTTGTCTTTCTTAGCCTTGACTTGGTTTAATCTTGACTTGGTTTATTTTGGTTTGGTTCAACTTGCCATAGCTTGGTTTGGGTTGGTTTTAGATGAGAAGGATTTTGTATAAAAACCAACTTCTATCTCTCTTCATTACTTCATTTATTTCTTCATCTTCTTCTTCATTTACTCCTCCCCCAACCTTGGGCAAGTGCATCTTGCCAAATCTTGAACATTATTATTTTGCCATTCTGTTTGTTCCATTACCTTCCTTGCTTGATTCTAAGCCTCTTTAGAACTTGGAGTTTTCGATTTTGATGGTTACATTTTTATAGATCTAAGTTTATAGTTTTTTTCGATTTTTCTTGATTTTGATCTCTTAAACTTTATTATTTTTGAAAATTACTTGTTCCATGTTGTAGAGAATTCAATTTTATAGTTTAGACCTTTATTTTGCCCAATTTCGAGTCCTCTAGCCCGAGTTATGGACATTGGAAGTTTCTAAAACTCCATGGCCAAAAGCCTGCTGGTAGGGATGACACCTCGCGTACCTCGCGCACCTTTTGTTCCGCACACCTTGCACCTCGTGCACCTTTTGGTCTGCGTACCTTGCACCTCGCACACCTTTTGGTCCGCACACCTTGTACCTCGCGCACCTCTTGGTCCGCGCACCTTGCACCTCGTGCACCTTTTGGTCCGCACACCTTGCATCTTGCGCACCTCGTACGCACCTCGCGTACCTTTTGGTCCGCGCACCTTGCACCTCGCGCACCTTTTGGTTCGCGCACCTTGCATCTCGCGCACCTTTTAGTCCGCACACCTTGCACCTCGCATACCTTTTGGTCCGCGCACCTCGTACCTCCCACACCTTTTGGTTCGTGTACCTTGCACCTTGGTCCGTGCACCTTGTATCTCGTACGTCTTGCACCTTGCACCATTCGCCTTTTGTCCGTGCGCAAATCAGTCTAAATAACTGTTGTTGTCCGTTTAAGCTATTTTGTAGATAAAATCTTATAAAACTCAAAACATGAAAGTTGTAGCTCTTTGTCTTGGGTTCAAGAATTTTCTCGTTTCACCTTAATTGGAGTTCATATGTGACTGATGATTTCAATCATAGTTGATCTTTTGACATGTTTTCTGTACTTGGCAATATTTGATGTTTCTTAAACAAAAATGAATTTCGTAACATGATTAGATGATTTTATACAGTTAGAGAATAATTGTACTCCCTTATATTCTTAACAGTAGCACAGTTCAATTATTATTATGTCAAGTAGTTACTTTTATTTATTCCTTTCTTACATGCTATGATATGTCTTTTATCTAATTATTTCTACATGCGATCCTTATTGTCATGTTTGCTTATTCTTAGATAGTGGTCCGTCGGGGTGCACTCATGATTTATGTCTTTTCTTTACTTAATCTAGATAGTGGTCCGTCGTGGCGCACTCAAGCTACATGTCTTCTTTGCTTACTAGATAGTGGCCCGTTGTGGCGCACTCATGTTACATGTCTTCTTTGCTTACTAGATAGTGACCTGTCGTGGTGCACTCTTGTACATGTCTTTCTTTGCTTACATGATAGTGGCCTGTCATGGTGCACTCCATATTTTCTCTATAGTGGCTCGTCGTAGCGCACTCCTAGCTTCCAGCTTATTATATTTTCTTGTTGTGGCTTGTTATAGTGCACTTTCTTGTATTGTCCAGTCTTGCATATCTAGGATAGATTCTACGGAACGCCATACCCAAAATTCTAACAAGAAAATGTTAAGGACTAAACAACTAGCTTGATTATCTAAATCATTGGGAGGGAAGAATTTTCCGATTACCTGCAAGCCCTTTGTCCCGGCCCCAACCTGGATGGCTTCGGGTCTATCTGTTATGATGAGCACACTTCCAGCGTACCGTCAAGTGTTGCAGAGTATATTCGTTTCCTGGGCGATGTACCCACCATTATATGTCTATATAGTACATTTATATCCTGGGCGATGTACCCACTATTATATCTTGGATACGTTTGTCTCCTAGGCGATGTATCCACCTTTACTTTTCTTTTTGGCCTGGATAAGTCGGATAGTCTGCAGGGCAGGTAACTGGATTGGATTTCTCAAGAGTGCATCTTGTTAGTAACCAGGCTTGTGATAACCCTGGTTAGTTAAAGTATTAAGCCGTACTCATTGCTTGGCCGTGAATGATGGATGAAGTCCAGTCCAGTCTAGTTTTGTCTAGGCAATGTCCGTATGTTTATTTCAGTATATTATTGTTATGCTTTACTTTTGTCGATAAATGATTAGAGACCAAGTTATGTTCAGAAGAAGGGTTACAACCCCGGTCCTTGTTTGGTTTACGGGTTGTAACTTGGGTTCCGAAATGGTTTCTTAGTCATCTTGTCATTTGTCGTCCTATTCAGTACTCACACGTTATACATGATCCTTAGGCTGTGCAATGATTAGAGACGAAGTTCTGTTCAGGAGAATGGTTACAATTCCGGTCCTTGTCTGATTTATGGGTTATAACTTAGGTTCCGAACCTAAGTTATCTTCATTGTCGTTCTATGTAGTTCTAACATGCCCACATGTCCCAGTTACCCTACATGTTTACATAGCTCGGTTACCTTATATGCTCACATTTCCAATTGTCTCCTATGCTCACATGTCCAGTTATCTCACATGCTCACATGTTCAGATATCTCACATTCTCTACATGCTCAGTTTATTTCACATGTTCACATATTTCCGTTTACCTTACAAATCTACAGTTTACATTATGTCACATGTTATTTACCCTATGCTCCAGGTTGCTTTGCTTATTGTCTTTTCTATTCTCGGGATAAGTGCATTGGTAGTGCATGAGTCTCGATCCATTTTTACTTATTTATGTCTCTATCCATTGCTATGATAGTTATTACTGGTTTTAGTTCATAGTTTGGCTTCCTTTGTGGTACTTGCTATTGGGGGTCTGACCCCAGTGGTTTTGTTTGGCCAGA